>JAODTR010000002.1:4053307-4059428 GCA_025399935.1 Amblyopsis rosae | reverse complement strand
TAAGAAACATTTGTAAATGTGTATATTGGAGAGCTAAGTGACGTTGTAATTTTACAACAAGGGGTGTTACAGGGCTGTCTGTTACTCTCATAGAGAAATCATGAATGAGGAAAAGGGGCACAACAATGCCAACAATGTTAAATGTTAACTCCATTATGGATATTCTATTATACATGATATAGAGATCAGAGGTGGAAAGAGTACAAAAATATTCTACTTAAGTAAAAGTACCATTACTTTGAATCATTTTTACTAAAGTAAAAGTAAAACTGCAGCTGGAAAAAACTCAAATAAAAGTAAAAAGTATCTAATTTAAAATGTACTCAGAGTTAACGTTACTAAGTTACTTTTTAACAGTGGAGGGAGGTCTCGCCTGTGCAGGGCTCTAAGCTTACCTTTTCCCCAAGGAGCACATGTGCCCGTAAGTTAAAATATGTATGAGTGCAGCCAAGATATACTACACACAAAAACTTTGCACCGCAAATATTAACATAGCCTATCTCAAATGATTGGTTTACCATTTGAGTTATATTTTGAAAACTCTTCATCAGAGGACCAAGGGGAGAAATGGACTGGCTAGACATTCATGGTTTATGAACGTTATATAGGCCTACTTTATGATCAAGCGATTGTCAACAGAATCATACTTAACTGGTTGCACAAAAAATGTAACATGTAGAGAACCACAGAAATGCAACAGTAGCAGTTAAAGTTATTTTGTAAAATATAGGCTACAGTACATAGGCTTTGCTTGGCGCAGCCAGCACAAACCCATTCGTTTAACACAGTGGATATTAAAGTGTGATCTGCGGACCCCCTATTGAAGCCTATTGCAGAATATTGCAGCCTATTGCATCGCAGCCTATTGCATGGGGGTCCACGAATTAATTAGTTATACATGTAAAAAAAGTGCATATCTGTCTATGGCAACTATTTGCGCCAATAAAACAAACATTGTATCCATTACAAACCTTAGCGTTATTTGATTGTGACACATCACGTCAATCTGCCATGATCCAATCACTTCACGCAGGTCACAATTAACAATTTCGCTGCTACAGTAGCTAGCTTGATATGTTAACTAGTGAAGTGACTGCAGTGAGCAAACATGGAGAAATACATGTCAGCCAAAATCATCAAATGAGGATAAAACTAGCTAAATTGAGAAAATATGATTTTCAAATAATTCCAATGGCATCTAAGAATACTGTATATGGTAGGAAGCATTTCAAAGTCCTCTAGCCCCGGACACACTGAATGCGAATAGAAGCGATGTAGCGACAAAGAGACAATTGAAAGTCAATGTGATTCAGTGACATGAACCGACGACAGGCGAAATAACAATCGGCGTACCAAATTAAACTAATCTCAACTCCAGGCGACGTAGCCATAGCCACAAAAATTATTGAATAAACAAACAGATCACCTGGTTGCTTACTATCCAATGTGTATTAACCAATAAACGGTGCATGTCAAACTGTAACTTGCACGGCTGTTTACTGTACAGTTGCCTATAACATCGGCACCTGGCTGTTACCAATGTTACACCGAATCACAGCCATGATCAGTACCGTAGCCTGTTTTTACACACGATTCCATTTTATGCTCCTGCAGCAGCAAAGTGATCATATTCCATGGCTGGATGTGGTCACCATTGAGAATTTCTTCCAATTTATCCTGAAAACTAAGCGTTTGTGCCCAATTTGTGGCCAAGATTCCCGAGTTTAAATGGTGTTAGCTGAGCAAAGAAAATGTTGCCTATCCTCGTCTCTCTATTTTTCGCGTCAGACAGAGAACATGCCCAATCAAATTAGAAATATCAGATGATGCTGTGAGTGAGAGAACATTTTTTAATATCCAGATCAAATTTGTGTGGCATACTTTGGGCACTCTGCGCATGCGTGTACACATCCACATCCACACTGCATGTTTCTGGATGCACTGCACAGGAGCGCTTTTCTGAAAGATCGCCTCTAATTACATCACTGTAGCTGTGGAAACAAGACGCAGTCTGGAGAATGAATGCAGACCGATGCAGACAAGCAACAGAGCAGAAGCTAGAACAACATTAACTAAAATTATTATTGTAACACAAATTATATGTCATTTATGAAAGTAGAAGGTGTTATATTAATAGATAATATTTTAGATTATGAATTTATATTATAATTTAACAATATAATAGAGAGAATATATACAGAATTTGTTAGCAGTTCTTTATGGTAGAGCTATGCCCCACTTGCACTTGTAAGAAAAACGCAGCTAGTTTGAACCGGTTTGCAGCTCCTTCAAGACCGTAATTTTATGTGTATGTGCGCGTTTAGTAGATTTATGATCAAGACATTTATAATTTATGCAATTTCACTTTTTAGAACAGAGCAACTTTAGTAAAAAATTATTCTCAGATTTAAAATGTAGCGAAGTACAATACTTAAAACAAAACATACTTACAGTACGTCCCACCTCAACTGGCTCCTTTCGACGCAAAGGAGCAGTGGCTCTACTCCGAGTTCCTCAAGGATAGCCGAGCTTCTCCCCCTTCTTAAGGAAGACGCCAGCCACCCTTCTGAGAAAACCCATTTCGGCCGCTTGTACCCGTGATCTTGTTCTTTCGGTCATGACCAACCCTTCATGACAATAGGTGAGGATAGGAACGAAAATTACCCGGTAGATCAAGAGCTTTGCTTTCCGGATCTTTTTGTCACAACGTTGTGGTAAAGTGTTTGCGATACCGCTCCCGCTGCTCCGATTCTCCGGCCAATCTGCCGCAATGTCCCTTCACTCGCGAACAAGACCCGGAGGTACTTGAACTCCTTCACTCGGGCTAAGGACTCATTCACTACCTGGAATGGGCACTCCATCGGTGTCCTTCCTATGAACCATGGCCTCACATTTTTATGCTGTTAATCCTCATTCCAGCCGCTTCACACTCGGCTGCAAACCGATCCAGTGAGTGCTGCAGGTCATAGACCGATGATGCCAAGACCACATCATCTGCAAAAAGCAGCAAAGAGATCACCAGGCCACTGAACCGCAAACCATTCCCACAACGACTACGCCTCGATATCCTGTCCATGACTATCACAAACAGGATTGGTGATAGAGCGCAGCCCTGGCGGAGACAAACCCCTACCTGAAATGAGTCTGACTTACTGCCGAGAATCCGTACACAGCTCTCGCTTTGGACATACAGGGATTGGATTGCCCTTCACCCCATACTCCTGCAGAACCTCCCACAGTATCTCCGGGGGTACCCGGTCATATGCCTTCTCCAGATCCACAAAACGCACCTTTATTCTAAGGTTCGACAATTGGCCGAACCCTCCTACTCCACCTTGGAGTAGACTTTACCAGGGAGGCTGAGTAGTGAGTGTAGTTGGCACACACTCTCTGGTCCCCCTTTTTGAAGAGGGGAATCACCACCCCAGTCTGCCACTCCTTTGGCACTGTCCCCGACTTCCACGCGATGTTGAAGAGGCGTGTCATCCAAGACATCCCCTCCACATCCAAAGCTTTTAGCATTTCTGCATCAATCCCCAGGGCTTTGTCACTGTGGAGGCGTTTGACTACCTCAGTGACCTCCTACAGGGAAATTGACAATTACATCAGCCTCCAGCTCTGTCTCTACCATAGAGAGTGTGTCAGTCAGATTAAGGAGTTCCTCAAAGTGTTCCTTCCATCGCCCAATTACCTCCTAAGTTGAGGTCAACAGTGTCCCATCCTTACTGTACACAGCTTGGATGGTTCCCCGCTTCCCCCTCCTGAGGTGGCGGACGATTTTCCAGAAACACTTTGGTGCAAAACGAAAGTCTTTCTCCATGGCTTCTTTGACCTTCTCGCACACCCGCTTCTTTGCTTCTGCTACGGCAGATGCTGCAGCCCTTTAGGCCAGTCAGTACCTTGTTAACACAACACTTAATATAACACATAATAATAATAATAATAATTCATTTCTTCACTCCCTGTAGGATGGACGATTATACAGACAGCCCCGTCGTCCCAGACGACCCTACCTGACGGAGAGCACAGGCAGCCTACCGTCCAGCCCCTATCGTCTCCCAGACGACGAGGCCTACGAAACCACCCAGGAGTATGCATCTTCGCGTGAGCCAATAAGGAGCAGGCGGCGCCCGCGACGCAACCGGCTGAACGGACACATTTCCCAGCGTGCCGTAGGCCTGCAGGACTACAGCTCCCAGAGCTTCAGCCAGTCAGAGGAGGAGGAGGAAGATGAGGAAGAGGATACTCATGGGGAGAGCACACCCTTCCTCAGTATGCAGAACATGAATGTTGACCCACCCTTAATCGCCTCGGGTTTCCGCTCGTCGTCTGGCAGCGACACACGGACTCACCGTGGGCTGAGTCGAGTGGGGATGCGGAGCAACGGCCGGGGCTCGCAGCGCTCCAAGGCCGACAACACGGCCCTTTAAGACAAGCCCCGCCCCCTTCAGCCCGATCACTACCGCCCGACTATACACACCCTTCCCGATCACACACAACCTGGACTAGACCCGCACCTAGGAGAAATATTTTTATTTTGTATAACAGACAGATATTCTAAACAAATGAAATATTTATTTTCATTTCAGCTAAAGTTGTCTACTAGCTAAACAGCAAAGACTTTTTTTATAAGGGGGGGAAATATTTATATGTAAAGTTTTTTGATTTACAGCATTATGAGAGATGGTAAAAAAATAAGAGTATTACGTGCCAATTTTTTCACGAGTTAGATAACTAGAATAATATTGTGGTGCCTTTTGCTGTATGCTGAAGTTGGAGGTCTCATTGAGTTTTTGTAGCCTTTCTTATAAAGACTCCTCATTTTTATAGAGACAAACCCCCTTTCTTCCTTTTGCTTTGATTTTTCTCTCTGATTTGGGATCTTCCTGTTTTTTAACTGTGATCAGATTATGCCATCATGCAATATGAATTCCTTCCGTATAAAAGGTGTCTGTTTACATGAGTATGATCCAAGTGACGCACCCGTCTCACAGGGACATTTATCACTGACGCAACCGGATGTGTAGATTCGCTTTTTCATTTTTTGGTAATTTCTGTCCATGTCTGCTAGCTGTCAGCCATTTGTCATCTATGTGTTTGTTTGGGAGTTGTTCAGGGAAAGTGATTGCAGGTTCCTGCATAGATGTTGAGGTATGATGCCATAAGGTGGACGATATTAAGTGTGTGTGTGTGTGTGCGTGCATCCGTGCGTGTGTGTTTGTGTGCATGCGTGTATAGCTGATGCACTTTGCGCAGATATTTAGGTTTGCTTTTTTGCGTGACTTCTGTTTGAATGACATGCTCCTCCAACCAATCCTCATGGTGCCAGAAGCTGCACTGCACTGTATGAATATCCCTCCGTGAGCAGTCATTGGCCAGGGAGCTGCCGATCCGAAACCGACCCAATGAATCCAGTTGTAATCCAGCCTGACCCTGGCCTCACATGGACTGCCCAAACCCGTTCGTTTTTCCTATGCCAGCAGCTTAGAGCCGCACTGTCTCAGGATCTCCCGCCATTACATCACAGCCAAACGACTTGATCGCAGAGAGAGAGATGGCGAGAGAGAGAGAGAGAGAGAGAGAGAGAGAGAGAGAGAGAGAGACAGACAGAGATGGAGAGAGAGAAAGAGCACTTGTCATCCTAGTCCCAGTTCAGTCTAATAGGTCCCATCCTGCATGTCGTTAATCACATTGAACTCGTGGCCATGATGTACAGTACAGATCATGGGCCAAACTAAGTTCTGGAACAGTTATTATTTTAAAGGTACACTCCTCCACTTGTGTGAATTACCTGTGTGGTTGAGAGCAGCATTACCAAACGATAACTTAACAATCTTAGAGGACTTGCTCCTCCAATATTTCCTGGCAGTCCTCTCTAGCCCTTACACCTCTCATAGGCTCTTACAATGTTCTCCCCCTCCCCCTATGGCTGTCCACAAGTTAGTGGCCAATCAGCAGTAACCTGGGGCAGGAATTCAGGTTGGGATGTCTCTACAACACAATTGAGGAGTATACATTTAATTCCAAAAGACTGGGTAGGTGTGTTGTTTGTAGGCATACAGTATATGGGGTTGTGTGGGTCTTGCACATAATGACGATGAAAAAAAAAAAAAAACAAGTC
>JAODTR010000002.1:4045807-4050807 GCA_025399935.1 Amblyopsis rosae | reverse complement strand
ATTAATAATAATTCATGCCAAAAAAGCATATGGACTTGAATTAGATTGTAGAGTGACACACAAGTATGATCCCACATCTCACATATGTTCCCACGCACACAACTCCACACTCTTTCACTAAAACACATAAGCACATAAAAAGGGTTAAACCTGTGTGGACTTTGAGTACTCTTGTACAATTTCTAAATAGTGTAATGTTGAACATGATTGCCACTAGGTGGGAGTATTGCATTTTCTGCAAAAGCTCTATCAATTTATTTATCTTATTTGGAATCTATTCTATGGATAACATTTTATGTATTTTAAATATACATAACCATACTGTAGGCTCTACCCATACCATGCATCTAATTTCACCAGTGAATGAAATTAATGCACTCATTGGCGCACCAGGAGAGATTTTTTAGGTGTGTGCGGAGGGGGTGGGGGATCTAACTGTGAGAAAAATGTCTTAACTTTTAAGCCTATACAACTATGCTTGAGTTTTGTGTTAATGCTGTAACACTCAATGTTACAATGCAATGCAATTGTTTATGATGCCATGGATGGACTAACAAGAATCAACTAGTCAACATGCTACATGATCACTGCTCAACAACACTCATTATTAGATATGATTTCCCCATAAAAAAATGCTGTAAACCACTCTGTGTGAAATATGCCCATTCATAGAACTTTCAATGTACAATCCTTTGTTACGCGCGTGGGACTTTTAGAAAGCAAACTGCTGAAATGGTGCATGTATTACATCCTCAAAGTTTAGAGGGGGTTTATTGGGACTTATCTTATGAAGGAACACAACTGAACACACAAGTGTCAGTTTCAGACCAAAGCAGCTGCCATTTTCCCCATTCGGTACCCATGTTGTTTAAAGGGGACAAATTATGACACTTTTCCACATGTTGACAGTTTTTTAAGGTCTTAATACAAATTATGTGACATGCTTTTGTGAAAATACCACGTAGATTATTTATAAAAGCTAATTCCAAAGCCCTTTAGGCCCTTTCATACTCACATCGGTTTAGTGACTTTTACTTTATTGCAAATTAGTTACTGCTCACTACTACGACAAAATTCACAATTCTGGAGTTCTGCCGGGATCTTGGTGAAAATGTACTTGACCTAGGAGCATGGTACCGAGTCATGGATGTCCCAATGGTACCTCTGGAGCCCCTCTGGGAATTCAAAAATAGGTGGGGCACTATATAGATGAAACTGGGGGGGATTTATCCCCCATCATCTTTGCCCCAGGATTCACTGGGTGTTTGTTAAACCTACTTTCAACTTTACCTACCGTATAGCTCGCTACGCAGCTACTTAACATAAACATTGTTTTTAAATGCATCAAATGCAGTGATGCCATTTTTAAGCACAGTTTTTTTTATTGAGCTGCCAATATCTGCTTTAAAAACGCAGCAGACATTATTTTGCATCTTTACAGCCATCTCAAAATGGTGCTGGAACAGCAGGAGTTACAGTATCTGACTTGCCACTGCCAGACATGTCAGTAAACATTAGATGTCCTTAAGACTAAGTATTGTATCTTACTGTACTGTACATACATGGAGCAGCCTGTCAAACATCTTCAAACCAGTACGGTCTGTGGAGTTCTATAAAACAACATATGTACAAATAAATCAAAATAATTTGCAATTGTAAATGTAAACACCTGCATGAAAGAACAAGCACTGTGAAAGATAAGCTGCAATTTTCTACCACATTTAGCCTGAATAATGATTGTACAGGCACATACACAAACACAACATAATTCACATAAGAGACTGTAATAATGGAACTAAGTGGAATAGGAACATGTAATATTCTGTGCACCTGCATGGAAACTGATGCATAAAACAATAAAATGTGTCTTTATTATCTACATAGTTTTTTATATATTTCATATAAATAATTATGTAGTATAGCCTACCAATGCACAACATAGGCAGACTTAGAATAACAAATGTTTACTCTTCAGGATGTAGCAAGACCTACATCAATTACATTGCAGTTTAAGGCAGGATTTTGAAAACAGCTTATTTTGTAAAATCATTACACACAATTCACTCAACCATTCTCACAAGTAACAAAACACCTCAGTTATTTTGCTAAATGAAACACTTGGCTGTGTTTGATGCCAATTAAACTGTGCACACGTGGGTTAGTTTAACCTGTCTGTCACAGACTTCCCTGCCTACCACGGCCAACTGTGATAATTGCGAGTGATCACAACAAGTGATAGAGGTGATAGCGAATCTAGGAGAAATTATGGAAGCTATGCTACTACAAAGAAACCAAATGCAGCTACAATAACTGGGAAACAACATGGGTGAAGCAGGTGCAGGGGATTCTCGTCTGCCAGTTATTTTTCAATTGTAGACAGGTTGGGTTACGATTTAAAGTGACAGTGTACCGGTATGTTAAGGCAGGGACGTGCACAGAGCTCTGGAGGGGCAGGGGCGAACCCCCAGAAAAAGGCACTACCACTGGTGTTGTTTCCCAACATGCAAATCACGCAATTGCGTGGGGCCCAGTCACAAGTGGGAGCCCCCTTGCTGCAGATAAATAAATGTTTCCAGAAGCATAAATTAAGATATTTATTCAAATCTATTTGAACATATATTTTACATACCATTACATATATATTTAATAGACCACACACCCGCCTGCATGCAAGTCATGACAAATCATGACACAGCTACCGTATTGGCTAAGTGACTCGTAGCCTAGGTGACAGCCAGGGACTGGTGGTAATTTTGCAACCACTTGTAGCAGCGCCAGGCCAGCGCAGTGAGCACAGAGACAGGCCTACCTTTACCTGCTACAGCATTGGGTAGCTCCAAGACTGCATCTGCTGTTACTATTACCGGTAGCCAGCCAGGGTCGGCTCAGAGGGGGGGCATTGACGGGCAATGCTTTGCGCCCCCCCCCCCCCCAAAAAAAAATATTTTATATAACATTATAATGTGTACATAAATGTGACACAAATTTAAAAAAAGATTGGCTGATTTAATTGTATCGCCATAGGTTTGATGATTTATGCTTGAAAGTTTGAAAAATTATATAGGCCTATATGTAGCTAATCACATATGCGTAGGAAACGCAGCAGAACGCCGGCAGGGATGAATAGAAAATAACTAATCTTATTTTGAAAGCGTGATAGGCGCTACTGGAAAAACGATCACCCTCGGATCAAGACTGCATGCTTTCCATCTCATCGGAATGTCTGATTAGAATGAGGTTATTTCACCAGCATATGAGGTCATTAACGAGTCGGCTTTGACTTTCAAAATGTCCTGGGGGAGAACCCCCAGACCCCACCTGTCTCCCCCTAAAATGTATCAAACCTATTCCCTTCAGACGTCAGATCACCGTGGCTTTTTATGAAACAACACCCTTGCTGATGTGAAGGGGCTGAATGCTAAAATGGGCAATAATGCGCCGTGAAGTTATAATTAATGTGACACAACAATATTACTGAGAGTCAAACACACGTTATACTGTTTGTTGTTGCTCATGGTGTATGGTTACCTGTATTTTTCCTTTATCAATTGGACTGGTTGTCTTATTCAATATACATTTTTATTTAAATGGTTATAGGTATTGGCTATTACTTGAATAGCATGCTGGCTACACCTTCCTGCAGATTATGTAGCTGTTCTTATTTGAACTCTCATTTTCTTTGTAAATGTGTGCCCCCTTGAGAAACTCAAATGCCCACCCATTCCACTCATCCTGAACACATCAGATCGTCTGAAATAAATCCCAGGTTGGTGCGTGAAACTGTCCTTCTCTTGGACGACCCAGCGCTTGGTCCAGACAAGCTTACCGACAATGATAAATGTCAACTTGTCAAGAGGGTCCAGTTAAGTCTTATAAAACGATTATAAAGTCCCACTTCATTTTACTGAACAAAATTACTAAACAAAAATGAAAAATATTTGTATCTCATAAATATGAGATAATACATTGTTAGTTTATTAAATGAGCAATGATTCTATGTTTTTTTTTGCTGTAATCTCTTTGAAAGAGGGACAATACAGGTGCATCTCAATAAATTAGATAATTGTGGAAAAGTGAAGAAATTTCAATAGCCACATTTAATTGACAAAGTGACACATACACATATATATCGTGGATTAATTACACACAAAGTGAAATAGTTCAAGACTGTATTTGTTTTGATCTTGATTACGTTTTACAGCTCATAAAAATCAGAAAAAAATACCCATCAGAAAATTAGATTATGACATAAAACCATTGAAAATTGTATTTTCGCATAAGCAGAACCATTATATAGTTCTATGGTAAGCACCCAGTACTTGGTTGGGGCTCAGGCGAGTTTTCTGGCCAATCAAGCACATGGTCATTGAACTAGGTATTGTAACATTTGGCAGTGTGGGCAGGTGCCATGTCATGCTGGAGACTGAAATCAGCATCAGCAGAAGAATGCATGAAGTGCTCTAAACTTACCTGGTAGACGGCTGAGAAACATAAGAGTTGTATGGTCATTTGAGTATTAGCCTTCGTTTACTCTTGATTTTACCAGTCACTGTTGCTTCAGGAGAGGAGTTTCTCTTAATTAAAGCTTATAAAAACATATTGCGGTCAACCATGTCCAAGGAAAGACTGAATGGCTTAGCAATTATCGCTATTGAGCAGTTGATCCATAAATCGTTGAATATGGAGGAAACAATCAAAGCTTTTGCCGAGGCCAAAGCATCTAATAACAGGATTTCAACAATGCGGCAAATGTCATGCTAGACGGGGGACAAGAAGCAAGCTATGCTTGGGGCCACAAAATTGACAAACACGCCACTGGGCACTCCCTCCGGAAAAAAACTAAAAACTAAATAAATAAAATATATACAGTATATATATATACACATTTTGTCTGTCTGACAGCGTCAGTTACTCTGAACTGGCACTTCTGTGGCGTCTGTTAATGTCACAATTGACAGAGCACTCTTAATTCACAAATTGCTAAATGCTTTGAAATCGTT
>JAODTR010000002.1:4032117-4045707 GCA_025399935.1 Amblyopsis rosae | reverse complement strand
CTTGGGAGACCCTACCAGGAGCTCAAGGCTCCAGACAACACAGCTCTCAGGATCATAGGGACACACAAACCTCTCCATCACGATAAGGTGATGGTTCCCGGAGAGGAAAAAATATTGTATTTAGGTTAAATTGATATGTATCACTTGCATGTGGTTGCAAGTTTTGTGTTCCACTTTGGATAGAGAAAGTGTACATACTGACATGTGAAAGAGTACCGTCAGGAAAGGCAGCAAAAATAAACTATCACTCAGTTTTGCCAATCCATTTAAGTCAAATCATGTAGTACAACAGATCGTATGTACTAATGCAATACTACAGTTTGACAGGTTACAGCAGAACAAAGTTAAAAAAAAAAAGTATATAATAGTGGATTAATGCCAATTCACATTTGACATACTATCCTGTATGTTGTCAACCCAAAGTCATATCACATTTTATATTAAAAAAAAATATCAGTTTTGGATGAAATGGCATTTTAATGTAATCCTAATATAAGGGCAAGATTACATCATTATTACATCTCAAGCAGATTTTAGGACGTAGGTATAGGAATTCTCATTAGCAAAATAAAATGAAAATTATAACCCAAAAGTCCAACCATAACCCACTGGTTGCCCCGTAAAAAAAATCTCTTCAACTTTAAATATGCACTGAAAGTCAGGGTAACATTTAGAGAACATTATGTATTTCTTTCACAACCATCAAAGTCAATCAGTTGATAAAAAAATAGAAACAAACCAAATTCTACAGTATAAACTAGACAACTAATAAGTATATTGTCAGTTCAGGGTTCCTGTTGTTACAACACACAAAAGAGGGCATTACAGTTGTCAGCAGCATAGAACATAACTTGTTAGTTGTAATACACAAACCCTGGTATGACCATAAGGGGAATAACTCAAACATATTCCAGTTTTAAAATATGCACCAGGGATTGCAGTTTTAGGTTTTAGACATTTGCTAAAAAACATAGGCATATAGATTTATGGCCAAAATTGATATACAGTAACTCTGGGACATGTCGCAAATTTGACAATGTCAGATTAGGTTAACTAAATTGCAATGAGGTGTTCTCAGAGTGGATGACCATTCCAAAATAATTTTGTCTTTCATTATAGTGCCTGCATTGAAAAACACTGAAAAACAGTATAATTATTTTACTAAGCTTTACAAAAACAGTGCAGTCTCAACACCAACAACTTCACAAAATACTTGTAATGAAAATCATGAAGAAAAAAAAACAAACTGAGAAATATTACCTCTGTAATCCTCATCTTGTTGCCCAGAGGCTGCATTATAGTTCCTTTGTTTAATCCATAAAAAGGCAATGCTTGTAGCTATTGAAGCTTTTTGTGCTGCATTTATCTGAAAGATAACATTTGCCTAACTGAATAAATATCAAGTGAATTTTCATTAAGATAGATAGCAGAGGCTGGCCTATGTTACTGTTTAATGGACATTTTGTTACCAGACCGCACTTTCAAAGCATTTGTTTTTGGACATCAACACAACAATTTGATAAAGAGTCACACTGAATGAACAGTAAAATAAAAAAATCTACAAGATAGCAACCCATAATAAACGCCAAGCAATTTTAAGAAAGCCTGGATTTTAGTTAAATTGAGGGAACCCCTTAAATAATCAGACAGTAGAGAGCAGTGAAGGATCTTATGGTGCAAAATTAACATAACCAGAGCAGAGTTTTAACATATACACTTCTACATCATTTGTTACTGAAATATTCTGACACAATAAAAGAAAAAGGGCTGCCTTGCAATTTGTAAACTATAAAGGGATACGTGTACTGTACATCCTTATGCGCAGAAGCATCTATAAATGGGGCTTTCAGAACAATAGGGTAAATTGCATTAACTTTTACTTCATGCCCACAGATTGTCTGGTGTAAACTACATGATGAACTGAACACAAAATGCATTACACTGCTCTACAGTAGGTGTTTGTTGAAAAGCCTGGAAAACAGAATTTTGTTTTAAACCATCTAATGTCTACTCTACTGACTGTTTACCTCAATATGAATCCAAACACTAGTGTCCGGGAAGAGAACAATCCCAGTCGCCATTACTAACATCGAATTGTATAGCGAGGTAAGAAAAACAATATATTTTTTAAGGTAAATTTATTTAAACCCAAAACCAAGCATTTATTTAAGCAATTATTTATCAGACTAGAATTTATTTTAGTACACCAAAGTCCATTTAGTGAAATGCCAGGAAACAAAGTTGTAATGAAGCTCCTAAACATTTAGATGTAATATGGATACAAATCAAGTCTCACTTAAATCTTACATCGCTATCATTTTACCTTCCTCTAGCCGGTAACCCCACTTTTACACCATCTAACTTAAGACGATGCCTTCAAACTGTAGATAAAGGTTGGTATTCATAATGTGGGAGACTTGTACTTTGAGGGCTCCTTTGCTTCCTTGCCCAAATTCAACAGAAATATAATCTTCCGGGTAGCCACCTACAAGTGAGGGACTATGCTATAACACATAACAAACATCTTCCTGAACATATGCACTCAAATGGCTTGTTGATCGATACTGTATATGCATTAAAATATCTATTATCACCTAACAAATATCTTGGATATACTGTACCACACTACTGTTGGCTGATTCACCATCGCCAAAGGGCCTTAAGGTAAAGTGGGAAAAATAATTTAAAATCCTTATTCCAGAAGAGATTTGTCAAAGAGGCCTAGAAAATATCTACTCAGGCTCCCTTAATGCCAATCACCAAATACTACTAAAGAGTAACGCTATACCTTATCTATCCTACAGTCACTCTGTGAAAAATGTCTTCCAGCTGAAGGTATGCCATTACATTTCTGCTCTTTGTCCAAAGAAAAAATGATCCTGGAAGACATATTTAAGATTTGATCAGAAATACATAACACTCAGATAGAACCAGATCCTCTCTTAATCGTTTTAAGAATGTCTGAAGTGCAAACCAGACTGACAACCAGTCAACATATTCTCTCATAGTCTTATTACAGCAAAGAGACAGCTTCTTTTTTGGAAGAGTATAGATGCTCTCACGACTAAGATAAGGCTACATGACTTGACACAGCCATTTGGAGAAAGAAATAAGATATGATCTAAAAAATAATCTAGAAATATTTGAGATGATGCCTCTACTTCATACCTTGACAATATAACTAAATCATCTAAATACTAATGACAATTCCAATAAAATTCTTCCTGATGAGTAATAGAGGGTTGGGATTGGGTACTTTGTATTTATTTGTATATAAATTTTTATTTTCCATCAGATTTTTTCATTCAGTGATGTAATTGTTCAGTCTATCTGTTTACATTTCATTTGTTGGTCAATAATGTGCATTTTAATTTATCATGTTCTCTTTTGCCATTTTTCATTTTATTTACTTGTATGCTTGTCAAAAAAATTGCCAAATGATTATGCATACTGTATATTTGTACAATCTGCTCAATAAAAATATATGAAACAAATGAATTCAAAAACCTTGAAACAGAAAAAGTATTAATCAAAGCATAAATGTTCTTGAAATGTTTGGTATAATGTTATCTGTTTAAGTATATAGACTGATACATGGAGTTTGTTGTACACAAGTCCCTGAGGCAAAATATTTATCCTAAAAAGTCCTGCGCCAAGGAATATCTTTGTATCATTCAATCCACTTTTAGTCATCCATAAACATTTCTTCTTTGGAAGAATAAAATAGTTGTTTCTCATAAGAAATAAGTGCATTTGTAAAGTACTTTTCACGCATTAAAACGTGCAAAGAGACTGTAGCCTTACTGTACATTAGTGTGTATTTCCCTGAAACACAAAGACTGAATTTCACTTGACTGGTAGGAACGTCAGAAAACGGGTTACTAGGTCTTGCTGGAACTATGGCTCTGCTCCATTGCACTGAAGAACACGCAAACGCCAGTGGCTAGTAGTGTGTGCATTGACTCGTAGAGAAGTTTCGGGGAAAACACGCTCCATATGAAGAGATGGTATCGTAGCACAGTCACCAATGTAATGTAGAAGGCTGCTGGCATTGACCTAAGTAGGGCCAGGCAGTAGCAGCCGTGAGCCACCGCAACAGGGCTCCTGTAGGGAACAGAGTTCATGATTGGTTGGTTTCATACTTTCCCCACTCATGACTCAACCAAAGAGTGTCCCATACACACAGTTGTTTTGGCCACTTAAGGACCACTGGTGGCAATGTTGGGCGGTGTGTCAAGGAATGCCTTCAAATCTTGAAGACCAGCAATATTAAAGCATAAGAACTATAGCAAATAAGGAGCTATTTTCCCAGCACAAACTGTGTACAGCCAAATGTGCTTAAGTGCTACACAACATCCATAGAAATGGCAATGATCGCTAATGCTCATCGACTGCAGTGTGGAGTTTAGTCTGTTTTAGCAATATGATCCTGTACCTTTAGAGATAAAAGCTTTATATAAGATGTGGGTATGCCATTTACTGCTTTAAAATCACTCAACTTCTTAACATTGGCCCTTTATCAACAGCTGTCAATATTAATAATCACAAAAAAGCACTTTGGGTTAACTCTTGAAAAGTATAACACTGGAAATCTAATGAGATTATATGATATGGATCTGCTTTCAATGTTCGCAAATACATTACAGGGTGCATTTTCCTAAATGGCCTGTCAAAATCAAGGAAAAACGATAACTGGGAAACTTTTGGCGGTTGACCATTAATGAGTGCATAAAAATATAAAACCATAATAATAAGAAAAAACATTTGAAGCATTACATAGTACTGCATCTGAGCGAACAGACCAGTTCACCAGGTATTGATCAAAGTCCATTTCCTGTCCCTGCTGATTGAGCAAAGTGCATTTTAAATGAGCTACATTGTGTCAGCCCATTTTAGACCATCTATCATGCAGCTCTTTTAAGAGCATTGTGCAGGAAGGGTTTCCAGTGAAATAACTATCACTGATAGCTGGCTATGGGAAACAACCGTTGACACGCACATCAATATACATTTTTATAAACATTTCTCATTACCCTAAATAATTTAAACTTAATGAAACATTTGACTACTTATAAATTAATGACTATCTATAAAACGGAAGTAGTAATTCATAAATTATTATAGGCCAAAATCATGGCCATCACCCCTACTCGGCGGCAAAAGTAGTCCACTAAAAGGTACTACTTTGCCTATTTAGCATTAGCATACATACGAGTTTATAGCCTACCTAACAGGAACGTAGCGTAATCACGATGGTCCCATGTGGCAAACGGAAGACTGGTAATTAATATTAATAATATGGTAATAAGATGTTATTGGGACAGCCTACCTGTACAAGTTGACATCTTAAGATCTAGCTACTATGGTACAGTGTGGCTTATCCAAATATTTAAAAACGATTCCATAGAGTCAAAGATTCCTTTCAAATCTACATAACTTTTTTTTTTGTCTTTCACGGTGGTCACAATAACAGATTCAACAAACATTGTGCCATAAATTCTTGATGCGTCATGGCAAGAAGACTGGCAACACTACACATATGACACAAATCACCGTATGCTGTCGTTGAAGACCTGGCACGAGATCATGTGTCGTCGGGAAAGAGGGGTCAAGAAGTTGTTAATCATGGCTGCGAGTTCATAGTTTGCAGTGCCGGAACTATGAACAAAATGTTACCGGACTGATGATGTAATTGTTTAATATTAGAACAGACCAATGCATTTTCTGGTCTGCCGACACATTATCTTCTTTGTGTTTACTATTTTGCCTGACAGTGTAATATCGAATCTTGCTATGATCAAACTCAAAACCTTGATATTAAAATAACTAAGTTGTAGAGGTAGGTCTGTCGCGATAACTGCAATATTGCAATACCGCAGTGTTGCTAACCCAACCGTGGGCCGTGGCAAGCAACCGTTACCGCAATTTAAATTTAATTGTTCTTTTTTTTTTCATGAGGCTAGCCCTTCGAATATGACGTCTGGTCTAGGGCGTGTGCGCTATCGAAGCACAAATTCCCCCAGTCCTGTATTAGCCGGTTGTAGCCTTTGGGAGTGTATGTATTTGCAACACTCTTACGCTTTACAGCAGGTAAACATACAGTTTACAGTTTAGTCATATTCTGTCTGTGAAGCGCACCATGGCAGTGCACACACTCGAGTGATTCTTTTTGGACATGCCTGTATTCGTGTGGGAAAGAAAATTGAATGTTTTCCCCTAACCTTTGGGGTTGTTGAGCCGAAAGCAGATCTTGGTGGTAGTAGCAAATATTCAAACGAGAACTTTGATGGAGTAAGTGATGGCACATACAAGCTGTGCCATCACTTCTTTCTGTCTACATGCTAACTAAATCAAGACTGTGTAGGCTACGATTGGCACGCCATAGGCTTTTAATCTTGCTCTATTTAATATGCTTTTAAGTAGTCATAGTTTCCAGCGGATATTTTGGCCAAACATCTGCCGGACAAAGTTACACGTGATCGCCTACGTACAGTCAGAACACCAGAACTAAACTGTTAGGCAGCCTATATGCAGTTGCACAATTGTCTCACCACAGACCATGTTGCCTTGATAAATGCCCCAGAATCACACTCTTTCAGAAGCTCTCTGCCACGCATTTGACCATTCAAAACAAAAAAATTACGATAATACCGTAGACTATTGGGCCAACGTAAATCACTGCAATATAATAATGAACGGACACGTGAAATATTGAGTGTGGAGTTGTTGAATCTGCTGCCAGAGGTATGCTGTGGTTAAGTAAACACGATTGGAAACCAGTTATCTTTGAAACCAGTTATCTTGGAAACCAGTAGAGACATAACACCGGCCGGTCAAGTATTTGTCAATCATGGCTACACAAGCGCTATGTGATGCTGGCGATCTTATGTTGAGAAAAAAAAGGCGACAGTGAACCCATTCCTGGGTATCACGAAGAGGACAGTATGGGCTGTATATCAAAGGGAACTTGAGGTAAAGAACGTACAGTATTGACATTAGCCAACAACTAGCCCTAGCAGGTTCACCGTAAACGTCAAATAGACATGGATATAGTTGCCACTGCTCAAAAAAATGCTCTTCTGTTTCATGTGTCCATCTGACAGCAGCAGTGGCATCCATCTTTTTCTTCACCATATTTACATAGTTTGCCAGAGAGCATCCTGCCATCTTATTGGTTAGCGTCAAGGAACATGTCGGCACATGTCGTAGGGGATGTCAAACTAGACGAGAAAATAAATGTTTCATGTTTCATATTAGTTGGTCGCGATGAAGCGGTGTTCAAATATCGGGAGACATATGGTTCTTGAGAGCAGTGGTAGCCTGCATTACGCAGATCCAGGATGGGATCACCGGGCCCCCAAGCATCACGGGCCATAGTGCGGTTGCACCGGAGATAGCTACGCCACTGGTACCTAATAAAAGAGGATAGTCACTTCTGAAGTGGTTTGCAGGATTTGAGTTCTTATAATTTGCCCAAAAGATGAACAGACAACAATTGTGCTGTGGGTGCATCCGCAGAATAGTCATAAACGCACATCTGGCCCTACCAAAACATCTAGCAAACAACCACCACGGTAGGCTACAGCAAAGTAAAATTAGCAGTAAACGTATTTGATTTGTTTTTGCTGTTAGCATTACGTTAGCCTAAACCATTGATTGCATTGCCAGATGTAGGCGAGAGAATGTGTGATAGATATACATTATACATACGCTTAGAACATTATATATACGGTTAGAATGACAGCCAGGGTGCGCGTGTGCGTGTGAGAGAGAGGGGAAGAGAAGGTGATCCTGATTATCCTGATCACAGCAATTCGACGAGCCTTTAACGGAAAGCAGTAATGACACTGATCTTAGGGAGGGCTATTGTTTTGATGACCCATTCAATAGCCTAGGTAAATTAAAGCAGAGATGGAGACTTGAGTTTGCGTCTTGGACTCGAGTCGCACTTAAGTAACACACAGTGACTCCCTTTGAGACTCTTACTCCAAAGACTTGACCTCGAGATTTGGGACTTTTAAGCAATCTATTTTCATAAAGGAATTGTCTGTTGAACTAAGCCATTTCCCTCCTTTATCATCAAGCGTGTAACATATTTCCTTATCTCATGTGGGCGTGTAGGCTTCCGTATAGCCTACGCAGTGCAGTTATTGCAAAGAGGTCCATGCGGACACAAAATTCAGGTAGGCTATGGCCAATATGTGTTTGCTTTTAATGATCAGATCAGTTAAGCATATAGAGCATCAGTGAGCAGATATAGGCTACAGGGTTTAAATTGATCTGGAGCCAGCCAGAGCTCCGGTGGCTGAACTGTAGCCTACACTTTTAAAATAAAGAGTCAGTTACTATGTAATGTAACATCTTTCTCAGAGGCATCATTGTTACAAATATATAATAATCGGGGTAGTATGTCTAAATCCTCTGCATTACAAACTTTTGCGGTTTTTCCATGGTTGCATAATGAACTCAAGTGGCAGGCTGTGTTCAAGACAGTGACATGTTTACAGTTACGTTCGAACAGCGATCACAGCGATCGTTTTTGCTTTGCTGCTGCTTACAGTAGATAGCCTATACTGTATAGATACAGTCGGCGTAGGCTACATGCCACTGAGCAAAACTCGCCAGTCCCATTAACACAACAAACGTTTTTGACAGTAGTTTAAAAATAATGTTGCAAAATAAGAAGAAATTTCACTGAAAGTAGCAAATGTTCATTCAACACACGCTGGTGTGTGTTGATGTCGTGTGAGTAAACAAAGTTGTGAAGCTTGCGGTGGGCGCTATTGAGAGAAGACCTAGAGAAGACTGTCATTGTTATTGACGTCATGTATGAAATAATGTTACTGGTGTAGGCCTATAATTTACATAACAACCACCACCTAGGCTGTTTGATTTGAAGCTGAATTTGCTATAAATAGATTATTCCCTTAGAGTAGGGGCAGTCTAATAAAACAAATAAGATACGTCATAGCCTATGGCCCCCCATTCCCAATTAGTGGGGCTCCCACACAAAATCCCAATTTAAACACTGGCTACAGCCAGAGCCTTTCCTGACATACAGGACCTCTTCATTTTCATGCAACCTTGCCTCTGGTCTATTGTAGCTGCATGTTTATGTTGTTGCTGCTCTATTAGATATTTTTAAATACATTATACAGCAGCAAACAACTGCATTCTATATAAAGATAGTGGATTAGTTGCTAGATGCTAGTGATCTTAGTGTGACATATAGTGGCAGAAAGAAAAAATAAAAAATTGTTCTGCAGGCCAGATGGCATGCAGATGAAAGAACTCGAATGAGACTTGAAACTTGACTTGGACTTCTGACCAAGACTGTACTTGGAGGCTAGCTCATAGACTCGGGACTTGACTTGTACTCTAGCTCAAAGATTTTAACTGCTTTTAAATTACAATTTAACCGAACTATCTAGAGGGGAAAAAATCACGGGTCATTTTGAGTCTGGGGGTCCTGGCCCTGGCTTTTGAAAAGCTGTCTGAATGGTGTTTCTCTGTAGAACTCTGTCATGTTTTTTTATTTGGTCTTAAATTTATGTTTAAATAAAATAACAGTACTAAAACATTTATAAAAGTAATTATTCTGCTTTCTTGTAAAAATTTCTGAAAAAGTAGGTTTTTTTTCTTCATTTTTTAGTTTTCAATATTTTTAATATGACAGATACGATATTTCTTTTTACAGTGTATGCATTTCTAGAAGCAGCAACTCACCTGTCCCTCTCTGAACTGAGATGGCACACGAGATGACAAGCCCAGAGCAGGGGTCCTGCGTATGTGCTAAGGGTTGTTAGAAGGATCGCCGGCCCTTCCACATAACTCTCCAAGCCAACGAAGCCAACGGAAATGTCCACAGTGGCAATGTTGTTGGAATTCCCCTGCAGCAGACAAGTCACATTTGTATTTCACAGATGGTGAATGGCATATATATAAGACATTACATGTACACACACATAATATATAAATACACTGCATTTGATGACGTAAGCCTTTCAACCAGCTTGAGATCTAAATATTCAACTTTTGGAGAGCACAATATTGTAATTTGTAAAAGTGCTGAAGATGTTATATACAAATGTTGTGGTTATATACAAATCATTTCTATATATTTTAGTGGCAGGCATGTCAGTAATCATGTTGGAAAATAATTAAACCATGAAACAATTATGTTTACAGTTATGAAATAGCGATGACAAAGGAAACGTATGACTTTAAAAATGACTTTCCAATGGTATTTACGAAGAATGAACATTTATCACAGACTATATAAAACATGAACTGATAGTTTCAATATAATGCAACCAACCCTTTTCAATTGTGTATATTAAGCTCAGTGTTTTATATTTTGCATCCAAAACCAAAATATGTTTGTCTATTTCACAAAATTGGAGGAAATGGGAAAAAAAAAAGTTTTCTAAAAGATGAACACTGCAATTATGGGTCTAGAATCTGTTATTATAGGATAATAATAACTAATTTGTTTAAAATGTAAACCCTGTTCATGTCAGATTTATTGTAGGTTACAGCTGGCGAGAATGCCATTACTCAAATCTCTTTAATTACATGCTAGGATGCCGGGACAGGAAATTGTTTGGCGGTGGCGTGTTTCAAACCATTATCGTATTAATGACCCAAGAGTGACAAGGGTTGTTGAGCTGTTAGTGATGTAGAACTTATTCCTGGCATAGAAACATTTGCTTGCTCCCTCTGTCAATCTTCAATCAATCTTCTCCTATAAATAAAATCATACAGGAAACAACAAGCACTGCACTTAATGGCAGCACTGGAAGAAGGTGACATAGTTTATGTGCAAACAGCTTTCAACATCCTGCATATCATTATAGTCATACCACATCTGATGAAAGCTTAAAGAAAACCGTATGACATAAATAAAATATGCACTGCTCAATTGTGTTATAGTGCCTCCGGAAGCCCAAATTTAATTCCCAGTCCATCGCTGGCTGTAAGGGGAGAGAGAGAACAGCGTGAGTCTAAAAGTGCTCGGGGGAGGAGTAGAGAAGCTTACCAGCCACTAGCACTCATGCTGTACTATCTCTTTATGTTTTGCAACAGAACAACAGTAACGCTGTCCATTTGCCAGAAATAAAAGAGCATGGCCACGCCATCTCAATTGCTTTTTTAATACAGTATAACATAAGAAGTGCTACTAAAAACAAACCACTCATGAATGAGTAAAGCAATTTTAGGTCCATCGTCCGTCTATTAACTTCCGGTCTAAGCTTATTTACTGCTTTATTCACTATCATTGATGTATGTTATAGAGTAGGTTATGATTGTTAACACACTCTCAGGTTTAAGGACCATACATTGTGAAAAACAAAGGCTTTCTCTGTATTCTCTGTGCAATCCCCCTGCTGGTAAAGGGTAAATAGAAACGGCATGTTTATAGTGCTTTTCCAACCTTCCGGCCCATTCATGTACAGCACTGACTGACATTCACCCATTCACACACACATTCATACACCAATGGTGGCTGCCATGCAAGGTGCCACCTGACCACTGCCAGCAGTTAGGGTTAATGTTAACATTTGAGGAGTTAGCAGGGTTAGAACCAGAAACTTCTAGATCACCTGTCGCCTCGCTCTACCCAATGTCACCCCAAGAGTTAATGGCATGGAGCCTCCTAAAGGTTGCTGCCCACTGGCCGAGTGGTTCGGTGGTGCTATCAACTCAAAGTTTATTTAATTGAGAATCTTATATTGACTCTCAGAAGATGCTAGAGCCAAAACTGGATTGTGGAATCCACTTAGTATTAGCATATTTTCCCATTATTTATTCAGGGGAAAAAAGTCTGTAGAGTTTGTACTCTCAAAAAAATTTAATAAACCACTTGATACCATCTTTTATACAAAAAAACAAAAACAAATCTTTGTGAGAAAAAACCAAAGCAGAACAAAGGGGAAAATATACTGTAAGCTGTTGTAACATGTACAACACACATACTATTTCCCTAACCATTTTAGAATTATACACTATGGAACTTTACTCATATTATACTGTATACTTCTGCCTGTACAGTACTCATTAGGGATGGCACCGATATGATACGGAGATCAGAAATCGGTCCGATACTGACATAAATTGCTAGATCGGTATTGGTGACAATTGGACAGTTGTAACCGATCCATGGGGCTAATCTAATTCAATTAATTTACACACGCAGGTCTACAGTCAAGCATCAGACATGTTTAACCTACCCAGGCCACACTATCAGCAGCAGGTTTCTAAAATATATCGGTCCTAAAATAGAGACTGGCTGTCATTTACTTTGCAACTTAACTTAAAACTTAATTTAACACTGGAATCGGATTGGTACTCTGTATAGGCCGATACCCAAAGTGCAGGTATCGGTAGCGGGACTGAAAAAACTGGATCATGCCATCCCTAGACTTATTGAATAATTATCATCTTTATGACATGTCTGCATATTGGATAATCATTTTACTGTAGACTCACCCCTTATTGTATGTTATGTACTGTATTTGATTTGCATTTATGTAATTTAATGTCTTCATTCCTGCATAAACTGCTAATCTTTGCATTTGATCACTTTTATATGGTTAAAACGAACAGTCTCCCCAAGCTCAAGTGAAACCACCAGCCTAACATAACAACCATTACGAGTCTCTGTACTGGATGGTGCAACGGCAGGGTGAACTGTATGTGAACATATACTGAAAGTGTTCAAAAAGAATTGCTGCTAAATACAGCAACATTACAGCTTATATAGGTATTCTCTTTAGTTTGTTCTGCTCTTTACCTGAAAGTAGAAGAAGGCCTGACCAAACCAGTAGTGCATGATGGTCGTCTGTGCCGCGTCGTAATGGAGCTTCTTCCAGATGAACTGAGCCATGATGCTCTGAATCAGCAGAGAGCAGCACAGCACCGGCAGGTTATGTGCTCGAAACAACAGGGACACCAGCAGCACCAGGCCGCTGTAAATCTCCCATAAGCCCCTGCTCTTCAGGCAGGCGTCGGCTGTAATGATCTGGGACCGTAATAGGTCCTTGGTGCCCGTGAAGAGGATGCCCAGCACAAACACGTAGACAAAGCGGGCCTCCACGGTGCCTCTGGGAAAACATGACGGCAAAGATTTAGTGGACTTTACACTCTTGTGGTGAAGCACACTGATCATTCCAATTTGTACCTCAGGGGTTTCCAAAGTGAAGTGGAGTCAGGGACTTCAAGGCTTAATCACTGAGATACTTTTTTTAGAACTCTGTATATACACATTTTTAGAAATTTTAATTTTAAGTGGTTCTATATGACCATCTGCCACTAGATGGCATTCTAGAGCACCAGCATATCAGACCTAAAGAAATGCTTTGTGCCCCCTTTCAATTACAGTAGATACTATCCCTTATAGATTCCTGAAAAAAGGTTTTCTGTTCCATTGTGTCAAAAATTCTATTGTTCAACCTCTCTTAAAGAACACTACCCTTTGTTTTAAATAATTTCAGATCAATTTCAAATTGACCTTTTTTCCATCCATCCATCCATCTTCTCCCGCTTATCCGGAGTCGGGTCGCGGGGGCAGCAGCTTCAGCAAGGGACCCC
>JAODTR010000002.1:4018611-4032017 GCA_025399935.1 Amblyopsis rosae | reverse complement strand
ATATTTTATATTTGTATTTGGTATACAAAATATAAAACAGGCAATACATATGAATGCCATTGCAAGCTCTTTCTCCCTCTCCCTCTCTCTCTCTCTCTTTCCCTCTCTCTCTCCCTCTCCCTCTCTCTCTCTCTCTCTCTCTCCCTCTCCCTCGCCCTCTCTCTCATCCACACAAACACACACTCATACATGCACTCAAAAAGTGCGTCCATACTTCTAAGTGGGACATGAATAATATCCTTTGTACTAGAAACCAACTAAAGGGAATACAGATGAGGTTGCGTGTGGTTCGTCTTTAAAGCTGCACTAGTAGTTTTACCACAGCTCCTGAGTTAAACAAAGATCTGTAAGCTCCTCCCCTCCCCTGCAGGCTCCTCCCCTCCCTCAGGTCTGATTGCTAGCATGTGCTCCAAGAGCAGCCTGCTATATTAAACTGCATGATCACTCACTAACGGAACAAGATGTCCTTCAAATGAAAGTCATTTAGTCCCTGTTGTTTTAGCTGAGCTACCTGGAGTCACATCATCACTAAAACAACTGAACACGCCAAAGCAGCACTTTGCCACAGTACCTGACAAAGGATAAAATAATGCTAATATCTCTAAAATGTGCAGTTGGCATAGCGACTAAATCATTCCTCTGACCAAACAACCAAACCAACCCAGTCTGAGACGTGCTGCCCCCTACAGATCGTTATTAAGCAATAACAAAGCAGTTGATTCAGGTCAAATAGGAGAACCAGATATTTGAGCCGGGGGTGGGGGTTGTAATGGAGAGATGAAAGATGGAAGAAAGTATCAGGTGAGACACACATGTACACACACACACACACACACACACAAAATGACTGCATTGACTGTCTTGTATTGATCAGCCCAGATCAATACAAGACACTTCCAGCCACAAGAAACAACAGCACCTTTATCACACACCATGTGTACATCCATCATAGTCAAAATGTTATTAATATCTCCTGACAACACACCTTTATCACAGACTATATGTACAAACTCATGTCATAGGGTATCGATGTTATATCATGTACCATGATTTAAAATTCTTTCAACTTTTATGCACAAATGCAACAGCTGATTTAAACAACTAGGATGTGTTTATTATGCCTTATTCAACTTTGATATCATATCATGAGATCATTATGAAATGCAACATTAAACACACACAAACACAAAGATATGATGATTGTGTGGTCCTAATATATATAACAATATATAAATGGTGTTATGCACTCCAGGTCCAATATTAGCACATCCAATAATACTATTCGATACAATGCTCTATAATACACAAATGTCCAACAGAAACCATTCATCTAGAATTCTGTTCAAATGTACTTGGAGTGCAGAGGAACAGCCCAAACCTGGCCTCCAGAGCAGAACTAGGACGATTGCCTATTTTATCAGAAATCCAGAAGATAGCAACTGGTTTGACCCGACAGACACTGACCCTGACTACTACCACAGAACAGCACTAACACACAGACACAAAACCCAGAGAGCGACCCTTTGTACCACATGACTCAACAACATCAACTGTCAGGATCCAAGAGGGGCGTAGCTCCTGAGCAAGCTACCTGCAGCCAACCTGCAGCAAACTGTCTTAAGCAGTACAGGGATGCAGCACTGTGCTCAGTCATGCACAAGCCCCAGGACAAAGACCAGAGACTATAGTCTTCTGTTCTCGTTTACACGTCTCTACCTGTGAGTGGAGGGTCTAAGTTTCATCACAATACGTTGATTGGTGCACCGCTGCTCTGTGTGTTTGCTCTGTTCCCAGCTACCTGACATAAACTCAATTCTAATAGAGAAAACAAATTTATAAAACTCAAACAACTTCTAAAATCAACTCAAGATGAATTCTATCATAATTGGTTTCTCAAAATCAAACAGATAAACAAACTTCAATGCTACGTAAGCATTAAAAAATATACAAATTGGCCCAATATCTTCTTTAAGTCAAAGATCCCAAAGAAACAACAATACTAACTAATACTAAGTACATACTCAGTGATCATAGCCTGGCTATAGAGACAGGCAGACACAGGAAAACATGGCTGCCCAAAGAAGACAGGATATGTAAATACTGTGATCTAAATGAGCCCGAAACAGAAATTAATTTCCTAACAAAGTGTACATTATATATAACACTAAGAGAGAAACACTTTAGATCCATGGAGGATTGTTTAGGCTCTCTGAGAGACTTTAAAGAGGTACCAGATAAAGCCAAACTTACACTATTGTTGGGTGAAAATGAAAAGTGTTGTAACCTATCAGTGCTTTATGTAGCAGCCTGCCACAGACAGAGGGACATATACATATTATAATCATCTGTGTTGTTTATAAATTGCATGAGGTTTGTACTATGTACTATATGTACTATATGTACTATATGTCATACATGCTGGAAATGTTTTACTTTTATTGTACCTTTTCATCCTGTGCTGCTTTGGCAATATAACTAACTGTACTGTACACTTGTCATGCCAATAAAGCACCATTTCAATTAGAGAGAGAGAGAGAGAGAGAGAGAGAGAGTGTGTTGTTGATCCTTCAACATGAATTGGATAGATTTGTGCCAATTTCGCTGCAATAATTGCATAAATGTGACGTGACAGATACACTGATAGACTGGTAACTTACAGATAGTGTTAGACTTGAGGACGCTTGCTATATTTGAAGTTAAATCAAATCATAATCAGCCGTCCCTTCAATGCCATAAGCTGCTCCTTATACAGATAGATAGATCAGGTGTTGGAAAATGAGCACTTCTAATTATTGCATGTTCTTCTGGTGTGAGGAGCCAGACAGATAGGTTGGCAGCAGGAGTCTCAGAGATAATCACAGCATGAGACCGGTTTATCAGCATATATACATACAGTGCTCATGAACATATATACATACAGAGCTCATGAACATGTACATATGTACAGAGCTCATTAACATATATACATAGAGCTCATTAACATATATACATGCAGAGCTCATGAACATATATACATACAGAGCTCATTAACATATATTGTTACAGAGCTCATGAACATATATACATACAGAGCTCATTAACATGTACATATGTACAGAGCTCATTAACATATATACATAGAGCTCATTAACATATATACATACAGAGCTCATGAACATATATACATACAGAGCTCATTAACATATATTGTTACAGAGCTCATGAACATATATACGTACAGAGCTCATTAACATATATACATAGAGCTCATTAATATATATCCATACAGAGCTCATTAATATATATACATACAGAGCTCATGAACATATATACATACAGAGCTCATGAACATATATACGTACAGAGCTCATTAACATGTACATATGTACAGAGCTAATTAACATATATACATAGAGCTCATTAATATATATCCTTACAGAGCTCATCAACATATATCCTTACAGAGCTCATGAACATATATCATTACAGAGCTCATTAACATATATACGTACAGAGCTCATTAACATATATCATTACAGAGCTCATGAACATATATACGTACAGATATCAATAACATATTCAACTGCTCCAGGTGGTTGGTCGAGCCTTGCATGACAGAAATCGCCATCGGTGCATGAATGTGTGTGTGAATGGGTGAATGTGAGGCAAAATAGGTAAAGCTCTTTGAGTTGCCGAAAGGTTATAAAAGCGCTATATAAATGCAGTCCATTTACCATTTACCATATATCCTTGCAGAGCTCAT
Source organism: Amblyopsis rosae (assembly GCA_025399935.1). Classification (NCBI taxonomy): domain Eukaryota; kingdom Metazoa; phylum Chordata; class Actinopteri; order Percopsiformes; family Amblyopsidae; genus Amblyopsis; species Amblyopsis rosae. Next base: position 4,028,275 of record JAODTR010000002.1, on the reverse strand, counting down.
TAACATACAGTATGTACCTACAGATCTCATAACATATATCTTTACAGATTTCTGCGTCTTTTCCATGATAAAACATTAATTAAACCACAAACATTGCTAACATTAACATCGGCTTCTTCAGCCATTCACAGATAATGTGTTTCACTGTTATGGAACACCATTTACAATTTAGCCATTTATAAGCCTAACCACAAAAATAATGATTGAAACATATGAAACGCATGTTTGCCGAGCCACAAGGCTATTTGATAAGTCTTTGGGTCAAGTTAGCTGATTTAGGCCACTGATCAAATTATTCGGGGCATGATGCTGTTCTCTGCCAGGATAGACAGTTAGCTCACATGCACCTCTTGTGGGCAGTTACATTTTTATACGTCCTCTAAAATGATTGGCACTTTGTGAAAAGAGGAGCCAAATTGCTGCTGTAAAACTGTTGAGTGGAAAAGACAGAAACTACAGTTCAGCGCTCCAGCTGGTTTATGGTCAATTTGGCTTCTTGCTGTACAGCAGCTCTTTAGTAGAGTTGTAGAAGGATAGAAATATAAGTGCCAAGTGACAGGATGAAGTGTATGTATGTGTGTGAGTGTGAGGAGGGCAGCCCTTCTTAATTAATTCCTGTTAATTATTAATACGGTCGAATGCCACTTTGAGTCACAGTAGCATCCCAGGCTCAGAAATAGTTTACACAGTTAGCTCAGGTAGTTATCAATGCTAATTAGCATAGGTTAACTCAAGATAGTTAAGTTGGTTAGCAGTTAGTTGGAGCAATTAGTTATCTCAGTTAGCACATATCTTTCACAAACATTCACCTATATAGAACAAAAAATAAATGAAACTCCTAGAACAATAGGCTTAACAAAGAGATGCAAACAGTCCATTTAAAATAATGTGTTTGTATATATTAACATAATCATTTGTATGTTTTATTAGTTATGTATTTGTATGTATTATAACATAAAACTGTATTTGTAGGTACCAAAATATGTAGACATGCTTATTGGGATGAAATACTTTACTCAATAATTTACTCAAACCTGTCAATGAACCACATTAGATTATTTGTTGTAAAGATGTATTCTCAGTAATATATTAGGACATGGAACCCAATATTCCATTTAGACAATATATATATATATATATATATATATATATATATAGCTAGAAGATGACAAAACAACACTTTCATTTATACAATACGCAAATAAGTGCTGATTTTAATACCTTGATTTCAACATTGTTATACAATAGAAATGAATATACAGCAGTTTTATAACTGATAGAAAAATGTATTTATTATACTTCCAAGGTACATTCTATTCAATTGAAACCTCAATAAACACTCATAGTTTTAACTTAACAATACTTTTTTTTAAATAAGAACTGGAGATATTTAAATGTTTATAACAGAATTTTGAAGTAGAACTTGTCTTGACAATATAAGCTTAAACTAAATAAATTAAAGAAAAGTATTTGAAGCCATCGTTTTGAGCATTTTTACTAATATTGCACATGGTGTTTTATGACACATTTCTGTTCAAGCTGGCATCATAAATGCTCTAAAATACACTTCTCAGTTTCAAGACTTTAATATCTGGTCTAATTTCTCACATCTATATGATCCAGAACCATATCATGTTTAATGCACATATATTTTGGTTGCATAATGTTAATAAGAATCCTTTGACAAGATATTGGGGAGATATGAAATGCCTCTCCTTCATCCAATAAGAGGGAAAAGTTCTTCAACAGAAGCTAAAACCTCGTTCACAGTCTCTGTATCATGAAGATGCATCCATATCTCAAGTCCTTTAGGTTTTTAAATAGTACCAATAACTCTTTAAATAAAAATAGAAAAATAAATTAATTGAGTTGTTAAATTATTTTACTATGAATTGGTAGTATGGGGAGCGTTGGTTCATTGGAGGAAATTTGCTATTTGTTTTGGATAAATCCATTCACAGTCTTGTGTGTGTGTGTTTTCCCTTGTCATTTACAAACCAGTCCCACAAATACAAATAATGTAAGACTTACAAAATAAATTCCAGGTTACGCTTACATGGCAAGCAGCTCTTATGTTTGGGTTTTCCCCCATTATTTCAGAAACAAGTCCTCTGTGTGTGTGTGTGTGTGTGTGTGTGTGTGTTCTTCACCCACACAAACACGTGTTGTCTGAAAAGGAACAATATATTCAACATGGCTCTTTACAAAGTAAACAACAGTCTTTCCATGTGCCGTCTATTCCCCAGCCGGCACATGCACAGCTGTTGAGGGTGGGGGGGCGTGCACGTGATCCTCAGAACGCATAATGACCCCCCCCCAACCCTTTCCTTATAGCAAGAAAGAACGTCAAGCTCTGCCTTCAGCAGAGTCCATGATTAGCCACCTCCAGGCGCACGAGGCCCCGCTCTTTCCAGGGGCCTCACTGCAGCAGGAGACCGCATTCAGAACCCTTGGAGTTGGTGGAGAAACAACAGGAGGTAAAGACTAAAGTGTAACAGCAGCAGAAACTCCTAACAGTGTTTTGTGTGGTCCTGTGGTGTGTTACGGGGGTGTTAAGGGGTCCTGTGGTGTTTTAAGGAATGCTCAGGGGTCCTGTGGGGTGTTAAGAAGTCCTGTGGTGTATTAAGGGGTCCTGTGGTGTATGTTAAGGGGAGTGTTAAGGGGTACGGGGGGGTGTTAAGTGGTTCTGGTGGTATGTTAAGGGGTCCTGTGGTGTTTTAAGTGGCTGCTCAGTGGTCCTGTGGGGTATTAAGAGGTGTGTTAAGGGATCCTGTGGTGTTTTAAGGGGTCCTGTGTTGTTTTAAGGGGGTGCTCAGGAGTCCTGTGCAGTGTTAAGGGGGTGTTAAGGGGTCCTGTGGTGTTTTAAGGGGGTGCTCAGGGGTCCTGTGGGGTGTTAAGGGGAGTGTTAAGGGGTACATGTGGTGTTAAGGGGTACTGTGGTGTTTTAAGGGGATGCTCAGTGGTCCTGTGGGGTGTTAATGGGTGTGTTAAGGGGTCCTGTTGTGTTTTAAGGGGGTGCTCAGGGGTCCTGTGGGGTGTTAAGGGGAGTGTTAAGGGGTACTGGGGTCTATGTTAATGGATCCCAGGGTTATAATAATGGGTCCCAGGTGTATGTTAAGGGATGTGTTAAAGGGTCCCAAGGGTATGTTAAGAGCGGTGTTAAAGGGTATGTTAATGGACCCAAGCGGTATGTTAAGGGCGGTGTTAATGGGTCCAAGCGGTATGTTAAGAGCGGTGTTAAGGGGTCCTAGGGATATTTTAATGGTTCCTAGGGGTATGTTAAGGGCGGTGTTAAGGGATCCTAGGGGTATGTTAAAGGGGTGTTAAGGGGTCCTGGGGTATGTTAATGGTTCCTAGGGGTATGTTAAGGGGTTGTTAAGGGGACCCAGGGGTATGTTAAATGGGTGTTAAGGGGTCCCAGGGGTATGTTAAGGGGCCATTAAGGGGTCCCAGGGGTATGTTAAAGGGGTGTTAAGGGGTCCCAGGGGTATGTTAAGGGGTCCCAGGGGTATGTTAAGGGGATGTTAAGGGGTCCCAGGGGTATGTTAAGGAGGTGTTAAGGGGTCCTACCACAGTATCACAGGTAATCCACAGCGCTTGTTGCTGCTAGTGTGAAATCATCACGTCCGTCTCTCACTGGTCAGAAGGCACTTGTTGCTCTGTGTGTGTGTGTGTGTGTGTGTGTGTGTGCGTGTCTCTGAGTGTCTATCTGAAGTCTAACAGAGCGAGTGAGAGCGTGAGAGAGAAAGCCTGTGTGTGTGTGTGTGCGTGCACTACATCTTGCTGAGGGCCGTCTGCTCCTCCAGCACCTGCAGGTAGTCGGGCGTGAGCCGGGCCTTCAGCTCGTAGTACTCGCTCCTGCGTTGCTCCACCACCATCTTGCTGTGGTTGCCCCCGATCAGCGACTTCCGGCCCTTTCGGTCCGCTGGCCGGTCCGGGTAGCGGATTTCAAAGCCGCCCATGCCGACGCTGCTGAAGTCCCTCTTGCCGTCCAGGAAGCCCTGCAGAAACATGCTGGGCTCGCGGCCCGGCAGGAACTCCTCCAGCTCGTCGATGGTGCTGAGCCGCTTGTTGCGCTCCAGTGTGGCGACCAGCGAGTCGCGGTCCTTGTCGGCGCTGTTCCTCAGCAGGATCTTCTGGCGCTGGGCGGCGTCGCAGGCCCAGGCCTCAGGGTCCGCGGCCCGGGCCAGGCCACATGTGTGGCTGCCCAGGTGCTCCAGGGTCTGGGGTATGAAGGTCTCGCCGCCCAGGTCGTCGCCCGGCCCCCCGCCCTTCTTGCCACCCTTGTTGCCGTGCCGACGCAGCTGGAGGCCCCCGGCCCCGCCCCCCAGACCCTCCTGGCGCCCCGCCGGCTTCCTGTTGCGGCGCAGCACGAACACCAGCAGGCAGAAGGCCACGAACACGGTGCCGATGAGCACCACCAGGATGCTCAGGATCATGATGCTCAGAGGCACCGGGCCCCCGGGAGGGGCGCGGCCCACGCCCGCGGGAGCCCCCGAGCTCAGCGGGGGGGAAGTGGAGGCGGGCGGGGCAGGCGGCAGCAGCTTGGGGCACAGCGCCTCGTTCCTCAGCTGCCGCAGCTCCACGTTGGCCAGGTGCTCCGGGGAGGAGCAGCGCACCTCCCTGGCCGCGGCCTCGCCCAGCTGCTCCAGCCACAGCTTGAGCGCCACCAGTTGGCAGGCGCAGTCCCAGGGGTTGCCATCCAGGTCCACCTGCGCGGAGGCCGGCAGGTGGTCCAGCACGCCGCTCACCGGCAGGCTCATGAAGCGGTTGTTCTTCAGGTTGAGCCGGGCCAGCGGCACGCCGGCGAAGACGTAGGCAGGAAGGCTGCGCAGGACGTTGTTGTTGAGGTACAGCAGCTGCAGGTTGGGCATGGAGGAGAAGGTGGAGGCCAGCACCTCCCGGATGGCATTGTACTCCAGGTAGAGGTACTGCAGGTTGGCCAGGCCCAGAAACATCTCCGGGTGCAGCTGCTCCAGCTGGTTCCCGTTGAGGTACAGCCTTCTCAGGTTGGTCAGGTTGGAGAACACGCCGCGCTGCACGCTGGAGATCTGGTTGCTGCCCAGGTGCAGCAGGTCCAGGCCCTCGAAGCCCCGGAGGTCGGCGGGGCTGACGTCCTGCAGGTAGTTCCCGCTCAGGTGCAGCTTCTTGGCATTGGCGGGCCGTGGCGCCACCTCGGCCAGGCTGCTGATACTGCGCTCCTGGCAGCTGACGCTCACGCCGAAGTCGGAGGGGTGGGCCTTGCAGGCGCAGGGCTGGGGGCAGGCCAGCGCCGGGGCCCGCGTCTGGTACGACACCATCTGGCTGTTCCTGCCGAACGGGGGCAGGCCGGCCACGATGCCGTTGCCGTAGATCCTGGAGGTGTCGGGGGTCTTGGGCGCCCTGGTGGAGGAGGGCCCGGCACTGGGCGCGGCCCCTGAGGGAGTGGGAGGCATCCTAACGTCTACGTCTCCAGCCGCGCCCGGCGGGCACAGCTCCTGCCGGGTAGTCTCCTTCAGCAGCCGCCCGTACAGATCCACGGGCGTCTCGCACACCGCCTCGCCGATCACCAGGGCGTAGGGCATGTTCTCTAGCCAGGCTTTGAGCGGCGCGAGGTCGCAGGTGCAGTTCCAGGGGTTGTCGTCCAGTTGTAGCTCCACCACCCGGCCGATGTGCTCCAGCACGCCCAGGTAGGGCAGCCTCTGGATGCGGTTGCCCCGGATGTCCAGGTGCGTGAGCGAGGCGAAGCGGAAGATGTTGTCGGGCAGCGCCTGGATCAGGTTGTCGTTGAGGATCAGCACCTTCAGTCGGTGCAGCTTGTTGAAGGCACCCTTCTCGATGTGCCGGATGACATTGTAGTCGGCCTGCAGGTACTCCAGGCTCTCGATGCCCAGGAAGGTGTCGGCCTGCAGTGCCTTCAGCTCGTTGTTGTTCAGGTGCAGCTGCTTCAGGGAGCTCATGCCGGAAAAGGCCCCGCCCTCCACGCTCTGCAGGCGGTTGTAGCCCAGCTGCAGCGACACGGCGTGGGTGAAGTTGAGGAAGGAGTTGGGGTAGAGCACCACCAGCAGGTTGTTCTGGAAGTTGAGGTGGTAAAGCGAGGAGGCAGGAGGCACAAGCTGCGTAGGCCGGTACACGTGCACCTTCTCACAGTTGACGTACAGCACGTTCTCCAGCCAGCTGCAGGAGCACGCACTGCATGTGTCGGCCATCAGCTCCGCCAGGGGCTCCTCTGGGGAGGAGGAGGAGGAGGAGTAGGCATAGGCATAGGAGAGGGAGGAAGATAAGGCTCCCAGCAGGACAACGAGCAGCATCTCGCCGGTCAGAAGTCCTCCCCCAGAAAACCATCTAGTTACCTTCAGGAGGAGAACACAGTGAATAGGAGGCCTGAACACACACACACACACACACACACAAACCTGTACGAACACACACGTACACACATGCACACGCACGCACACACACACGCACACACACACACACAAACCTGCACACACACACACACACACGCACACACACACACACACACACAGACAAATGCCTCCCACACACACACACACACAGGCAAATACAAACACACCACACACACAAATACACATACTGACACACACAACAGCAACAGCATTCCACTATCCTATTAAACCCAACATACTCATATGTAGTGTAATGTTATATAGTCCAGATTGTGTTATTTCAGATTAAGATAGTGTTTATAATAATAACCTGTAATATGATATTCACTCATGCTGTCTCAAACGTCTCAGATTTGAACGTCATCAATAGTGATTAGCTTCTACACAGATTCACCTCAGCGAGCAATGCAGATCCCTTGTGATTAATTTACTGATTTAATCAATAAGGGAAGGAACAATATTGGTGCTCTCTGGGAAATCCCACGAAACATAAAACATATATAGCTCGGTGTATTTGTGAGCTGCCTGGAAGGGTCACATTTCGTGTCACTGCCGTCCCGACCGTTATAAGCTTCGTCTGGTTATTCTACAGAAATACCAAAATGCGTGTGTGTGCGTGTGTGTGTGTGTGTGTTGTGTGCAACACAACTTAACCCGTCTTGAGTTCCTAGAGACATTCAATAGAACAAACTACGAAATAAAAGACACGTGAAATGAAAGCGAAGCGGTCTGTACAGCGGGACTCACCCAGAGCGCTGCTGATGACCCAGACGCGATGGCGAGCCATCGAGTCAGAACCAAACGGTCCCGGGCGCAACAAGGGCTCCAGAGCACTTCGGTCTCTCGCGTAGCTCCGGTTTCACCCGATGCGTCGCTGGCTGACCGGCTCCTCTTGCTTGGAGAAACCGCCCCTCTGGTCGAACTGTTCCCAGGCGTCTCTGACTACCTCCATGGGAGAGAATGTGTTTTGTATGTGTGACTGGCAGGAGGAGAATCGAGAGGATTCAGAGCAAGTTGCGCAAAGAGCAACTGTTCAGGGTCGACGCGAAATTGCTCCCATCAGAGTACTGTAGGAAATCTCCATCTGGACCCAATCCAACCATATTAACCGTTTGTGCCGCAATTTTTCCCTCTCGGTACGCGCCCGCGGTCAACAAACGGATTATTGTCAGCCCAGCAGAACAGTGGCGATCCAAAAACGTCCGTTTAAATTTCCATTCCACGGTAAACGGAAAAAAAATACGAATGAATAAAAAAGGACAGAAAATTGGAGCCTTAGCCCTCTCCTTCCCGCGTGCGCGCGCCCACACACACACACACACACACACACAGGCACACGCAAACGGCGCTAAGAGCCAACAGAACTGGAGACACCAGTGCGTAAAAATGAATAATGCAGTTTATTTCGCTTCGCCCGTTTGTCGGCAGAAGTCCGTCCTTTAAGCGCCCGGCGTTCCAGAAAGCCCAGATCCTGGGCAGTGTGCGTTTTGAAAAGCTTCTTATTTACAATCGAGACACGGAGTAGTAGCTATAGATCCACCGACCGGTTCGGTCCGCGAGGCGTCGGAGAAGAACGAGCGAACGAGAGAAAAAAACGAAGCCGGTGTTTTCCTACAAGAGCAAGTATCCGGATACACGCAAATATACTGCAGCCTTCACACGAATACAGCAGAGGGAGAGAGAGGGAGGGGGGGGAGAGAGAGAGAGAGAGCGAGGGGGGCGGGGGGGTATTGAGAGAAATTAAGAGAGGAGAGGGAAAAGGAAGGGGCGCTCTCTCACTGACTGAAAAAAAAGATGAATAATATTAAACTTCAGCTAGTTCTCCGAATAAATGGACGTTATGATTCTAATTGAGGAAAGATATGAATATTTCACGTAGAACTATGAGTATATTCGTAATGTACATCCACCTGGGAGCTATATTTTGGGGACGGGGATCTTTTACGGTTTTAGTAGGGACTTCCAACCATAGCTTCCAACATGTCTTCGAGTCGCAAAGACGCCTCTCTTTCATTATCGTGGAAAGTGTGTTTAAAACGGGCACGGGGGCGCGCCTGTGAGCTGCATTTTAAACAGGGGAGGGAGGAGGGAGCAGAGGCTGGGGGGGTCATTATTCAGGAGTGCTGCAGTCAGAGGACTGGCAGAGAGTGAGAGTGTGTGTGTGTGTGTGTGTGAGAGAGAGAGAGAGAGAGAGAGAGAGAGTACATCGCATTTTTCTTCTCTTCTTTCACTACGGAACGAAGCGATGGAGGAGGAGATTAGAGGAGAAGGGAGGAGTGAAGAGGACAACAGGGAGTCGTGCGCGGAGGCTTGCAGCAGATTCTTTTTGACAACAGGTGCGCATCGCCAACCCGGGTGACATGTAACGCAAGGATTGCGTGTTCCAACGTAGGTACACCAACTTTAAATAAAGTTTAACAAAAATTTATGAATTCGTCCTTCTTACGCTCTTATTATAAGAACCATGATATTGTTTTATATAATATCACTTAGCGTGTTTATAATAGTATTAGTGCTAAGTAACCCAAGTAATTCGTAATGTATAGTGTTTAATAAAGAACACCTTGTAACGTGAGCATGTCACATTTCATGCATGCAGCTGCTATATATTCTCTGATTAAGAACATTTAAACTATCATTAGCATGTTCATTTATATAATGTTAATTCAGACATATGCCCATTACATATCCATATGTAATATATCATACATATTATAGGCCTATCTAGTGTATATTGTGACTGTATGTTTATACTTCTATCCCACATCAGTGTATGTCAGTCATTACCTTACTGAGACAAGTCTTTAAGCATGCCTTTACATGGCAACCTGGCATTTGACCTGTTTGTGACAACTAGTCAGCCATTTTGAGCTTGGTGGGGCCAATGGTCCAATAAAAGTGTTTGTTCTGAGGTGGTCCAGCGTGGTCTTTGACACCCCCCAGAGCCTTAAGGTGGCCTTACAGTGGGCAACGTGGTAACCCCCACCTGGGTAGGAAGGAGCAGTGCTCTCTGCTGCCCCCACAGCATGAGCACAGGGCGTGGCCATCTTCACATGTTCAGATGTAATAACTCTCATGAGCCATCTTTACGTCTTCAGTTGTAAAGATGGCTGACTGACATGAGAGTTATTACATGTTCAGATAAAATAACTACGACTGTACTGTCACGACATGAGAAAGCTTTACGTGTTTAGATTTGTATGTAATAACGACTGCACTGTAGTGTATTGTGCTGTATTGATCGGTATGTAATAACGACTGCACTGTAGTGTATT
>JAODTR010000002.1:3984928-4003540 GCA_025399935.1 Amblyopsis rosae | reverse complement strand
CATACACACACATACTTTGAGGATGTATCATTCTCACTGTATTTATTGAAACACACCCATATGAATAAGTTAGGGTTTTTTTATTGTTCTCTGGGGATTTACCAGAGCAGGGGGAATGATATGCTGTAAAAAGGCATTGTCAGCCCAACAGTCATTGTGAAGCATCAATCCACAGGCACTGTAGCATGTGTTTATCCAGGTGGCCAGGAATTTAGAGCAAAGGACGCACTTTTGTCCGACACATGTATTCTCTGAGCGTTTGTAGGAGTGTGTCTATCAATGTATGTGAAACATACAGAGTCAAACATGTTATTTAACTACCTCCAGTGGCTCCTCTGATGCAGAGGGCCTAGTGACTTGAGTGGCTGAACTGTCTTTGTTTATTGTCACCAGTGGAAAAGCTTTATTTGCTGTAACCAACAATAACTCTTCGTTGCTTTCGTTACTCGCTTTCGTCATTGAGGAATCATCGTGTTTCGATGATGCCACAGATTCGACTCCTCTTGCTGGAGTCATGTTCCAATCCTTGTCTGAAGGTTGAGGTAGACTGGCCATAAGTTCCTATAAGAGCGCGCGCACGCACGCACGCACGCGCACACACACACACACACACACACACACACACACACACCATCTACTGTTAATTGATGTTGCTAATGCTATTATGTATTATAGTTACTATGGCAGCTAAACTTTAAACTGCTATCTTATATTGCACTGTTATTTAGAGCGCAATAATGGCAAAACAAAGCATCCTACTTTATGTCCAAAATGTTCTTGTTGCAGCAGTATAGTGAGAAACATACAGTACCTGCTGTTTCCCAAGGTCATTGTTCCTAACAGCATTGAGCAGGCTCCTGGTAAAACTCTCAAGCTCATGGTATTTCTGTTTTTGGTTCACTAGTTCGTGCTCTAGGAACTGCACTTCCTCGTGCTGCAAATCCAAGATGCAAGGGTACAAAACCAAAGAGAAAATAAAAAATGTGATGAAATCATATATAGTAGTCCAGGCATACTTATGCAAAACATTGAATTGAAAGCACACACACGACACAGATAAGCGGTTGAAGATGGGTGATTGAAAGCACATGCAATGCCTATTTGAGGAGACACAATCATACTGTATATTGTTGTTCATGTTTGTGTATTCACCTTGAATTCCAGAAGATTCTGCATTTGCTCCATTGTTGAAGCCACCATTTCACTGTCGTCGTCATCATTGTCTTCATCATCAATGATCTCAATCTTCTGTTTGGAGAAAATAGAGCACTTTATTCACAAGTAGGCAAAACATAGTGTCTAGTCATAGTGACTAGTTTACTCAGAAGTCATAACAATCAAAATCTAACCTTCATAAACATTATATATCAATGTAAACAATTTTGCACCTTGTGCATTTTGTGTATTAACAAGATCGTGTGCTATACATTTAAATATAAAAATCATTCAATAGACAAACTTAAAACATATTTAATTCAAGCCACTATATACTAGACTGTCACATTAAATAATAATGAGGTGTGCCTGAGAGGTATGGTGTGCTACGTAGTTAAGGATGATGCTATTGCTGCTTAGACTGAATCACTGGGAGCCCTACTTCTAAAGTCTGATTAACCCTAAAATAATTTCATCCAATTAGCTACACTAAAAACTTGTTGGTTTCCTACATTAAGTTGTGTTGTCATAACCAATATGGTTTAGTTTAAACAAAGGATGTCAACATAGAAGTGAAAAAAAGTTGTCAGCATAGTTGAATGAAAGCTTTCTGTGATGTTGTTCATTAAACTAAATGGTGTCAGACCATTATGTTATATCAATGGACCACCATTTATATTAGACCGCGTCTCAGAAACTGGAGCAGGCAAACTGTATTTAACATTCTGCATGAGCTTTGGTCTAGAATTTAATTACAAATCATTTAGAATATTTAACTGAAGCAACTGTCAAGCGGGTGGATTTAAGATTCTTCTTTGTTAACATAAATGAACATTAAAGTACCACATTATTGGCCAAAGGAGTACTATTGGGGCCAATCGTTCCATCTTCTCCATCTCTGTGGTATGAGTCATTTGTGCCATCTAGAAAACAGAACACACTTTAATTACGACATACTGTATATACTGTATTTTCTATCAGTGAAATGTAGCCTAGATACTGTATTTTTTCCACACATCTGTGCCTATACCTTCAGACAAACAAATAGAACCCCCATCGGTTAAGAAGTCATCTCCAAGTTCAGATGTTCCAAGCCCATCCTCATCAGGGCTTAGAGCCAATGGAGACTCCTGTCCTGGAGATGACGTCATAAACTCCGCCGGTCCACTCTTAGGGGGAGGGATTTCAATGCCCATTAGACGGTACTTCCTCCGCCGATTACTGATCCAAGTCTGCCATTCAGAAAGGGAACAAATACTTTGCGGTGACAAAGTAACTAACTAACTAACTAACTAACTAACTAACTAACTAACTGTATGTATGTATGTATGTATGTTAACTGTGCAAAATGTGAGGGAGGAGATGCTTGTCTAAAAGCAAGTCAATCATGTGACATTTAAAATCTAGGTCATTTAGCAGCTTTTTTTCTAAAGTGACTTTCACAATTACAGTATTAAAGGGTGGGGGGGTGTTTTGGCATCTTGCTCAAAGAGGCTTACATACCAGTGCTTGAACTTGACATTTCAATTGGTAGTCAAACATTAAGACAACTACATTATCCTGTGTCCCCCATTGAGTGCAAACATTTGATTGTGAGTGGTAAGGTACTTCCTGGAGTGATATGGAAATGAAGAATGAAACACTTTGTCTGGGGCCTTTCTTTTAGTTACCAACTTGCCATGGTCAAATAAGTTTCCTTTTTCAGGAACTCTTCAGGGTTTGTATGGTGATGTACAGTATGTATACCAGTAATTATACATAATATATTCTTTGTCAAAGTCACCCCAAATTATTATTTGTGAATTTCAAAAAAGACTTCATGTTGTTTCCCCATTTTCTTACTATCCATTCTGTTCTACACCTGTGCAGAGACAATGGTCACCTTGACTATCTCAGTGTCAACATTAAGTTGGTTGGCTGCAGCTGCGATCTTCATCCTGCAGACAGAACCTAGGCTGGTCATGCCTCGGTCCCAGTAGCGCTTCAACTGGATGAGATCGCCATCGCTGAATTGAGTTCGATCCTGTAGCTGAATCCAATACCATAAAGCAGATTATAGCCCTTTGGATTTGTTCATGTTTACATAACATGACATCCAACCATTACTTACTGTTCTCTTCCTGGAGTTAATAAGCCAGGGGGCAGCACATACATTGACTGAAGTCTGCAATCAAAAAGAGAACACAGCCTGGTACATTATTGAATCAACTTGTATTACAATTTATATATAATGGTATTACAATTGAAGATTGCTGAACCATTGGTTCTAGCCTTACCTGTGAGCTGCACTCCCCTTTATCCCCTTTAAGTGAGGTTGGTGTTGTGACAGAGCAGCTGCCCTGAAGAGCTGTGCTGCTGTGGTGTGGTGACAGTCCGGAGCTGGTCATTTTTGGTGTATTGCCTCCTTTCATTTCGGACAACTCAACTCTGAGTGGGCTTGCTGATGTTCGATCTTTGTGAATGTGGTTCTGGGAAGCCATATGTGACAATTCCTCCTCCCTTTGCCATTCATCTTCTTCATCTCCAGTTTCCATGGCAATGGAGAAGTAGCCACCGGCATCAAGAGGATGGTGCACCGGTCTATGACTCTCCTGGCTTTGTCTTATGGAAGCAGGTTCTGGTCTTAGCCTCTCTCCTTCATGTCGTTTTGACAGGGTGAAGACCTGTTGAATGCGAGGGGTTTGGTCAGAAGGAGGATCAGGGTTTGGTATCGGTACAGAGACCCGGGGCCTTGGAGGAGGTTGGGCAGGTTGCGGGGGGTCTGAGTTAGGCCGCATCTGGAGCTGGGATTGGGAGGATGAGGTCCACGGACGTGCTTGCACTGCTCCGTACTGCCTAGCCCAACTGTGAGGTACTAGGCCCGCCCCCGAACCCGATCCTGACCCTAGTCCTTGTTCCCCAACAGAAAGGCCTCTTTTTTGAGTGTGGTCCGAGAGCCCTGGCGATAAGGTCATCGATGGGGGCTTGCAAGGGCCTGAGACTAGTTTAGAGTGGAGAGGGGAGGAGCCTGAACTACATCTGCTGTGTACCGATTGGCTCAGAAGAGACGAGAGGGCGTGTGTGGACAGCTCAGTGTCGGAGTGAATGGGGAGGGCCGTGGGCCTTGATCGGGATAGTGTGGCAGAGTTCACAGAGTAAATTCCTGTTAGGATGACATCATTATTGTTGCTGTTCCCAGTACTTAGTGGAGAGGAAGACGAGGGAGAGGATGAAGATGATGCAGACGAAGGGAAAGAAGACGATGGAGGGAAAAGATGAGCCCGATTCTGGATGTTCCGAGCTGTAGACATCTCAGCAGTCAGCATGGCTCCCGCAACCAGAGCCCCTCCTGCCAGCGTTTGATTGGGTAGAAGTCCACCTCCTAGTCCCTGACTGGATATGGAATGAGACATGCCTCCATTCTGGTCTGCCTTAGAAGCTAGCTTTCGTCTTTTGTTGCCAACCCATGTCTATAGGGAAGAGAAAAAACATAAAATGTAGCTACTAAAGAAAACTGCTCAGTGATATGTGTAAAGCACTAAGGGAAATCATTTGAATAAATGGGAATAATAACTTGTGGCTCTGGCACCAACTTCCTCAGAGAGACAGTATAGCATATCACTTCCCACTGCAGCATCACCCTCATAAAAACAGTGGTGCAAAACAAATCATAGGGACTGTCTTAAATACCATCGAACTACATAGCTAAACATGCAAGTGTGCATGCATGCACACAGACACACACATATACACGCAAGTTTTGTGGCCCTACCCGGACCACGCTGAAGTCCAATTTGGTCTCTTGAGCACATTGCAGTATTAGCTGAAAGCAGGCCTTGCTCTGGTTCGTCATACCATTCTCATAGTATCGCTCCAGGATCTTCTGCTGTTCAGCCGTGAATACGGACCTCAGGTTCATCTAAGAAGCCAGATGAATAAATAAACCCCAATACATATGCAGTGTGTGTCAGCATCCAATCTATCTCAACTGGTATAGTAAGCGACTGTAATATGTATTTATAATTATTTGGTCAAATTCAACATATATATCCTAATGGTCCGCTAGTTTACAGTTCTCTGTGCATGCTGAAAAGAAATCCAGTATTTCTACACAGACCCGGCTCCGTAAATAGGAACACAAATTGGTGCAGACTGCACACAACAATACCATAGCCATCGCAATGCATTTTCAATGTAGGGGACAGAGCTTCTGAGAGAGCACCCTATTGCATTGAAGCGAGAAGTGTTTTTCTTTTGATCAGTTCAAATATCAACAACCAGAATAATTTATGATACCATTAAAAATATATTTACAAATAAGGAAAGATAGTCTGAAACCAGATTAGCAATAATCACAAACATCATTTTTAATTGTTATTTTATCAGTATTGTCAAAGAAAATATACCTGATTATTACTCAATACACTTTTATTCTTACATAAAACTGCTACTGCAAACATAATCCCTGTGTCAGGTCCAAGGGAACATAAATGAGTGAGATAACATTTGGGACCTCCAGCAACATTGTGTTTGAGCAGGCTTCAGTCATAGGCATACAAGCTCCCACCATAGGGTACTACTGACATTTCAAAATATTTGTTTGCTCAATATTGGTATGCCTTTTGAAGCCTTTGCTGGATTACAGCTTCCTATATGTACTCACAGTCTGCAGGCCACGTCTCTCTGACCATGCGTCCATTCTGTCACTGGAGGGGAAGGGCGCAGCCATGCCGCCTGGATCAAAATCACAGCTCTTCCTGTGCCTGTCTAGTACAGCATGGTACTGGCTGTCCTCATCCTGGCTCGGTTGACATGGCACTCGATTGGGTGGGGTAGCTTTGGGGCAATAACAGCCACAATACAAAGCATAGTTAGAGGTGTGTAGAACATGTAATCAACAGAATAATTAATTAATTACTAATTAATAACATTGCAGTTTCTGTCATCAGACCCATAGGAGCAAAAATAATCCTGCCCCCAACTCCATGAAGGAGAAGTGACAAATACAACATTATAACACAGATGGGAACAAGCAAGAAACAAACATATACTGCAATACTGCCATATACTGCACAATTAGGCAGTGTATATATCAATTTAATCGCTAAACCATTATCAGACATGCCTGGACTAAGTGACATTCTCATTTATAAAATATTTTATGGCATTGTTCTTCTCAGTAGAAGAGCAAGCAATACATATTTGCCTTAATTCTAAATATTGTCCTAATAAAACATTTCCATGTTGTTTAGCAGCATGTAGCAACATTGAATGTCATGCGTTGTATCGATTAAAACGAATATTGCGGTGCAAGAACATATTACAAGAAATTTCAGGCAAACGTGTGTTTAATCTGCACCAAATGTATTCGTGGAGAGAAATACAATACATGTTGATTTAGGTTTTAAAACATGCACGGTAATGTGCTAAACTATGTATGATGCTCGTGTCTGGAATAAGAGTTTAAAAGCTGTAACGAACATCAACAACTATTACCTAGAGTGTTCTCACACTGTGACAAAGTTCGAGAACAAGCTAAAAACAAGAAACGTCACATGAGAATGTTTTGCGACCAATAAGCATCAACCAAGTTTAACGTTTTGGCACGCTCACTGCGCATGGCTACGGTAAACGTGAAGAAAAGCGAATATAGAATAGATTGTCAGTGTATCACAATGTGGTTACGTGAATTTAGTCCGCTACAAGGCTAAAGCTGGAAGATTCAGAAATAAAAATCGACACAGATAAGAAACCAACGCAATTACTTTCTGACCAGGAGCCAGACAGTAAACAAACGAGCGAGCGCTACATGGCCAGACTAGGCTCTCGCAGGCCTAGGCAGCCATAGCTATCCAGCTAGCTAGCATTGGCTATGGTATATTTCCCAATGGATAGCGACTGCTAAACTTTTCCATACAATCAATGAATTCCCGATTGCAGAATGGGCACTATCCCTGACTCCGCTATCACACGAATGCAGGCTAAACAAGACAGGGATATTCTTACATTAAAGTAATTTCCTAATGATTACATACCCTCAGTGGTGTTTAAATCAAACGAACGTTCGAATTCAGCAGATTTCTTCACCAGTCCGCTTTGCTAGACAATGAAATCACAACGTCCGATCATCAATTCTAATCATGATTGTGACGTATCTCAGACAGCAGCCAATGGAAGCTCAAGATCATGGCTGTGACATTCGCATGGCTGAAAACTGAACACCTATGTCCCGCCCATCATTGACTACGTTCAAGAGATATGAAAAGAAAAGGGAAGGAGGTCATAAAATAAAGCCTTTCCAACTTAATGTTTTATGCAACATTATTTTCTATATAATAGCTAATAGCCTATGATAGTTTATTTTATTAGTGTCTGCACTTAGGCTTATATGCAGTTATGTTAGCTATAGGCTAGTTTACCCATGAGGTTGAGCAGAACTGTTCTATTTTATTCAGTTCTATTGTTTTTAAACAACTAGGCCTATGTAATAGTGTAGGAATTATTTATGAATGCATAACAATAGGCTATAGCCTATGTTGTGTAAGACAAAACATAGACTATAGGTTATTTCTTATGCTTATGTTTTAGGTTACAATAGATATAGCCTGTAAATCGTTAGGCAACAGGCCTTTTATTTATAGGGCTTATGACTGTGCAGCTATCAAAATGGAGTGAATAACATTCATATTTAACACATGATGAATGGGGCCCTTTGTTGAGGGTTCTTAAAACTAATATAATAGGCTACCCTTTATGTGGATTGCTATAGGTTACTGATAAAGGTTCACAAAATGCTTAGGGTGCAATCGTGCGGAAACATGCTTCTCCCATGAATTACAAGCAGCAAACACATTTGAAAATGTAAATACATACATTGATTTTGCTTGTAGGGGCTATACCATAACACAATACGGTCAGCTATGTAACCTCGTATTTGCAATATACTTTCAATGTTCTCTGACTGACCTGACTTCTCTTAATTTAAGGAAAGGTGTGTGTGTGTGTGTGTGTGCGCGCGCGCGCGCATGTGCGTGCGTGTGTGTATGTAGGCTATGGGGAGGGAGGTTGCTTTGTTCCATGACGTCACCACTGTTACAGGTGCACAACAGGGGGCGCTGTTACTCAGAATTGAGCGTTAGGAGAAGAGAACAGTGCACTTGATGCTTATTTCCTGTTGTATGAAGTGAACGTATATGTTTTAAACTGACAACACTTTCATAAAATGTAACTGCATCAACCATGCGTGTCACCAATAGGCATAGGTAGCTATGGCCAATGTCCTTAATCGTTTGCAAATCATTAGTCTCTTTGGCTAAGCTATATTTCTTTTTTTCACTGTTATTACACAATTATATAGCCTACAGGCTACGCGAGAAACATCATGGAGGGAGAAAGAAACAAACTAAAACACCATATAGGCTATACAGTAGAGGGCTGTTCCCTATATGGCTTACGCTGCATCATTCCCTGGGTCTGTATGAGTGGTGGCCCTTGTGATGCTGCAGCGCTAGCTTGCGGGAGGAGCTGAGAGGGAGGGGCTGTACCATCACACGCGCCCACCGAATCCACTTCTCACAGCGCGCGGCTGCTGGCGGGAAGGCACGAGAAAGAGAGAGAGACAGAGGAGCGAGAGAGAGGGAGCGTGTGTGTGTGTGTGCGTGTGGATTGCACCACCGCATCCCGTTCACCGTTTCTGCAGGCGGCCATGCTCTGATGGAGAGAATTGACCACCTTTACCGTCTTAGGCTGATCCATCACCATGCCATTCCAGATGTGACTGACAAGTCATTGTATGTCGTCATTGAGTCCTGTGCTATTAATCCCGGAGAGACTGTGACACCATGGCTTTGGTTATGGAACCTATAAGTAAATGGACACCAAAACAAGTGTTGGACTGGATGAAAGGTAATTGCAAGACATTTTCCTATCTGCATTTGTCTAATGATAAGGATTATTATGATGATGATGTTGATGATGATGATGATGATGATGATGATGATGATGATGATGATGATGATGGTGGTGGACGACGAGTGTATATAGGGCCACAATGTGCGCGCATGTGTTCAGTTTTAGCCACTGCATTCTGATTAGTGATTGGAGCCCACATCCTGATAGTGACAAATTGCATGGTGGGCTAAAGTGCACGTTCAAATATCATGCGTTGATACCAGTGCCTGTCCTTAATATGCGGGGAGCGGAGGCTCAGCATTCTGTCATCTCGTTGCTTCAGAGCGCACTCGTCCGACCAATATTATATAGGCTGTTGTTGCTGCTGACTTGCCACACCACTCATCAAGGAATTGGTAGGGTCTGTCATTACTCTCCCGATCACTGACACGACGGAGATCCTCGAAGTGTCAGTGTAGCGCAGAAACGTGCGGCAAGCGGCAGCAACTAATTCTCAGTGTGTGTGTGCGTGTGTGTGTGTGTGTGTGTGTGTGTGTGTGTGTGCGCGCGCCCACACGCGTGCATGTATGTGTGTGCGCTTGAACTGGAGAGAGAGCGCGCGCGTGTGTGATTAATGTAGTAAGCTGCATGCACCCCCGCCCCCACCGGCAACGTACAGTCAGATCTAGCACCACGGACAGCGCACGGTTGCCTTTCCAGCCATATATGGAAAACGCACTGATCATTTCGCTTCAATATTTCTCGCTTTGTTGGTGCGGGAAGCATGCCTTCAAACAGACATCATGAATGAGTAATCACTAATAATGCGTGGGTGTGTAGTGAAAGCTGTCGGTATATGCTGTAGTGGGGAGGGCGCTGTGAAATAAATTGTATTGCAGGCCTAGCTAGGAGGAGTAAGATTGAGGGGGATCGTCCCGCAATCGTTGCTTGAGGTCGACTGAATTCGTGGTAAAACATTCACTTTTCAGGCTACTGTGCTTAATAAACATTTAAGGATATTTGTGTAGAATGTGTTGGGATGTGTGATGATGGCACAGTCACATGGGCCAGGGGAGTTATGACTTCATCCGCAGATTCAGTGCAGGTTAACTTGAAGCAGATTTAAAGATGTTCTCGTTAAAAAAGGCTGACCTGGAACCTCATTGGATGTTGAGGAATTCCACGAGTAACACGGCAAGAGCAATCATGCATGTTGAACCATAATTAGAACATGTCGATGTTTTATTTATAAAAATGTAGTCCAAAATAATCCACTGTAATGCAATACAGTACAGAAATGGGCAAAAAAATCTTTTGGTGTTGCTGCTCCTGTTGCATAGAATGGTTTACAATCTGACCTAAAAATGCAGGAATTCATTTCAACACATTGAAATGAATGGAAGAAGGCCTATTTACTTGTCAGTGTTTATTTTTTATTTTTTATTGTGCATCTTTTATATTGTTGCTACATTTTTTGTTTATTTTTAGTGGGGGATAGCAAGTTTCTAAGAAATTATGCATTGTCTAAATTGTCGCTGTATTTACTGGTTATTTATTAGAGCTTTAGAGAGGTTTGGTGGTTGTCTATGTTTGTGTTATGTATTTTATGTTATATTGTTGTTGTATATTGGGTTGATGCTGTTGCCTGTCTTGGCCAGGACACACCTGAAAAAGAGATTTGTAATCTCAGCATGTCTTTCCTGGTTAAATAAAGGTTAAAGAAAAAATGAATAAAAGAAAAACATAGACTACTAGTTAAGATTGTTTTAAAAGCATCATGTTTCCTATCATATGCTTATATCTGTCTAGAGTCATAAAAGCTACTGTCAGTGTTTTTCTTATAGCTAATATTTCTTCCAAACCAATAGCCAGTATTGGATTTGAGCCAATAAGCATTTTCTTATTGATTATATTAGTTTATTCACCCAATCAAATCCAATCAATTTACCTTTTTTTAGCGAACCACTGACCAACACTTGTTTAGTGCTTATCACTGGAACATTATCCTTTCTTTTGGTTCTGATAGAATGAACATGATAAATGGGTTTGAAACTCACAGTCAAACGTTTTCTGTTCGGATTAATTAAACAACAAGCTCCTGCTAATGAGTTGATTGACACCTATTGGCACCATGTGAATGAGAATTGAACAAATTAATGGTTTCAAAATCAGTATCAATTCAACTCATGTTGGACTTTATTATGACATAAAGCAGTTGTTGCTCATGCATAAACCTGATTGACCCACCCATGTGTTGTCCATACCCTGGCATTACACATGAGACATTGTTTTGAGTTTGTTAATTTTTTTATTGTGTAGTTGTCGATGGATTTAGTAAACTATCTTAAGCCATTAAGCCACATATTGCTATCATATTGTTTTAGATAACATTTGATTACCTCAGTGCACAAAGCCTAATTTACACAAATTTACACTGTGAAACTATTTAGAATATGACAGTTTAGCAGGTGAACACAAATGCAACGGCACATTAGTACATATTTCCTTATCCTCCTAAAAACGTTTACCTTATGACTTGTCATTGGACATGTGGAAAGGACCGAGTAATCCTTATATGCCTCTTCTTGGTTTCATTGAGGTTTTCATGGAGGCACATACGTGCTTTAATTTTCAGTTGAAGTAAATGTCAAATGATGTGTGCTGTACACACACATCATAAAGCCTATGCTTGGGAAGTTATATATATATATATATATATATATATATATATATATAAATATATATATATCCTATATTGGTGGCAATTGCAGTGAAATTGATGTCACTAAAGATGTGTCTATGCATGGATTAAAAGTGTTATATTATTTTAATTACAGATTGGAATATAGCACACCGTACACAAATTATTGGTTATCTTATGTAGAAAATGTGTCTTTTACATGCTACCAGTTATCCACGTTTTAAATATTGACTTGATCCTACAAGTCACCACACCACTTTGTGACTGGGAATGAATAACCAGGTGTACAGGCCTACTGAGACAACCACAAAATAAAAATAATAATGCTCCATAGGTGGTATGATAAAAAGAAAATGACACGTCTAGCTAGCTAGCTCTGTAGACTTTATTTCTGATTGCTCAGAAAGAGTGCTCTAGTGGTAGAACACTGGTGAGCCTCACAGAAAGGTGACTCATCAGAGTTTGTTTTGATTTGAACACCCACACTGAGGAGTTTCCTCTGTGTGTCTATTGGTCTGTGTCTACATGCGTGTGCGTGTGGAAAAATACCGCTCACAGTGTGAGGCGACAAAGGAAGAGAAACTGTTGTTTAGCGTGCGTGCTAAGATGTAAACGCCTTGACAGTCACTCTTAAATTAAACTTTACATATTCATTTGACTTAAGATCCACCGATAGTCTGAAATGATCAGTTGATGACGCTTTTGTGTTCATAAAAACGTAGTCACTAATTCTCTATGGCATAATGCATAATGAGAGCAGAGCAATGAGGATGTTACTATAATGAATTAAATTTGTATTAGACTATAATAGAGAGAAATAGAGAGAGAGAGAGAGAGAGAGAGAGAGAGAGAGACTACACTAGAATGACTAGAATATGAAACCCCCATTTGGAAAACACACCTCTCGATATGTTCGCCAACAGCTACTGTACATTAAAGATTGAGGCACATGGAATATGCTCCCACTACACACACACACACACACACACACACACACACACACAAAGACGCACATATACCAAGAAGCATGCGCTATGAATTGTGCATGCATGCACATTGACTTACACACGCACGCACGCACACACACGCACACTCACTCCGGAGCGACAACTTTTAAGTGGGCCATTGTAGCCATGGAAACCAGATGTGATCGTGTCAGAGTCACAGCACGTCATAACATAAGCAGGGAAAGCAGCCGTGAACGCAGATGGCCAATCCACGTCCGGTACGCATTTTCACATCCATTCCTTCCTTCGCTACATGTGTGTGTGTGTGTGTGCATGATGCGTATGCACCTTTTCCATTGCCGTGAGCGTAGCAATCAGTTCAGAAATATGGAGGTGCTATGAGGGAACCTGTGAAGCACTAGCTGGTTGAGAAAAGGGGTGTGAGGAGGGTGGGCGGGGGTGACCGGAAAAGAATGGGGAGAATGGGAGGGCTGGACAGAGAAGAGAGGGGGTGTCGAGGAAGGGAGAGAATGAGAGGTTTAGTGGGCATCATATCAAAGTGCCTTCTCTTTCCGGCCGCTGGACGTGGCTTGCAGTTGGACAGAGAGGGCTGTGTGTGTGTGTGTGTGTGTGTGTGTGTGTGTGTGTGTGTGTGTGTGTGTGTGTGTGTGCCTGTGATTAACAGTTTTTTTGCACCTGTTGTTGAGGGACCTGCTGTCCGTATTTTGGCCCATGGGATCAAACTGAATTAAAGGCTCATCATAAAGTGTTTTATGCTGTTATGGCGGTATTTCCAATCTTTCTGTTTCGTACAATCTGTAAAGAGTTTTTCTGTGTTTTAGTTTTAACCCCAGCCTACATTTGCTGCCTACATCAAGCTGCATGCTAATATGTTAACTGTTCAATGGTGTAAGGTCACATTGCAAGTCAACATTTTCTGTATGGCTTTAATAACCTCTTATTGAAACAAATTGCTTAAATCTCAACATCAACATATTATCGGTGAATGGTTGTAAAAAGAGCACATCCTACTGGATGTATTTTCATACAATAACTTTAGTTTAGCCACTTGCTCTTTCTTGCATAGACCAATTCCTCTCACCAGTGAACAGCTGGAAGTGAATTTGACTGCACAGACTAGGAAGATTGGAGCAGATGTATGGCTTGCAAGCAAAGGATTTTAGCCATTATTCAAGTTTTAATATGATGACAATCACCTCGCATTCTGTCAGGTATAGCTACTCAGCATAGGGGAGTGTAGTAGTCCTCCATGTTGCCTCCTGACCCCTGCTGTCCTTTCCCCATTCCTTCAACCTGCCTCTTGACACTCTGCGTTAGCTAAGATTTTAGCAAGGAAGCTGAATTGCACTTGAAGGCTTCCCGTACAGGGGAGCTAAAATGCCATGCTCTTGAGGAGATTCTGTCGTGAACTCATGCATATTTCACAGCAAGAACATTTTCAGTAAGACTGTTACGTCTTTCGTTTGCAATCTCGTCACGGGACACTTTTTTTCCCAGCTGGAGGCCCACAGATGGAGATGTGGTGGCGTGGCTCATGGGCTGCTCTCTGACCTTTGCGTTTAGTCCATCGGAATTCAGACGGTGTTAATGGCCAGGTATCCAAATGCACAGAGAGCCATTCTGCTGGTGCCACATTATGCGGTCATTGCAGTCTTTTTCTTGTGCCCTTCAGCAGCCTGAGCCAGTGTGTGTTGCACCCATAGTAGATGCGTGCATGCACAGCATGTGTGTGGATGTATATGTATGTGCAGAGAGTTTGTGTGCTCCTTAGCCCGGCATCAGTGCCGGTTCCTGGGGGAATGCAGCAACATGCTGATCCTTCACTTCTGCTACAAATTGAGCTCCTCCTCAACCCAGCCGCAACCTGACCCTCACATCTCTGAGGGGAGGGGCTAACCAGGCCACAGAGGCTTGATGGAGTGAGCGAGAGAGGGAGATCTGTGAATACTGCTGACTGAATGAAACGTTTGGGCCAGTATCAACCCTATGAGACATCAGTGGTGGTCACGACGACAGGATCATTAAAATCTCTCATGATAACAATTTAATTTAGTGGACTGTTTCCTACAATGGACAACATGTTAAACACATGCCTGTGAAATACCCACAGAGGCAACAATATATACATTACTATAATTGTATGTAGGGCATGTAATATAAGATAGCAGGGTGAAATGTGAGAATGGGGGGTACGTTAAATGCTTTACCACCAGTATCAAGTTACTGCTGAAATAATCTGAAAACAAATACCCACTGTCATGAGTGGTTTAAAAATACAGTACACTGGCACGGCCTGGTTTCACCTCATGAGCAATGCATGCTATTCTCACTTATTATTACACTGATATAGGCTACTGTAATGTAGTGATCCAAAACAAGCAAAAAACAAAAGCCCAAATATTGAACCCCTACTGCTCCGTTAGTACTTGTAATGCTACATTTGATTTATTTGTTTTTGATCAAATATGAAAACCAACCTCGGGACCCCAATTTCATGAAGAGTCAGTGGTTTCTTGGTTTCTTCTAATATCACCCTGTTTTTCCTGCTGCACAGGCCGTGATGGGGTTGGGTGTGGGGGCAAGGTGTGTGAGAATGTGAGATTTACAGCCGGCATATGAATTGAGCATATGAACTAAGGTGTTTGTTTCCAGAGAAGGTGTTCTTACTCGCGTGTGATTGGCTAGCAGGTGTGTAAGACTGCTCTTTCAAGCAGGACCGCCTCAAGCAAGTGGCTCATATTGGGTCAACACACACTCACAACCTGCTTACATTTAGCTGCAAGATAATTAATAGTTATAATGTTTTAACATTAACAACATACCTTATTAGAATAAATGGACTGCATTTACATCATATCTCTGTACACAGGATTGCCTCACATTCACACACACATTGCTCATGGACACATAACAAGGAGGCAGTGGATTTCGAACCCGCAACATCACCACTGAAAATGAGTATCATCCTTTGGCAAAGCATCGCTATATGATTCAATTATACAGCAACTACTGCATTATAATTTCTAACGCTATTTTTGTGTGTGTGTGTGAATCTAGGCCATGGCTATAGTGAGATCCTTTCCCAGAGGAGACCCCAGTCATCCCAGATCGCTTTGATTCCTTATTCATCAACTCTTTATATAACAAGGACAGAGGAAAGGAGAGAGGAGAAGGGGAGAGGAAAGAAGAGAGGGGAGTCGAGACTCAAGTGGTTACTAGCGTGATGTCAGATCGTAGGGGAATGTGATTGTACCTGCAATAACTGCACTCGATTTTAGATTATGTTACATCACGAAGAGCTGCAGCTTGTGATCAGACAATGTGGGTTGTAGCGAGCCAGACAGTTTGAGGCCAATGCTGAAAAGTGTATCTGCCCTTGAGATAGGTAGGGACACAGCATGGGGACAATTAAAACAGGGAGGAGACAGGGAGAGAGTGGGATGTAGCGATAATAGGAGGAGAATAGAAAGAGGCAGGAGGTGTCACTGGCTTTAACCTGGGAATCACTTCACTTTGGTGTAGTTATTTCATCTGTTTAAAAGAGCCCCCCCTCCTCCTTATATTCTCCTTATCTTATGGTGAGGGTCAGGAGCTGTACATATACAGATCTACTATATATTGATGCAGGGCATTATTGACTGTCTGTGGCAAGCTGTTAGCTATACTGGCATATGTGCATGTATACACGCACCATTCTCCAGCTCCACATATCTCCTTCAAATGAGCCACTAATGTTTGACATAAAGATGTCAGTACTACCCTCCTCGTATGCTCCTTGATGTACTGTACCTCTCTCACAAATGTCACACCCAGACACAAACAACTGTTAGGTGTAAGGCCACATACAGTATATAGGGACTACTGATCAAGCAACACTGACGTCTATGATAACGTTTGGCTGATAAACAATGGCTTTCTACAAAAAGGCTTTTTTTCCACTTTAGGTGGGGATATGGAGTATATTATGTTTAAATATGCACATACACATTAATAAATGTATATACAATCTATATATGCATAAATGCATATACATTTATGATGCATAAAATATAATCAACAATGCATATAATCAACAATGCAGGCATCTTTGATCTTTATGCTTTATTACCGTAAACGGCAACACATTTAATTATATCACCATAACACCACCTTTTCTAGGTGTCACACTTTCATCAGAAAGATCTGAAGGCATGACAGTTTCATCAAATAAAAAAAAATATGCATCTTATTTCTTAATATATTATAAAGGCTCTCTCTGGACTGTGCTTCACAGGACATGCCTGTCAGTGTGACAGTATATATTTGGATTCGTTATGTCCCATGGCACAAGAACTGAACGATGCCTCCGGTGAATTTAGTGTTAGTTAAGGAACACATATCGAGCCTGTGTGTGTGTGTGTGGTGATTGTGTGATTGTCTGTTAAGGTGTTACCGCACTTTCTGCTCTTTGTCAGCACTGCTTCCCTTGGGCGCCTGTGTTTTCCTCACAGCTCCACTTAGCTTTAACAACATGCCTCCACAGGGGCACCAAGACCAGCGGTTGTAAGTGTGAGGGTGTGTATGTGTATGGGATTGGGTTTGAGGTTTAGGAAAACATATTGTGTATGTGTGCACGTGCGCATATTGAAGATAGGCATGTGTGAATTAATTTGCTTACTTCTGAGCATTCTCGACGTATGTGTGCACCTTGTGTGTGTGTGTGTGTGTGTGTGTGAGTAAAGCAGGTTTGTTATTTAGGTCTATGGGGAGGTGTGCTTTGTGCTGACTTGGTTTGGTTCAAAGCCAGAGATGCTGGATGATCAATGTCATGCTGGACCCATCACTTCTCTGTGCCTCTTTAGCCTATCTGCAACGTCAGAGAGCTGCATACAGTGCACATGCTGTATAGCGACATAATTGGCAATACATGATGTTAGTCTGATGTTCAGCTATCTCAAGCTACTGTACTTAACTAAACTGGATTAATTTGCAAAAATGTATAAAATATATTGATTCCTTTAAAGGCATTATAAATAATGTGGTGAAGGAGGTATTTGATTGTTTTATCTTTAGAGGCCACTATGCTTAAATAGTTGTTCTTTTGTTTTATTATGGACGTTTTATACATCATGTTTTATATGTATTTAAACGGGTTAAAAACAACAACAACAACAGCAACAACAAAAAACTGAAGGTTGGTAAAGTGGGGGGTTCTTCAAGAGTAATGGTAAACTTTTCGCTTTTCCAACCTTCCGGCACATTAAAGCAATGCACACGATTGCCTCACATTCACAGAAGGGTGATGGATTTAGCCATGCAAGGTGCCATTGAACCACTAGGAGCAGTTATGGTTAGGTGTCTTGCTCAGGCACACCTCTGCAACAGCGTTCGAACCAGCGACTTAATAATCGCCAATCACCCCTCTATACTCATCTCACAGGCGCCAATGCCACCTGTGGATGAGAGATTATTTGGGGGTCTTTCAAGAGAATACATTTGTAATAATGCATATTTATTTTTCAGCTGTAAAGCATTATATTGTTATTGTTGTTGTATGTGTATAATATTTTTGTGGGTCAGGGGTCAAAACCTTTATTAAGTTCTCTACCAAGCTGTCTTTTGTGTTTGTGTGTGTGTGTGTGTGTGCGCGTGGTGCCTACACAGGTCTGGATGACTGTCTCCAGCAGTACGTGAAGAGCTTTGAGCGTGAGCAGATGGGGGGAGAGCAACTACTGCACATCACTCACCAGGAGCTGGAGGAGCTGGGGGTTACCAGGATAGGACACCAGGAGCTCATCCTGGAGGCTGTCGACCTGCTGTGTGCCCTGGTCAGTTACTTTCACTGCGCTATCTATCAATTTGCGTGTGTGTGTGTGTGTATGAGAGAGAGAGAGAGAGAGAGAGAGAGAGAGAGAGAGAGAGAGAGAGAGAGAGAGAGAG
>JAODTR010000002.1:3966116-3984828 GCA_025399935.1 Amblyopsis rosae | reverse complement strand
GGGAAGTTTGGGGTCCCCTGCTGGAGCTGCTGCCCCCACGACCCGACTCTGGATAAGCGGATGAGGATGGATGGATGTCTTTGAGTGTTTTGAAAGACGTCTCAAATCAGTCTAAGCATTTATCCAGGGATCCCTCTCGGGGGGGCACATATTAGTGTCTTTATCACAGGTCATGTCACAGGTCACATGTGTACAGCGTCCCTAAACTGTTGTCGTTTTTATTATTTATGAGGCGGCTTTGTGGGCCACCACCACTGTGTTATTGTCTCAGGCACAGTACAGGATTTTGGTTAAGTAATATTTGTGTAGGCACGGTGAAACTCGGAGCCGACAGCTAACACAGCTTAGCTGAGCTCTCTGACACAGCTTCGAGAATAAATGTGTTGCCTGCTATTTCAGTGCACTAAGTATAAATGCTTTGCACTGTAATGTCATCGGGTTTAACTTAGAGAATGAAATATTTTGTGTTCATCAGCAGGCTTTGACTAAACGTAATTTATTACATTAACATTAGGGATAGCGGGAGGGCTGATAGACAGTGGATATGGCCAAGGAATATTTGAATGTTGTGAACTAGACACAGAAGGGGAGAATGGTTTAAGTGGCACTTTACAGTAACTTGCTGTGGAGGTCCCAGCACCATTCCCCCGCTGCCATTTGAGGCAGCAGTGGGCTGTAATCATTAAATTACTGTTTTCACTCCTATCCTTGCTCCAGTCACTACACTGCATAGCACTGTTCTCTCTCTCTCTCTCTCTCTCTCTCTCTCTCTGTTTTCACCTCCTCCATGTCTTTATCTTGTGTCCTACTTCCCCTGCTTTCCTTTCACCATGCTCTCCCTCTCCCCCAACACACACATTATTACTTGGTGTGAAACCGTCTTACCATAAGCTGCCTTCACAAGAGGAAGAGGAAATGAGAGACGGAGAGAGGAGAGGAGCCGAAGGAGGGCGCGACGATGACTACGACAGCCGAGGAGGGAGGTGGTGGGGTGGTGGAGGGAGGGGGTGCGCAATGGAGAATGGGAGGAGGATGAAGTGTTTGAGAGAGGAAGTGAATTAGCGTAATGCAGCGCTGATGAAATGATGAAACATGGAGAGTTCATAATGAGCCCACTGCCCGCCTCGCCTCTCGCCCGGGCTCCTCTGTGCGTTTACCCATTCCATTCACGCTCGCACATTTCCTGGCTAGAGCACTGCGTTCATCCGGGGCAAAATTATCAGTTTTTTTTTTTCCACCCGAGAATAACCCCCCCCCCTCCCCTCCCCTTTTGGAGAATTCGGGGGCATCAGCTGGGGGATTCAACACCCCCAAACCTTTCCAGCTATGTGGAAACAGAATCTGAATTCTGTGTTTCCCTGTCATGAAGGCGAGTATCGAGGAGAATCTCACGCAGGACAAGATAACAAATTAATATATTTGTTGGGTTGAGTAGAGGCGATAAACAATAGTAGCTTGCCTCTGTCCTCTCCAAGCTCCCTCTTAGTACACGGTGAGGAGAGGAGAAGTTGCCATGGGAACAGACGTGGAGAGCCCTGTGTGAGTGAACAGGCTTGAGACAAAATGACACAATAGTGAACCAACAGAATGTGGGAGAGGCCAGTCAAACAGATAAACACACACACGTACACGGTCGTGTCAAATGGGTCTTTTTGTTTGTTTGTTTGTTTGTTTGTGTTTAATCAAATTCTGACCACAGCGCAGACTACAGCGTAAGGAAAGATATTTTAGACAAATAGGCTCCCTACCAGAGTAAACTGGTAAACTGTGTGTTTATTAGCTTGTCCACAAGGCGGTGTGGAAATATACAAGCCATATTTCCCTAGGTTGCTTTAAAACACTAAGCCCACTACTATTCCTCCAATTATTGCTCCACATAACTCTCTCTCTCTCTCTCTCTCTCTCTCTCTCTCTCTCTCTCTCTCTCTCTCTCCCCCCCCACAGCCTGTCCCCACCAGTCCAACTAGTACCTCTCCCACGCCGGGGGGAACCCTGGGCATGTCCAAAATGGATGGTCCAGGCATGCAGGACGTCTTCATCCTTTCTCCCGTCTCTGGACTGTACAGCACCAGGTCAGAGAAACCACTCGCGCGCGCACACACACACACACACACAGAAACACACAGACAGGTGTTCCCGATTACGATGCGGTTCCTATGGTGACCGTGGGCTATCCCTACAGGGAGGAGCTGGGTCTGATGTCGTGTGATGACCTGAGCCGCTACAGCATGACGTCCCAGTCTATCCCCAAGGGCTCCGAGGCGGTCAGCTACTACCTTGACCAGGACAGCGGCCAGTACTTCTCCCTGCTGGAAGGAGATGGGCCGCCGGGCCCAGACTACGACCGGGGCCGCAACACCGGGGTCCGCCGCCGCGACAAGACACCCACCCACGGTGAGCCACAGGGAGGGGTGTGGGAGTTAGAACCCTGTTACCGTACCACCGCACTTGTCTCCCACCTCTCCATAGTCACCCACTGTTTCCATCCTCAGTCATCCGCTGCATTGCGCACACACACGCACACACACACGCGCACGTGCACGCACACACACACACACACCAAGTGGCCTGTCTGTCCCGGATCACTCACACACTCCTGGAAACACCACCCGCTCCGTAGTCTCCACCCCCCGGCCCTTGACCCTCCTCCAGCCTCCACCCACGGTGTTCTGGGTTACCTCAACCTCCTCTTCCTCCACAACCACCACCTGCTGGCCCTGCCCAGCCCAGCCAGCTCTCTGATTGCTGATTGGTTGTTCCAGGTGACCTCAGACCCGTTTCCATGCCCCCGGAATATAATTGGATGGCCGAGGCCAAGGAACCCAGCATGGGCAAGAGAGGGAGCCGAGGTACACACACACACACACACACACACACACACCTACACACACACACACACTCACACATGCACACGCACACGCACACACACACTGGATTGGCGCCATGCTTTGCTTCACGCTCAGCTCAAAACATTTCAGGTCATCATCTTGGTGTCCATGGTGCGGTTGTGGAGCGATACATATCTGCCAGAAATGTATCTGACACACCTATAAAGGAACATAAATGCATGAGAATTGCATTTATAAAGCTCCTCAGTGAGCAGCGGTGTCTGAATGTGACCAATTTTGACCAACTCTGCCTGCCCCTGTGCAGGGAGCCCCCATCCGTATTCTATGAATAACATTAAAGCACAATACTGGTGTGTGGGGGCATCTCTCTCTCTCTCTCTCTCTCTCTCTCTCTCTCTCTCTCTCTCTCTCTCTCCCTCCCCCCCCTCTCTCTCTCTCTCTCCCTCTCTCTCTCCCTCTCTCTCCCCTCTCCATCTCGCTCTCCCTCTCTCTCCCCTCTCCATCTCTCTCCCTCTCTCTCTCTCTCTCTCTCTCTCCTCTCCATCTCTCTCTCTCTCTCTCTCTCTCTCTCTCTCTCTCTCTCTCGCACGATCTCACTCTTACACTCTTTTGACATCGCACACGTTCACAAATTCAAATTTTCTCATATTAGATGTTATGGTACAGTATGTGTCCTATAAACGATAAACGAGGCCATGCTGAGATAAACATAGCATTTCTTTTTTTTTAGGAGTGACAAGCAATATCGACGGCGCACTCCGAATCAACCTAATCATTGCTAAGCAACTAGATGAAGTGCTGTTTCGTCTCCATGTGGGTTCATATCAGATATTCCAGCTCCTGTACTCTGTTTCACGGTTCTCTTTAATATTGTAATATTTTTATCTGTCTATTCGCCAGTGTCTGCAGGTCTGGGACATTCTCTCTCTCACCTATTTCTTTATCTCTCTCTACTGGTTTATTGTGAAACCGGTAACCGCTACATCCCTAATAGTAGTGTCTAAGTCAGTTACCTATTTTCAAACCTTTGAGGAACCTCCTTCGCTCTCTCTCTCTCGCTCTCTCTCTCTCTCTCTTTATCTATCTAACTATCTATCTAAAGCAGTGGTTCTCAACCTTTCCGTCACTCAAAACACATAAAGCATAGCTATATGTTAACAACAGAACATGGCAGCATAGTATAAAACAGCCATATAATTACCTTTGAAAACATTGTAACAGTACTGTATAACATAAAGCTTACAAGGAAAACAAAACAAAAGTAAAATGTTGTGACTCCCTTGTTGAGAACCGCTGATCTACACATCTGTTCCCCCCCGCCCCCCACCCCTCTCACACGGTCTTAAATATATCCTCTAACCTTTCCCAACTTCTCGCCCCAGATTCCGACAACTCCCTGCTGCGCTACCTCAGCGATGACAAGATCCTGGTGATAGAGGAGGAGCCCGAGGGCCCGGGAAGGGAGAGCCGGCGAGACTCCACCAGGCGCTCCCGGCGCAAGAGCCGAAATCCCAGCAGCCCTAGTTTTCCCATCAGCCCTTCCATGCTGTCCTCCACGCTGCGCTTGGACCAGCCGCCTGACGCCATGCCTGTACGTGCCCGCTCACACACTGGGTGGGGCTGGGTGGGGCTTAGTTTAGGTTGTTCTTTTTCCATGTAGTTTTATAGATGTCACATATGCTTTTGTCATATCAATCAATTCATATCTTATTTCATGTGTTCGTGTGTATGTTGATCTGTGTTGTGCTATTCCGTATATGTGTCACTAAATGTACTATTGTTTATTGAATGACTTACTATATGTGCATATTATATACACACTACTACACTCTTGGTTTTAATTAAGAATGTTGCATTGCAGTGATGCCGTGTTGTATCAATATAGCTACAGCGTAACCAGTCCTGCAGACATTATTAAAGACCTCTAAGGAACATTTAAAATGATATAATATAATCTAATTCATAGACTGAATGTAGACAATAGAATAGATAGAATAGATAGACAATAGAATGTTCATTGGCAGTTACAATTATATTACGTTATATCTACTTTAGTTCATATCTTTCGTTATATCTACTTTAGTTCAGTTCAATAATTGCAAAACTAAATGTAAGCCATTTGAAATGGGTGATTTGAACAATAACTAGGACCTCGCTGGCTGGACATTTTGTAAGCCGCTCTACAGTAGTGTGCTGACATCTGTATCCTCTTTCATTTTAAGTTGCTGTGCTGCAATGTGGGTTGAATGGGCACACTAACTGCAAAATATACCTTGGACTGTACTGTGAATCTCCATCGCATATATACTATGTTTCCGGATTAATTTAATATTTAAAAGTGAATTTTAATAGCTTTTAATTTCAAAGGTTTTTTTTTTGTCATTATTTTTTGCTTTTGGAATATTGTGCTTTCTCCTATACTATTTTGTATATTAATTATTGAACACACGCACGCACGCACACACACGCACACACACACACTAACATAAACATGCACACACAAATGCAAACAGACAGGCATATTTGTATGCAGGCTACAGTAGCTCTCTCACGACTCACCCTAACTCCTGCTAATATCCCCATCTCCTCACACAGGCCTGCGTTTAAACACAAGGTTATTGTAAACACGCGCACACACACACACACACGCGCACACATAGCCCACAATACGTGTATGACTCAGCATGAGCCTGACCAATTACAAGCACGGCTGACAGTGATTAAAAGGTACACATGCGCACACAGTCACACACACGTGTGCTTGTACACACACACACTCCAGCTAAACTCACTGTCCCTTTACACACTGTGTCTCTGTACCCTTCTGAGCTCAGTGTGTGAGCCCCTGTGTGTGTTTCTCATGGTGGTGACTCATTTTCATCTCTTAGATGACACATGAAGTATAATATTCCACTGTAACGAGCGTATGCTCACATTAATGATCTGTTTCTCTCCTCTTTCTGCTCCTCAATTTCTTTTCCCCCTTAAACTAATTTTCAAAGCCTTCTAGATAAAAGCCCTTAACTGTTCCATCAAAAAGCGCTTTACCTCTGTGTCCAATTAACTTTGATTCATTTGACAATACAGCAGTTCACAGCGATAAATACCTGTGAGAGTGGACAATACAAGCTAGGCTGAGCCATGAAGATAGCACGTGCAAAATACACTGAATGAGTTACACAGTTGAAATCGTCAACAACATCCTTTTTTGAAGAAAAGCAATTTTCTCGAATGCCATGTTTGCCAGAATGTACGGCCTGTATTTAATCTGTACTTTCTTACTTATGTGTGTGTGTGTGTGTGTATCTGGCTGTTGGTGTTGCATTATGTGAGAGATCTTTTTCTGAGGACTAGAGATTTTATTTGTGTGTTTTTCTCAGCGAGGTGCAGACACACTCCGAGCAGACACAACAGACAGGTGAGCTCACATTTTCTCCTGATCACCCGCTGTCACCAGTGTCATGCAGCAGGTTTACCTATAACCTCCTATTCCTCCTCAGGTACTCTGGCTCCGGGAGCTCAGGAGCAGCTTCCATGAGGAAGGTAGGAATCACAAGGGCCCTTAGGACACACAGGCATGTCAAACCTGTTTGACCGGCTTGTCCAGATGATGGAGATGCACATGTATCATTAATTATAACTTGGACAACTTGTGATAACGACACATGATCATTTATAGTGCATCTCATTATGTAATAATATAAATGCTCTGCCTTATTTTTTGTGTTATAGTGTTATAGCGTATATGGGCATACATATGAAAGATGTTTGATCTCTTTTCGGAAGTTGAAGTATTGGATTGTATAAATCAGTATGATAATGATATTGGTCTTTCATCTATGTGAGTGAGTTCTCTGTTGGGGTGGGGTCATTTCCTGGCTACTGGAAGTGCCACACTTCCAGTATTGTCTTTCATTTGGCCTGCAATCCTGTCTGCCGTGGGCCTGATGCAATATAAATAAACCTCGCGAGCAGGGTGAACCTGGTGCTCTTGTTGAAGAGGTGTTAGGCCTTTGCCTTTTACAGCTAATACATCTTTCTCTTTCCTGCAGTCTTTCCATTATACCTCTCTAAGAACGAAAACCAAAAAGAGAAGTAAAGGTATAATTCCTGTTACTATTTTCTTTCTGCTTCACTTTCACTCTGTCCTGCTCTCTTCTACCACATCAGTTCAAAGGAGTAACAACATAAGGGTTGTTTAGCTTTACTTTTTTTGATTTCCAAGTACAGCTTTATTTTTGTACCTAATATGTTACAGTGCTTTTGCATAATTTCTACAGAATATTAAGATGACTGTATACCAACACATTTACTTTGTTTGTATATTGGCATTTAGTTCACATCGTGGTGTGCTTTGTAACAAAACCAAAACATGTAATTCTCTACAGAACTACACATACTGTGGTTAATGGACTTACATGGGGTGGTGTGGGATTGACAGTTTAGATCAGGACCAATGCGCTCACGTGCATGATTCCATTCCACGTCATATTCTTATTGAACCACTTTCCATCGTGTCATGCCATGTCATGTCATTTCTGGGGGTGATATCCCAAAATATGTTTAATCCAAAAGAATGTTATGACTTTCTCCTATACTGTTTGTCTGCAACATGTGGGATTGTACCATGGGAAATGACGAGGCAGAATTGTACTGTACCTAATGGATATTCATTTTAATTGCATACAGTAGCTCTCATGGTTTATTTGTGTTTCTCGTTATGCTATAATGACACTTCTGTCCTCCGGTCCGTCTAGGTTCTCTAACCAGTGCTAGCCGCAGGAGGATCTCCTGTAAGGATCTGGGCCATGGTGACTGTGAGGGCTGGTTGTGGAAGAAGAAAGACGCTAAAGGCTACTTCACCCAGAAGTGGAGGAAGTACTGGTTCATCCTCAAAGAGTCGTGTCTCTACTGGTACACCAACCAGAACGTAAGGCATGACGTCAGTCCCACTCTCTGCAACACTCTTCTTTAGCGCACCATTTTTGATGAAATCTCCCTCCCTGCACTACAGTTATGATTGCACCATTGGGGCTGTAATCTACAGTAAACCCATTCTCTGATTTGTATGATGCCAGTGCTCACTGTATGCTGTGCATTGTAGCAATGCAGTTGATTTACACAAAGTGGCTGTAAGTGTCAATATAGTGGTTGTCTACAGTACTTCATACTGTAGACAGGATTCAGTAAGATTTGTATATAAAGGTATGGTCAGCTCTTGCAAGCTAAATGTAAGCTTACTGTTCACTGTGCGTGCTTTAAAAAACTATCCTGTACTACTACACAGCCCTGGCTTTATAAATAGGAACATAAACAAAGTGACGAACACCAAAATACTTTTATCTGTTAAAAGTAATTTCACATACTAGAAATAGTTGGTTCTTCATTGATGGTTATATTTGACAATGTCATTTTATCATTAACATTTTAGATATATGTTTCCTGACAGGGGCCAATCTGATGATAACAGTATTTTTTCAATGTGTGTATTATGTTCATGAATGGACCACCAGAGTATCTAATCTCACTATTAATGTATGCATGTAAACACTGCACATGTTCCCTTCCGGGGTGATGAATCCACTTCCATTGTTTGCTCTTGGCTGCAGGATGAGAAGGCTGAGGGCTTCATCAGTCTCCCTGAGTTCAGAATTGACCGAGCCATCGAGTGTAGACGGAAATTGTGAGTGTCCCTCGCATGTCACTCTAAATCCTAATCAAGAACATTTGAAATCACCTGCACAGAACACACACACACACACACACACGTGCGTGCGCACATGCAGACATACTCATATAGGCACATGCACTAATCAATGTTCCTCTTCTTGATTGACTGCAGTGCCTTTAAAGCCTGTCATCCAAAAATCAAGAGCTTCTTCTTCGCTACAGACTGTCTCGAGGAGATGAACAGGTGAGTGTGTGCATCTGCATGTGCGTGCACGTTGCCATTGTGCGCTTGTTTTGGGTTTGTTTCTAATGCCTAATAAGCTTGGTGTGCACGTTTAATAATATGTTTAAGTGTGGACTATAGTCAGGAATCACTTTCATGAATATCTCAGCTGAGTAAACGTTGTTTGCACCAAGCAAAAATCCAGTACATCCATGGACATGAATAAAGCATGACGCTTGTCTTCTGTAGTTAAATGTGGAGTGTGTGTGTGTGTGTGTGTGTAGGCGTGTACATGTAAAGATGGGTTGTAGTGATGTTTGCAGGAGTCCTATGCTCTGTCAGATGAAATCTAATTATCCGCACCTCTCCTCCATGACATGGGGAGATAATTGAAGTGGATTAATTAACAAGCTATATTTGACATCCGTGCTGAGGTTAGAGCAGTGTGTGTGAATGTGTCAAGCAGTTGTGTGTGCGCACAGGTATCTTCGTGGGCGGGTCTGGTTGAGGGCAATGGGAATTGCAATTGATGATCAATTTCCAACTTTTTATACAAAGTGTAAAGTAAATATTTGCTTCTCACAGTGTTTTATAATAATTTTTTCTTTGCGTAAACATTAAGAATCGTAGTTTACAGCTGTGTGATACAACAGGGCAAAGCAGCACATTGTGTTGATAGTGTATACTGGAAGGAAATAATAGTTATATAATCTAATGTTATACTGTTGTTGAGGTCATCGGTTCTTAGCACTGCCATTTTCATATACTAACAACAATTAATCAATGTTATTTATTATCATGACAAAGGGTTATCATGCAGTTTTTAGCTTTAATACTCGATAAACCCTGTTTGAGGGAAGTCCTCAAACCTCTGGGAAAACCTTACAGCTATTTATTTTATATTGGAGAAGCCTGTAACAAATTGATGAAGGAAACATTTGGTAGGATACGTTTCCTGTTCCTCTAGGCTAGTTCTCTATTCTTAGAGGTGACCCCATTATTAGGTGCCTGCGGAAAGGTACGTGACAAGCCAGAACATGCCAGGTAGGGTGGCGGAGTCTGTTTTAAGGATAAAGGGGAACCTAAACGAATGCAAAGAAAGGAGGGCGTCATTAGATCTTTCTAATTATATCTAAACCTTTCTCATCCGAGGCGCTGCCTGTGAAATATCAGCTGCTAATGTATAATGTACAGTGAATGATTTAGTGTGGGAGGTTGGTCCTAATCTATCTTCTGACTAATCTTTTCCTATCCGCTTCTCCTATCTTCCCCTGTCTCGCCTCTCCACGGCCTATCTCCTTCCTAAAGGTGGATGAACCGGCTTGGCTTGGCTGCTATTGGCTACACACCAGACGACAAGGTGCCACGCCCCGATGAAGGTGAGACACGTCTGT
The DNA here is from genome assembly GCA_025399935.1 of Amblyopsis rosae. NCBI lineage: Eukaryota > Metazoa > Chordata > Actinopteri > Percopsiformes > Amblyopsidae > Amblyopsis > Amblyopsis rosae. The sequence goes on along the minus strand of JAODTR010000002.1, from coordinate 3,974,692 downwards.
GTATGTGTGTGTGTGTGTGTGCGTGTGTGCGTGTGTGCGTGTGTGCGTGTACTCATGTCTGTTTGTGTGATGTCATCAGACTACTGGAGTGAAAGTGACCAGGATGAAGTGGACGGCTTGATGACGCTCAAACAGGAGGGACCCACGTCTCTCTGTGATACCTACCACCGCACTCCATCTGTGAGTAGACACACTTACACACTCTCAGGCCAGTCACACACAAGCCAAGACATGCATCCAGTAGAATATTTTATTATAAAAGTGTAGTATCTTTGTGTGGCACTAGTTTTATATACAGTATACTGTATATTAAATTCTGCCTTTTTACTGTGAGCCTCTAGGTGGCGACAAATTGTATTCTTGTAAATGTATTCTCCACTCCACTCATCGAAATAAAATACAGCTAAAGGTGTTTAGTTGACATGAGCCAGAGCCCTGTAGCGCACAGCCAACAGACCTGCTAACCCCCATGGAGTGGTCATTATTACTCATATACCATTTCACTGCTTTATCACTCATGTGTTTTTTCATCCCTTTGCACACCTGCTTTTCTTTCTTTCTTTCTTTCTTTCTTTCTTTCTTTCTTCCCGCTGCTGTGTCCCTCTATTCTCTCCTACTCTCTCTCTCTCGCCCTCTCTCTCTCTCTCTCTCTCTCTCTCTCTCCCTCTCTCTCTGTCTATGCCTTGCGGGTCACTTCTCCCTCTATAATCCCCCTTCCAGCTTCTCCAGCCCCTCCAGCCCCTCCAGACCCCCCAGACCCCCCAGACCCTCCACCTACATAGTTGTGATCAGCTGCCCCGCTCTGCCAGCTCCATCAGCCTCCTGCGCTCCACTCCCTCCCCGCTCCCCCCGATGAGCTCGTCCGCCTCCACCTCCCCCGTCCCGCCGCAGATGGCCTCCTCCACCTCCCCTCTCCTCCCCCCGCAGATGGCCTCCTCCTCCTCCTCCTCCTCCCCTCTCCTCCCCCCACAGATGGTCTGTTCCTCCTCCTCCCCTCTCCCTCCCCAGGTCAACTCGTCCAGCCCATTCCCGGAGCCCAAGCACGGCCGCCACTTCTCCAGCGAGTCCACGCACTCCCACTCGTCTGCGGAGGAACAGCGTGGCGGTGGTGGCGGTATTGACGCCATGGGCATGGGCACGGGCAGCACCAGCACCCACTCCTCGGGCTGCCGCTCCTCCCACCGGGAGCGCCGCTCCTGGCAGGATCTGATCGAGACCCCGCTGACCAGCGCCGGGCTGCACTTCCTCCAGACGGCCCCCGGGGAGGGCGATGGGGGCTACGGCAGCGTGATGGGGGGCATGGGCGGGGACGTGGGGCTGTACGGGGGCCTCGGGAGGCAGGCCATGTCCCCTGAGAGGCGCAGGCAGGCTACTCTGCCCGTACGGAGGCACCACGCCGCCGAGAGGGACCGGGAGCGAGACGGGCCCTTCCCTCTGGAGCGGGGACCGTACACACACGCCCACACGCACCGACGCTCCTCCCACAAGCAGCGCAGCCAGAGCCTGCCCAGGAACAGAGACCCGCGGCCAGGCAAGCTGCTGCTGCACGCCCCGGGCCGCATGGAGGAGAGGAGCGAGGACGAGGAGGCCGAGGCCCTCGCTGGTGACGCCCACCAGGAGGATGCCGGTGATTGGCAGGCTGCTGATTGGCAGGCCGGTGAGTGGCAGGCCGCACTCCAATGACGCTTCACCAAACCCTTGTACAGTGTCTCCAAAGATAATTAATTATGTAAAGATGAGGCATTGTAATGCATTTCAAAGGAGCAAAAATGCGACACTGCTGGTCTCATAAGTGGGCGTGTCACCAACAGCATTTTGCTGTGGAGGCTGACAGGCACCGCCCAGACAGCTAATTCTACCATGCATGGCCTGATACAAAGTCAATTTACCTCAAAACAGTTTGCTGCAGAAATAACATTGTGGCCTCAGATTGATGTATAAGATAAATGTGAAATAAATACAAATATTGTTTCAAGATTGTATGGTCTATGCATGCGTCTTTACTGTGCTCGTGGCTGTTATGTATTTATATGTTTCATTTGATGCTACTAAACCCAGAGGGGTCTCTAATAACACTGATCGTCAACGCTCTACAATGCTGTCTAGTTGTTTCTGAACGTGTCTTGCCTGGCTCCCTCAGACCTGTGGGAGGTGAGAGGTGAAGGAAGGGAGAGGAGGGTGTCTGAAGGAAAGGAGCGACGGGCCTCGGAAGGCCGTGAGCACGAGCTGACAGATGGCCTGGAGCAGCTGTACCGGGCCTTGGAGCAGGCCAACGTCACGGCCCTGGGGGACCCGCGGCCCTGTAGCAGGCAGGAGCTCCGGCGCTGTTTCACACAGAGAGCCAGAGACCCGCTGCTCAATGACAGGCTGCACAGGGTCAGAGCCCTCCGCAGCACCTTGAAGGTACTGCACATACTGTACACGAGACCCCTAATTAAGCATAGAATGTGTTGGGAAGTAACTGTAATCCAAAAAGCAGTAACTGTAATCCATTACAGTTAGCAGCTCAAATAGTGAAGTCAGATTACAGATATATATATATGTTTAAATTAGATGATTACTTCTAGGACTATTTTCAATTTTGAAAGGGACGTTTGAAGAAGACAAATGCATGAATCTGTTCTCTTATTATCCTTTCATTAGCGTCAATCAATAATTGAAATGAAGACATACTTTAATCTGATCCCCTGAGCAACATAAACGGTCACCAAAATAGAAAGATTTGACGTAACAAAGCAGTAAATTGCTTTGGATTGCATTTCAAAGAAGAATGTTTAGTCGTGAAGTAATCTAAAAGAAATGGAAAGTAATCAGATTATGTTACCTATATTTATTTAGGTAATCCAAAAATTATGTTACTGATTATCATTTTAGTCTGGTAGTAACTTTAGCAGATTACATTTAAAAAGTAACCTACCCAACCCTGATATTCAATTACCACAGGCTTTTGCTCCTCTGTCTTAGCTGATTGCTTGATAAATTGAGTTAACTTTAAAATCTCACTGTGCGTTCAGACCAAAAGCGGCAAGGCCATCAACATTTATTCTGGCTGCTATGCCAACAATGTTGATTATTTGAGAACCTGATGTAGTGGCGACAACATTTGAAAATGACCTCCGGTCGTCAGTAAGGAAGTGCCACTCATGTGGGTCCCAGCCAGTACTTACAAGTCTACATTGTAGGCTACTGTATGTTTTTGAAAGATGTCAAATACTATTCATATTTTGCAATTGCTTATTGAGTGGTACTTTTCACTGTCCATCATATTTCCTCCTGCTAACTATCATAACTGCTGAAAAAGCTATCTGGGTCTGTAACACGAGCAAAGACACAACAACACTATGCTAGCCTTGGCCACGTGTGTCCACTAGTCCAATGTGGGGGGGGCAGTGCTTCTGAGGGAGCACCATACGGCATTGAACAGGGAGGTGCTTCATTATCAACCAGCTTTCTCCAGCCTATTCCTTCAAAGGTCCAGAGGTTCTGCATACACAGCATGGTTTTCACATCAGTGGTGTGGTGCTGTCTCCATCCAGGCCAAAGAGTCGGAGCTGGCAGTGATCTGCGCCCTGCTGGAGGACCCGGGCCTGTGCTCCCAGAGCTTCCGAGAGTGGAAGCAGTGGCACAGCGAGTTGTACTCAGACATCTGCCAGCTGAGCCCTGGCACCAACGGTCAGGATGACCTCTCCCCGCTGGCTGTTCCCTTCATGACCCACACACACTCGTTCATTGAGACGCATGTGTGAGGAGAGAAACAGACCTGTGCCGTTTATACACACACACACAGATTTACTCAAACGTGCACACACAGACACAGACACACACACACACACACACACACATCCTTTGAATTATCTCGATCCATCACGACCTTGATCACATACACACACAGCAAAACACACACACACACACACATGCACCCAAATTCGTTCGCACGCACACGCACACGCACACGCACATGCACACACATTACAAACTGTAAGATTTGTATATAACAGAAGAAGGAGCGGAGAGACGTATGTGTATGAACTTTTGATAATCCCGAGGACCCCACAGGGTGCCTACTGCATGCCTGAACAGAAAGCATTAACCTTCCTTTGTCTATGGAACACTCAGTATAAACTCAACACGCTTGTCAAGCAAAATGGAAGAAGAAAAAAACTATAACGGACTTTTTGACGTTTCTTTGTATTCTCTTGGTTTTGCTATTTATGGTTGATTTTAGGGGCAGGGGGAGCTATGTAGCAGCAATACAGAAGAGAATCCTTTTCACCACAGCACTGTACTTTTGTACTGATGAACTTTGCACCCAGAGCCACCAATTCTCCCCCTTTTGCTCTTTATTTTACTCTCACTGCATATATTGTTTTCTAGGGACCTCACTGTTATTCCAGGCAGGTTTTACAGGACAGTGTGTGTGGAATGTAAGTGAAGTAGCTTTTGCCAGTAACACTGTAAGTCTGTGGAAGGTATAGTCATCAATGTTGGGGTTCCTATCTGGCCTGTCCCTCAAGGAATGACTATAGACAACCACCATAGCATTGACAAAACTAGCCGCTATTTCAAACTGTGAACTATTCATGTTGGAGTTAAAACACTGACGTAGCTGATGGAGCAACTCTTATAGTGCGCAATTAACGGAGGTCCTCTGATTCCATTTGACTCCTTTTCGGTCTCTCTCTCTCTCTCCCCCCCCCTCTCTCTCTCTCTCTCTCTCTCTCTCTCTCTCTCCTGTGTGTTTTGCGTTTTGTTTCTGAACAATTTTTCCTCTAGTCGTCAGAGACATGTATATTTGTATACTGCTGTGTATACTGATGTAAATGTATGCGTTCCACTACCACTGTGATATGCTTCTAGAGGTAGCGGAGAGAAGACAGAGAGTATGTACTAATACACGCGGGTGCAAGTTTTTTGTTTTTGTTTTATTAAACAGTGAATGCAAGAGCTAGGGAGTTATTTCAAAGGAGTCACTCACTACAAAGAATGCACTTTCTATATCTATATCTCATTGGCTGCACCACAGGGTCTATGTTTCATTGGCCTCTACTCTTACCATTGCTGTTGAAAATATCAGGTAAAAGCATTTGCCGTCTCATTTTCTAAAGATTTGTGTACAGTCTACAAATATATTTAAACATAGAAGAATATATAAATCTATTTACGTTTTGTGTCATAAATATAATGTAAAGTATGATGTATTCTATGCCAAGGTTTTGAGGTATACACCTCTTCACTCGGTCAACGTGGGGTGTGAATCGATGAACAACTAAGAAATATCAACTACCATTAACTTGACTGACAATTTCAACTGGTTTACAGTAAATCATGGCTGACCCATAACCTACTGGTGTGTTGCATGAGAAAAGGGCAAGGCCCACGACTGATTTGATTGGATATAAGGTTAGATTGTGGATCAGTTGTGTTCTTTTGTTTTTGTCTTGCTTTTATGACCGCAAGATATTTTGACTTGTAGCGCATGATTCATGCAACAGTACTGTTAAAGAACAAGTTATAAGTCAAGTGTTCATAAATTCAAAGAATTATACTTGATTTTTTTTCCACAAGGTCGTTTTTTTCCAAGACACACACTGTACAAAAACTGAGGGAGGCATTATGCTACTGTTAAATCAAATTTAGGAGATTATAACATTATTTCAACATTATATATTTCACACCATCAAACTAAATCTTCGAACAATAAAAACTTGTGCTTATAAGGTTGATTCTAACTGGGCGTAGACCTAACTGGTCTGCATGTCAAGGAAATTGTAAGGAATCGTTCAATTTGGATTATCAGATGAAGGATTCAACAGTGCCCCCCAGTGTTAAAGACATGAGTAGCAACTGCTGCATCTAGCGCCATCTATAGTGTATTTTGTCTATAGTTTAATAGTTTTAGTGTAAATGTTAGTTTCACATTATTCTCACATATTTGTCAAATCCAAAACACCCTTGAGATATAGTTCATGTTTTTGAATGGTTTTGAAAAAGTACTAAAAAGAAACTAAATGATGCAAGCACTTTCCCTGTGCCTCCCGAACCTCTTTTTGGCAACGTTGGACTGACTATAATGGCATTGCTACACACACATCTGTAGAAGTGATACAGTTGTAGTCTGCACAACTTTCTCTGTGTAGTATCATCTCTAGTGTTAGTCTTATTTTGCTCTGCTAAGCAGGAAACATACTGTAGATTGTGAATTATGATTTGTAGGCACAGACTGTGTTATCCCTCCCAGACCTTTGTGTGTGTAGACCTACGTAAACAGGCCGAAAAGGGAGATTCCACTGTGTATTCTTTCAGGGGTGTAGCCTACACCCCACGGTACATTGCACAGGTGTGTAAGATGTAAGTTGCACTGCGACATTAAAAAAGGACATATTGCTCTTTTTCAAGGATAATATTAGCTTACTGTTACTCTGTACATTAAAATGACTAAAGATGATATTGACAAAAGAAAAAAATTACATTTATTCTTCCTAAAGTAGCCTTTTTTGGTTTATATATGACTATATATTACAAAAAGAAAAAAAGTAAAAAAAAGAAGATACAGATTGTAAACTTGTTAAACTTTGACTTCAATAAACTGAATCCTCTGCACTATGAGCTATGTTTAATTTATATTTTGACTTGCTCAGTGGGTATGCTGCCTGCAGCAGACCAGCACCATAGGCTGAAAACAACACATTTTATGCTCAGCTATGCCCGCACTAACACTAACACTAACACTTTGTCTCAATACTGTCTTTGTATATGTGACAGTGTGTGTGTGTGTATGTGTGTGTGTGTGTGTGTGTGTGTGTGTGTGTGTCTACTAAACCATCTACCACCTTTATGGTTAGTTAGTCCCATGCAGACAATGTTGATGGTGGTTCCAATCCACACACACACACACAACTATTCACACTGTCGTCTTACTTATTAGCTGACAAATCACCAACGGCCTATAGATGGCAGTACATTACTATTCGCAACGACATAAGCGCAGCCGAAGAAGAAGGAAGAACGCTGTCATGGCGGCCAAGGTGAATGTTTGACATTTCGTCTATGGCAAAGTTTAGCTTGTGCAGTGTGAATATGATATTAACTATGTGCCTCCCTTATCCATACAAACGGTCATTGAGTGTGTTATTATGCTCGCTGAACTGACATTTGTCTACGCATTTTGCGGAACACTCAAAGCTAGGCTGGCTAACTATTGCTATCAGCAGACATTAGTACTACGTTAGACTTAAGTTATGAATATATTTGTAACAGTACTACCGTTTTCACTGATCTATTTCTGGGAAGTTCCCATTGCAGCATAACACCATTCAGTTTATTGTTACTTGTGTTGCTATGTGGATAGATGTATCTTAAAATAGACATACCACAGTGTTTCTCATCAAAATGCTGTGGTGGTGTCCATGTCCACCCACACATCTCCTAGCTAGTGTTGACACACAGTCACTATAATAACTGAAAGGTATACATGATTTATTTGCGAAGTGCTTTTGCACATTAAAGGAATTAGTCTTTGTCAGTTTGGTGCATTGCAAATAAATAGAAACACGTCGATTAACACAACTTGGTGTGTGTACAGAGTTGTGTTGTTGTACAGTATGTAAATAGAGGTTTGGGAAGACTATACAGGTCATTCTCCTCTTGTATGGTTTTCTTGAGCCTTAAAAGCGTATTGTGTGTATACACACACACACACACACATAGCTAACACACATCATTTTACTGTGCAGGTGGTGATGGTGGCAGTCCCGACAGTGCTGGGCATAGCCTCTATCCGTGTGTATAGGGTCAGTGAGACTACCACAGGTGAAGGCTTAACTTGTGAAAAGGTATGGCTCCTTCACTTGATATAGCTTTTCAGTTCTATTTGCATGGCGCTGATACTGATCATCCTGCATGCAGCTATCTGTCTACACCCCAGCGCTACAGTCCTCTCAGATGCATTTTCTTGTGGAGAAGCCCGGGGTCGTGCAGAGTGGATTGGGCACCATTAGAGAGAGTCTAACACCATGTGTCCAGGCTGTAAAGGTAAATTAGTGTTGTTTGGCATTAGTTTTTAAAGCTCTGAGCTTGACTCCACTCACTACAACTTTGTAAAATGCTTCCAGGAGCTGAGTGAGGGGAGGGGGTTGAGAGGGGGAACCCCATTAACATTAACATTTTGAATTTGATGACGTATGAGCGTACAAAGTCTACCAATGAAAACCAGCCAGGTCATGGGGTGTTCTGTTTTCAGTCCATAAAATGCAGATTTTTATATAAATGGGAATTTTGTCAATATTGACACCAGCATTGATGTGTCTCATCACAGATCAATCCTATTACTTGCTAAAAAAAAAAAAATTTAAGGGTGCAGTTACACTTTAATAGCCATTCTACATTCTTCATATTTACACACACAGTAACACCTAGAGCAGGGGTGCCCAACTCCGGTCCTGGAGGGCCCCTATCCAGCTTGTTTTAGATGTCTCCCTGCTCCAACACCTGACTCAAATCAATGTCAAGTCAAGTCAATTTTATTTATATAGCCCTTAATCACATTGCAGTCTCAAAGGGCTTTACAACCTACATTT
>JAODTR010000002.1:3953865-3966016 GCA_025399935.1 Amblyopsis rosae | reverse complement strand
ATATGTAGAATTTAATAGAAGTATAGAATAGACGATATAGCAAAATATACATTATAACTATCACAAGTAATTCAGATGTTAAATAACTAAATTAAGAAAAAATTACAAAAATAAAATAAATACATAATACCTTAAAATAATAAAAGGAAATGTAGTATTTCATAAAGACTGAATTTGTATTTTCCATAAACTGTAGCGTGTGGAAAGTAAAAATTAGGATGTATTTATAACCGTATATATATTTTCATTCTTATATTTGCTGCTCTCTTTTGTCATGGAAAAAATCTATTTAGTTACTTCCTGTTTAACAATACAATAATTTCCTGTTGAACTGAGTGCATATGTGTTTGTGTCTGCATGTGTCTGTTTGAAAGGCTGAAGCATAAGCAGAAACAACACACATAGAAATAGACAGCAGAAGGCAAAGGAAGCCACACATTTAGATGGTTATATATTTAAAACCTTGTGCGTACACTCAACATCACAACATCAGTGCTGCAGATTCTTGGAGAAATTTGAAATAGCTGGCATCGAAATCAAATATCACACTGGACAGCTCCCTCACCTGTGCTCCTGCTCTAGAGGAAAGAGAGAAAAGACTTGCTTGTGGAGAGGAGTTGAAGCGCTGTCACTAAGGGCCACAACATAGCAGAGCAGTGTTTGAGTCCACTGGATGGAAAGTGAGATGGAAAACCTGCCGGTGTATCATGGAGAAATAGGCAGGGAGGAGGGAGAAAGACGCCTGGCACATGATGGGCGAGATGGCTGCTACTTGGTACGCAACAGCGACAGTGTTTCTGGGGTGTTTTGCCTCTGTGTGCTGTAAGTACAATACATTATTTGCAATAATGTCTCAATTGTAATTTTAGTAAATTAGCACTTATATATGAGCAGTTCTATGTTTTATTGCATCCACATGCAACTATATTATCTAATTTTAATGCAAAACAGTGATACTGAATTTGTGAATTCATTTTGAGATATATTTTTGAGATACCAACTTTTTCTGTATTGACATAATCAAAAGGGTCACCTACTGTAATGTTCTGTTCACTGAAACACATGTATGGCCATGTCTGTTTGTGTGTTCTGTAAATGTGTTTGGACAGATACAAAGGATTAGTTTACACATACAGAATACACAATGATGCTGGAGGATCGTGGGCAGCAGAAGTAAGACATTGTTTCCTTTAACTTAAACAATCCTTTTACCTTTTAGAGCACAATGTTACATTGTGTAATGTATCTGTCATATCAATGGCATGCCTTTTCAGCTAAAGTAAACAAATGGAGGTCGCGTCAGAGCATAAACCAACACAGCAGGCCACAAATTGTCAAGCAAGCACAATCTTTAGAGAATTGACATATACTGTACAGCAGCATAACACAGTTATTCTCTCCAGTATAACATGAGCACAGTCTCTGTATTAATATAGAGTATATGCCAGTGATGGGAAATCTACAATCATATATGACAGCATTTCTGATAGGATATGTAATTGAGCACCGAAGGCTTGGCATACCCAAACATTAGACGTCAGAAAATAAGAGCTCTCGATGGTGTCCTAGCTACATTTCTCCCACGCACGATTGAATGGAACAGGGGAAAAACCTGAATTACATTAATTCCACCAAAATCTCAATAACAGCTTTCATTATTTATGTATCAATCACTATAATGAAATGTTATCGAAACAGAGATAACAGATCACTATAAGCAAACTTCCAAAATGCATTGCTATGCAAAGCACTCATCTAATTTATATTATAAAAATGATTTTTTTAAATGCACTCACACAATATTTTACTTTTAATAAAACAAAAGTGACATCCAGAGTATAATTGAAGTTTGATTGCTAGCGCATGAAATGAAAATATGTTTTGCACCTTTATGCAAAATATAGTCATAGCTGACGGTATAATAATTGTTTACAGACTTTATTTTAGGGTTACTGAAAGCCGAACTGAGGATAATTTTAAAATGTTCCCTTAACGTACAGTATAGTAGTTGTAGCTGTGTAACATACATTATATGTTCTTTAGCAGAAATATAATGCATAATTAGTATTTGACATTTATTTGACATTTGCATCAGTGATGACACTATGCTTAGTTGGAAGCAATTGTTGACATTTTGAAGACAAACTAAAACCATTGTGCCAGCATATACATAATATTAATGCTAAACAAAATATAAAGATCTACTTTTAAGTTTTTAAACTTTATACAGCAAATTTAAACCGTATTTTTCCGACTGAACTAAGACTAAATTCCAGGACATTATTAAAAGGTACAGTATAATCCACATTTCTGGTTCCCAGTCTGACCAGAGCATGATACTATTTGAACTCTCGGTAGTACAATGCCAAGGACAGTAAAAATATTTCTGATTGTTTTGACAATTTGTGATCATGTGTGTTTTGTCGTTGTATTCCTGCGTATCTGATGTCTTTATAATGTGAGTGTGGGAGAGCTGAAAGCTCATTTCTGGCTGTCTCTAGAGAGAAAGTGACTGTCCTTTCCTCTGATTTTCCCTGTGGGGTTTGATGTGGAGATAGAGATGGAGCCTGACTTCTCCTCTGCCTCTTCTTTTCAGACCGCTCCTGGCGTGCAGAAGCGATATTTCCGGAAAATCAAGAACATGATATCGGCTTTTCAGAAGCCTGGCCAAGGAATTGCAGTTCCTCTGCTGTACCCAATCACTGCCCAGACCCGGGCACAGACACACGCAGAAACCCGAACAATCTGCACTAGTTTGTCACCAGACAGTAGAAACCACTACACCAAGTAGCTGCTGGGGCACAGAAAATATGAAGCTAAATAAATGGACTTAAAATGGACTTTAACAATGTGTACTGTTGAGACTATGCTGGTCCCGGTTGCAAGGTGTTAATAGCTCGCAGTTGTGTTTTGGATTGATAGTGCTTCTCTGCTACTGATTGTTATCAAGCTTTGCTTTTCACTCTCTGGTGCTTGCATTTTCATTTGGTTATGCATCGACGGAAAATAATTACACATATCTTCTGAGACTGTGTTGTTCAAAATGTAAAATATTCAACTGTTGAAACATTAATACCCATTACTGAATGCAGAATTTGACAACAAATTTGCTTTGTTTCTTAATACATTTAAGCTATGCAGATGGCAACAAACTAAACCTTGCTTGAAAAAAACTGTTTAAATGAGATCATAGACAGCTGCACTCCGGTCTGAATCTGACTTATGATGTGAAACTTAAACTCAATTTGACATATTAAAATACTGATTTCCACGGAGGGAATGCTGACTGCGAGAGGAGAGGGGGGAAAATCCGTTATTTATTTGATTGACATTACTGGCTCCACACAGTGTGTGTGTGTGTGTGTGTGCGTGTGCGCGTGCACGCGTGCACACGAGAGAGAGAAAGGCACATAGATTGTATCCTATCAGCACAGAGTTCTTTTCTGAGCAAGTGCAGCTGTCTCCTAGCAACCAGACCCTCCATCGTTTTACCAGGGAGATGAGGTTGGACAACTTCTAGCGGAGCATATGGTTAAGAAGGAGAGGTGCCACGCAGACTATCAACATCGTGGTAGTCAAGGATGTATATCACCTGCTCACAGTGGGAGCATATGCATGTCATATCCACCGCTCAGGAGAGATACACAAACAATTAATGATGGGCAGATGGCAGCGTCATTGAGGGGTTGGGGGAGAGTGGGGGTGGGCAGACGGCTGGGGGGAGAGAGGGTGGGGGCGGATGAGCAGTAGTCAGATAAAAAAGAAATCACTACTTACTTTTTAATCCGTTTTTTTTTTTTTTTACTCGGGGACAGGCTTGGAACTTGTTCACATGTAGCCTGATTGGCATGTCCTAATGAGTGGAGACAAGCTGTAGAGAACAACACAGCCAACTGTAGGTCCTGCCCCCCTGCTCACTACACCCACTCACCCAGCCTCAGCTGTCATACATCTCTTTCCCTCACGCGTTTTTTAGATTTATTCCTTAACTCTTTTCTGACACAGGTTTCTTATGCATTGCTTGAGCCATAATGATCGCTGATAATGACAACCCACATTTGAACGTTCCCAAAAACAAGAACAAAGGCAAAGAGCAACAAATGTATGTAGGAGAAAGAGGGGGCAAAGAGGCCAACAGACAAATAAAAAAAGCATATGAGAAAGCGAGCGAAGGCGAGAGAGAGAGAGAGAGCGATAGGGAGAGAGAGAGCGTGTGGACAGGGAGCAATAAAGAGTGAGAAATAAGCAACAATCTCTATTAAGTCCCAGAGAACAATCCGGTATTTCACACATAATAACTTTAATCAGCACTGTAACCCAATAAAGTCAGATTTTTCAGCAGAATATTTACTATAGCCATGTATAACTCTTTGCAAAAATGTAATTATTTTTCTATTGATTAACAATACTGACACTTACTTATGAACAACAGAATTTCCAGTTGAGCACTTTTTTCAGTGTGTGGGCACTGGCTATGTACATTCTTGATTTTAGTATACACACTCATACAAACTACTGTAGGAGCACACCAGAGGAAGAAAACGGAGGTATCCTTCTCTAAAGGGGAGTCAGAGTCGACAAGGCCTCTCTTGCACAATATGTAAACGATAGTATATCAGAGGTAAACCATGTATCAACTCAAATGGCAAACGAGAGAGTTCTTGATCTGAGTTCGTAGCCGGACAAGGATTAATCACTTGCAATCCTACGGTCTCCATTTCCACAGTACGCTGAAGTTGAACAGAAAGTCAAATATGATGTGTCGTAAGCAATGACTGTCCGTCAGTCCGTCGCCATTCATTGGTCGGTCGGTCAGTCCGTCGGTCAGTTAGTCGGACAGTCAGTTCGGACAGAAAGGCAGTCAGTCCCAGGTGATTCTCGATACAAAAAGCAAAGCCACAGCCAAACCACACTGCTTTTGCCATTGTTAGAAATTGGAGAAACTTTTACAATAATAATAAAATACCATCATTTTGTCACAATTAAAGGCATTTGGAAATCATTTTTTCCACCAAAAATTTCTCTTCTTGTTCTCCATCCTCATCTTCATCTTTGTGTTTTTCATTTTCTTTTGTAATACAGTATAGAAAGGTTAGAACAAATGGGGGCGGAGTAGAAACAGGCAGTCTTTGGTGGGGGTGAGGGGCTTCGCGCGTGTCTCTGTTACCTGCCCCCCGCCTCGCTCAGTGTCATGAAGTGGATGTTGGCGGGGCAGTCGGACAGCTCAGGCTGCTGCTCCACAGGGAGGGAGTAGTATCCGTCGTAGCCGGCCACGCGGCCGCCGGAGAGCAGCTGCTGCTTCTCCGCCTCGCTCCACGCCCTGCTCCCTCCGTCACCCTCCTCCACCCGCCTCCTCTCGCGCTCCCACGCCGCCTCCACCGCCCGGCGACGCGCCTCCTCGCGCACCCGTGCGCGCTCCTCCTCCTCGCTGCCGCCGTAGCGCACGCACAGGCACAGCGCCCCCTGCTGCAGCGTGATGTCGGCGAAGCGACGAGTCCTGCCGCCCACCGTGGCGCTCATCTGTGACACGCTGACGTTGACGCCGCTGTCCAGGACGCGACCCCCGACCCCCAGGCCCGGGCCCAGGTCCTCCTCGATGGGCCGCGCCTGCAGGAAGTGGTGCGTGTCGCAGCCGTGCACCGCGAAGCTCAGGCCGCTCAGGTGCACCGCACCGTTCAAGATGGCCGCCACGCGCCGGCTGTCCTCGCTGGCCACGCCGATCACCTCGGCGCTGACGCGGCCGTGCGCCACGGCGAAGCGGATGCTGGGGCCCAGCAGGGAGGGCCGGGAGGCGAACGGGGGCGGGCAGGGGGATCGGCGGTGCGTGGAGCCCACCGCCTCCGACACCAGGGGGAGCCTCTCCAGAGAGATGAAGCTTCTCAGCTGCCTCTGTAGCTCACACTGGATGCCTAGCACTACCTGTGCACGCACACACACACACACACACACACACATACAGAGGCAGAGGGACAATACAAAATGTCACGTCAAACAAACACGCACACACCCAAAGAATATCTTATCACGAAGCCAAATGTCACTGTGTCAGTGTGTGTGTGTGAGACATTAGCACGCCGCTACAACCACACACACCTTGCTGGAGTCCCAGTCCTGGGTCTTGGTCTGGGTCTTCATCAGCTCGTAGGCCTGCTCCGTAGCGCCCACCTCGGGCTTGGGGAAGCCGGGCACCACGTTGTGAAGCTGGAAGCCGAACAGCTGCAGCCAGCTGCCGATGTCTGGGAGCGGCAGTGCGGGACCCACGCAGGTCCACAGGCCGACGGGATGCGCACGCACGTGCGCAAACACAGGGGAGGAACGTTAGCGTGCACTTAAAGTCAAAGTTATTGTAATAATAAATGTACTGGCAGGCTTGTTAAAGGTCACACAAGGCCAGCAAAACAAGTCGTTCTATGGAAATGACAGCGTTTGTGTGGATAATGCTACGCGAGGGCGTCTCAGCTGTTGTCGTCGAGATGAACTGATTCCCCTTCACCATAAACAATGTGCCTGTGGCAAAACGTGACAAGGCAAATGAATGTTCCATTAAACGGACAGACGGTGGTGGCACCGACATCCGCTGTTCATCATTCGGCTGTTTCCTTTCCACCGCTCTCTCTCCCCGCTCGCTTTTTTTTACACACCTACCCTCTCAGGGAAACAGTGTGTTTTCTTCCCCGGCAGAGCCGGGGGGGCGGGGGGATTGGGTGGGGGGCAAGCATGGGAACAACGTGGCTTTGTGTTGGAGCAACAGGACTCGCAGAAACATTGCTGTCCTTTCTATTACCGTCTCACAGAGCTCTCCCATTTTCTCTCCCCGTCACACGCAGACTCACCTATACTGTTAGCTGTGCGCCCCTCTGCATCGACTGCATGACAGATGTGTTTCTCCAGTGGAGGTGTGAGCAAGAGGGGGTGTTATGTGAGAGGCAGTAATCTAACAGTTTGCACCATCCGCTTCCCATTGAGTGTATGTGTTGCTACGGGTTGCGGCTGCAATGTGTGTGTGTGCGCGCGAGAGTGTGTCAGAGGGTGCGAGAGAGAGAGAGAGAGAGAGAGAGAGAGAGAGAGAGAGAGAGAGAGCTCACCTGTAGTAAACTGTGTGACTTCCTCCACCCTGCCGACAGGACAGTTGTTCTTGAAGGCGTACAAGTTAAAGGGCCGTGGCTCCTTGCTGAGCTCCGCCCACAGCTCGTGATTGGGCGAGGTCCACCTGCCGGCCAGTGTGTCGTAGTCCCGTCGGCCCAGGTGCACCAGTCGCGTCTGGGAGTCGTACAGGCCTCCGTGGAAGCCAATGACCAGCTGGAACTCCGGGTTGGTGTCCTGGTACACCTCCCCGTACGGCGTGTACAGGACTTCTTTCACAAGGCGCCCCCTGCTGGAGAACACCGCCCGGGGCGTTCCCACGCTGTCGCAGGCCACGTAGTACTCCTCCCCGCTGCTCAGCTCCATGGCGATGAGGTGGCCCTGCAGGTCGTAGTACAGCGAGGTGATCAGGCTGCTGCTGTGGTTGTACAGGTGGGTTACCCGGGTGGGCTGCGACAGGTCCGCGTAGAACAGCTGCAGCTGCTGGCCCTGGCTGCTCCTGGAGGCCACGCGGCGGCCCAGCCCGTCGTAGTGGTACCACACGGAGCGCTCCGACACCCGGTTGACGACGCGCGTCAGCAGGCCGTTGGAGTTGTAGTCGAACAGGTCATTGCCCCGCTGGCGCAGGAAGCCGTCCTCGTCCAGGCTGTACTGCAGCTCGCCCAGCCGCGTGATGCGGTCACGCTGGTCATAGCGCAGCGGAGTCAGCCTGCCCACACACAGGGACGGATGGGTGCTTGAATGGCGCGCTGCTAAAGATGTCATGGCTGTTGCCGTAGCAGAGTGCTTCTCAACCCTAGTCCTGGATGGATGGAGTCCTGCATGCTGTAGATGTCTCCCTGCTCCAACTACACCTCATTCAAATGAATGGGTCTTTATCAGGGTTCTGCAGAGACTGATGACGACCTGTTCATTTGAATCAGGTGTGTTGGAGCAGGGAGACATCTAGAACATACAGGGCAGTAGTACTCGAAGACCAGGATTGAGAAACACTGCAATAGCACATGCCACTGAATGACTGAATGGCTACGAGACTTTACAGTGTAATACTACACCATACCACACTATACCACACTATTATATATTACATATAGCACACAATACTATACTATACCACACTATTATACTAAACTATATAGTATAGTATGCTAGACTATGCTACACTATCCCATACCATACTATAGAATACTACACTGTATTATACTACAAGTATACTATACTATACTATACAGTATACTATAGTAGACTATGCTATACTATAACATACCACACTATAGAATATTATACTATACTATAGATAGTATAATATACCATACCATATTATACAATACCATACCACTATATTATAATATTGCACACTATATTATACTATAGTATACTGTATTTTACACTACATTATACCTCTGTATGGCATAATATATTATACTACCGTATGGTATGGCATACTATATACCATACTACTGCACAATCTATAATACAACATATTATATATTATACTGCACTATTCCTGTACAATACCACATTATATTATATTGTTATACTATACCATACTATATACATACTATATTATAGTAAGCTAATAGTATATACCACAATATACAACACTATAGTATAATATACTACACTACACTATTCTACTGTACACTCAGGATTCCTACACAATTTCCATTTACAAATTCCATACTTTTCTAGACAAACATTTCTAAACTAATTTCCAAATCATCTAACACAAATGAATGTATATAGACACGTTTATAAACTATTTTGGTCATGGATGTTATATATGTGTTTTATTGTATGTAATTGTATATGTATGTATAGTGTTATGTAATGTTATATATAATTCATTTTTTTCTTATAGGTTAAACCTCAACTAGGTACAAGAGTTGAACATTAGCAATAGCTATAAACTAATTAGTCTCAGGCTGCTACTGAAACAATGTTAAATTGCATTGTCCCAATCAAATACAATTTTAAATAAATAAATAAAGTCCATATTTTGTTATAACCCTGTAGTTAAAAGTATGGGTCTAACACTTCTCCAAATACATGGTTCAGTTGAAATTTCGATTTTTTATCCAGTTTGTTCCATGCCTCAGTTTCTTGGTAAATGTTTACTGTCCTTTATTATAGTGGGTGTATATGACTTCTGCCACTAGATGTAACGCTACATCTCCAGCAATAGCTCTGTGCGCCACACGCACTCCCCAAAACTAGGTTCACATTGAAGTCATGCACTCATATGACGCGTTGCGTCAGATGTCATTCATTTCAATGACGACCGTCGCGACGGAGTGGAATCGGAAGGCCCCACTAGTGGTTGAAATTAGAAAGTCGCAGCAAAAACATCTAAATATGTGGCAGCATATCACCCATTCCTACATAAATAAAATAATAAAAATGTTTACACAACTGTACTGTTTAAAACTAGGCCTACTAAAATGTTTACTGTGAATTATTAAATGTATAGCTGCCATCCATAACAAGCATTGTTTCAGCTACTTGACCATGATAACAGTCAGCAGTCTTACCAACATGCTGACACAGAGTGACCACGATATTAATCTTTGTGCGTTGCAATGGCAACTTTGCTGCCTCACAGGGCGGAACAAGATTGCATTGTGTGGCGTAACATGGCACTGTAATATGCACATTTTGAGTGTCAAACACTTAATTTCATGCATTCGAGTGAATTTTGTATGCAAGAATTTGCATGCAAATTCTGTATCCACTTATGATGGAACATTATGGAGGAAAAACTAAATTCAGGAACATGTGACAATTTAAACAATAGAATAATTTAATAATAAAGATATAATAAATAAAACCTATACTGTGTATTTCCTCAATTATTCAAATAACAGAAGTTATTTCCCTATTCTCATTTATTGTGTCTGTCCCCTTTTGTTTGGGGAAGTAACCTCTTCAAATGTGGGTGTGGCACACATTCACGTCAATGATAAAGCACTTATTATTATTAACCACATGGCATGTGAACAGTTCACACGCTGTCACACAGTGATAAAGCTTTTGGCTGCGCTGGACGCCTGCTCCAAACACCATGAAAGCACACTGGTCAATTTAGGTCAATAGTCTGGAAACTCAAACATCAAATCTAATTCTTTCACATACTATTCCATACTGAGTAGGAACCCTGTATACTATACTATACTGTACAGTACTGCACTGTACAGTACCATACTGTACTACACTGCAGTATATCAATGGTTAATGAGGTGCGTACCTAGCGCTGGTGCCATGGCTGAGCAGGTTGATGTTTCCGTTGAGGTCGTAGCTATAGCGCCACTGGGGCCGCTCGTTGACCGCAGCGCTCTGCAGCTGGCTGTCAGCGTCGTACTCGTAGGTGTAGCGGGTCACGTTGCTGTCCACGCCCACGCGGATGTCACAGGTGGTGGTGCGGCCGGCCGCGTCGTACTGGATGGTCATCCAGTAGGCGATGGACTTGAGGATCTCATACTGGACCTCCACCACCTGGCCGTACGAGTTGAACACCTTGGTGTGCTTCATTAGGTGTGTGGTGATCACCTAGGCAACCAGACGTTGCAGTGTTACCAATGTCCATATACGTTCTTTATAGTGTCCCTGGTGTTACACATAGAACGCTGTCTTCATAAATGAACAAATACATGTTAATGATGTTACTAAAGTAAATAATGCACCTAATGCAGTCATATTTAGAGTTGCTGTGGCTTTTGCTAACTACTTTTTTCTACCAAGATCATTGATAGTGAGTGGAAAACACTAATTCTGGCCAGCTGGAACAGTGTGTATGGATAAATACCCTGCCAAAGATGGGGCATTTTAAAATGCTTCTATTAACTATGCCTTTAATTGTACATTTAAAAGCATTTGTCATGTACTGATCTCAGCATTACAGCATACAGTGCAATAACTATTACGCATTGCGTCTGATTCAACTTCTTACAGTTAGGGCTGCACGATTAACCGCAGCGCAATGGAAACCACGATGTGGCGTTGTGCGTTACAGTATGTAACAGCAAAAACCTGCGATTATATATAAATAATCTTCACACACTGCGTGCAGGACAACCTGTGTGTATTTGCTGCATGCAAGAGCAACACCCATAATAAAGATGACTGTCAGATATTGAGATATAGGTAGCCTGTCAATTTAAGCCCCACTCCCTTGAGAAGCGCAACGTGTTATAAAAACCACGCCAACTGGGGGGAAGCAATTTACATTGCTTGAAGTCTATTTTAGTCTCCTTAACGGCTCGGTTAAGATTTCCGTGTTTGCGGAGATAGACAACTCCGTGTTTTCCACGTCGACTCAGTTACATATAATTATTTTGAAAATGGATGCAAACTAGCATGCAGAGACTGACTTGATGCAAAAGAAAAATGCAATGTTTGGTGTTATTTTCAGATCAGCGATGTCGCAGAAAGGTAGGCTACTGTGTAAAAAATGTTTTACTTGAGTGATCCAAAATCCAAAACGGGCGAGGTTTGGAAAACAGAATAAAAAAGTTGATCCGCACATAAGGGCGTTATGTCTCTGGTAAAGCCAAAACACAGTTTGTAGCATTTGTTATTTGTATCATATAAGGGCATATTCAATTGTTCCTAAGTCCCAATTTATATAGAATATTAATTATATATAAACAATAGAAGTTTGATGGGCTGGCAGAAAAGCCTTAGATTTTGTCTTTTGCATAAATGTAAGATATATAATTTTGAGACTTTATTTAATTCAATTTAATTGCTTAATAGCCTACATATTTCTGTAGGCCTATTACTTATGTTTTTTATTTGCTAATTGTTTACAGTAAGTGGTTTGATATGACCTACCACTACATGTCACACTAGGCCACCAGCAAGAAGCCCCAAATATCAGAAATGGGCATGTTTTATACAGGAGAGAACTGGGGGGGTGGCACTGTCTTAAGTTCTATTGGCTAACTTATGTTGATAAGGGAAAGTCTCACTTATACAGGTGAGTTACAGACGTTTTGGCATCGGCCCCCTGCAGTGTGTCCCACACTGGATCTTGGCCATCTGTCAGACTAACAGACCTGAGAGGTAATTG
>JAODTR010000002.1:3927730-3947446 GCA_025399935.1 Amblyopsis rosae | reverse complement strand
GTTGCCTAAAATAACCCTGCCAGCCGCGCCATCCCCCCCCCCCCCCCAGCCTTTCTTTAAGCCCCGCTTCACGGTCCACCTCTGGCTTCACCCCGTAGCGGTAGCTACTCTAACAAGACTTCCAGGCAGATAATGCTTCCGACTGCAGGATTCTCCTCTAATAAAGATTAACAGCTT
The DNA here is from genome assembly GCA_025399935.1 of Amblyopsis rosae. Lineage (NCBI taxonomy): Eukaryota > Metazoa > Chordata > Actinopteri > Percopsiformes > Amblyopsidae > Amblyopsis > Amblyopsis rosae. The sequence continues at coordinate 3,947,269 of JAODTR010000002.1, read as the reverse complement.
CTTCATAAGTTTCGGGCATTTATAGATTAATCACGGCGGCGTATTATTTACTGCACAGCCCCAGTGGAGCGGCGCGCATGCAGTTTCCATGGCACTCCTCCTCCAGGAAGTGTTGCGGGGGGGGGGGGGAGGATTTAGTTCCTCTCTCAACCGTAAGACAGCCACTGGGCTGGCGGTGGTCTGGTGAATGCAGCGGCAGCCTCTACCTGTTCAGCTCCACACTAATAACATATGAGCGTGGATAGACGGAGGTGTCAAGCGACGAGCGGAGGAGTGTAAATAAGGGCTAATGCGACTTGACTGATGCTGTGCTAACCGCCGCTGTCAGGAGTCGGGACTTTACTCTATTATCTTATACTCGAGCTTGTTTCAGCGTCAGGCAACGTCCGACGTTCACGTGGAGGGGACGTGCTATTACGCTAGCTGCGTCTGCGCTTGATGCGCACGAGAGCATCCTGGGGATCCCAGGTCAGTCCAGAGATTGGCCAGCCAAAATCTATGGACGTCCGCGTGTGGCACTCGGCATTCAGACAACGTTGTTCCGTCTCCAGCAGACAATTTAGCATGTTTGCGTCCTCGTTAAGAGCATGAGAGGGCCTGATGGCGGAATCCCAGGGAGCCAGCAGCGTCTTGTCACCGCGGCTTACAGCTGCTGCATGATTTAATGGAACTGTCTGTCAGATGGCCAGAGAGCTCACACACATGACATAATGACACGCACACACACGCACACACACACACACACACACACGTACGCGCACACAAAAACACACACACGCAGACACACACAAACACACACACACACGTACTCAAAGGGAATAACTGTCAAACATCCTTATTTCCTCCTCTATAACATACACAACTCCTACTCCTACAAATACTACTGAGACACATGCACACACACACACACACACAGAAACAGTGGAAAACAAACCTACATATGTCCAGACAGAATCGGGCGATTGCTGAGACAGCGGAGGCGAGGCAAACGACAGCGCTTTGGGCCCCACACAGAGAGACGAGCGCCTAGAAAAACACACACACCGCCGCCGCCCAGACCCCCCACGGAGAGAGAAGCGGCGGGAATACGCTCGCTGCATCAAGCAGCACAGGTGTTACCAGAGCCCAGCGTAGGAGCACATCCGCCCCTCCCCACAGAAAGAGGTAGGGACGCAAATCAACCCCAACTAATGGAATGAGCGGTTGACATAGCATTTAGCAGATTGGGCAGGGAAACAAAACAAAAATACCCAGTATGCATGCCGCCGACCCAAATCCAAAGCTCATTACATGTTGCAGCGCATTAAGAACCCCCGCGCAAGCTAGTGTGCCGCAGGCAGCCGTGCCCTGGCTCTCGGCTGATTTTCTTCCATTTTTTTGCTCCCCGGTGAACGAGGGAGGCAGAAATCACATCAGCCTGGCATCAGACAGCTCTAAAAGCCTCGGCTCTATTGTGTGCTCTCCTCCATCGTTGCTCAAACTGGCAGAAGAGAGAGCTCTGATTAGCATCAAAGCCTTTGATTGCCCCCACTCCACAATCAGCTCTGTTCTGCTGCGCGGGGGGCTGACGTGATGCGGAACAGGGTGTGAGCCTCTGTGACTGTGTGTCTGTGTGTCTGCGTGTGTGTGTGTTACAGTGGAAGGGAGAGAAGTGCTCTTGTGTACCGTGTCAGGTTCCTCTTCTTCTACGAGCATATTTTCCTTATGAGCACATGCACTCTGCACCGTGGTGCTCGGAGATCAACCTGAAGGCAGCTCTAATACCTTGCTCTGCTGCAGTTTTCCTTGATCTTCTATTTGATGTTGCTCACAGCGGCGCCATCTTTGATTCGGGCCTGTACGCTCTAAACCTCTCCCACCCTACCCCCACCTGAATATAGGCTGCTTCTTTAGAGATGCCTCCTCTGAGGCTAAATATGATTAGCCGCAGAGGACATTGTAGCTCTCTCCACAGCTAATACATTTAGCATGGATTGTCTGAAGGGTAAGGCTACAGCTAGGAGAGAGATCGATATTCTAAGCCAAGAGTCTGTCTGGAGCAGGGGAACCACGCTGCGAGATGGTTAACTGTTCTAAAACAGCAAATGCTGGCTGGAAGCACTGAATGCCAGGAAACCCACTCCATCGAACACCTCTTCAGAAGGTAAGGCGTAATGTTCCAGCTGGGCGTTCAAGCACGCTCGGTGTCTGCATCAGACGAGGAGCTTGCTGAAGGTTTGCTGTGGATATTCCCGAGGATGTGAGATTATATAAGGCCAAGATGGACGATTCCCTGTGGTTTACAGCACAGCGCAAAAGAGGCTCTATAGGGCCTTGCTTTCCACAGGGCAGATGTCAAAGAGGCACTCTAAAATAGAGAATAGGCTGTCCTTTGAGATGGCGACGGGAAAAAAAGGAGCCAGATTTAAGTGGCTTCATTTGCATGTGAGAATCATTCACCCATTTGAATCGTGTACTCGCAAACACGCGCGCACGCACAGACACACGCACACACTCACAGAATGCACAAAAACACACATACACACAGATGTGTGTACAGATGTATGAACATACACACAGATGTGTGTATGTTCTCTCATTCTTCCTGGAGTCAGAGGACATTAGCAGCAGTGTGTCTATTTCTGGAGGCCCATTAAGGCAGTAAAACATTTAAGATCCACGCGGAGTGATTCCTACTGTCAGAATGACCCGTTCCTTTCCCATTTCTCCTGCTCATGTTAGAAAAAGCTGACAAGAAGCTTGTGACAGAAACATGTATTTGGTGCCATTCCGGATTCGGCTGAGTGGACTGGGATACGGACTGGGGGGTTGGGTAGTCGGGGGGGGTGAGGGGACGAGAACACTCGGGTGGAGTGGGGGGCGCAAACGTCCGCCCCGCCAAATGGGTTCATTTTGTTGAAATGTGAAGCCTGCACTTTCCTGACACACTATAATAAATCTATCAATTGCGCGTAGGTGCGCGCAAGCGCATGTGTCTGTGCTCTGCATGAAGGTGAGAAATTGGTGGCGTCTAAACAGGAAATATCCCTTTCCCTTCCATTCTATAGAGGTGACACCGTAACAGCCAACAGCTCAGCTTACCCTAACCCAGGGTGGCATGTGCCTTTTATTGGAAACACAATGTACCACTGTAGCACAGAAAGGCTCATGTGGGATAGGTGAGCTGTATCTGCCTGCCATCTCGACTCTCTGCGTAAACATATAACTCACTGTTCGGTAAAGACAAAATCCATGAAAGTAAATAAACGGCGTGGCGCTTTTATGTGGAACGACATGCTTCTGGGCAGCTCTGAGAACGCCTATCAGCCCTGATTTTCTCCATTTCCACTTGCTGGGGAAAGTAGGAAAGTCAATCTGTAGCTTTCACCAAGGCTGCCTTGCGTGTGCGTGTTGCTCCGGTCAATAAGTATGCATGTTGATGTGGTTTCAAAACGTGCCTCGCACAACGCTTCGGACCAGTCAATAACCCACAACACACCTATGACCGGTGGGTGCTGTCTCGCCTCCTCTGGACATTGATTTGCACACAGCTCCTGCTCACATAAACATAGTTGGCTATGCAGCTACTTTGAAAACGGACGTGCAGGAAGAGTCAAACAAACTCGGGAGGAGAATAGGAGATCTTGGTTGATCTTGACTTCGCTGTATTGAGGCCAGCCTTGTAAAAACTGAATGTATAACAGCAGCACGCTAAAAAGAATATTGAAGGGTAGAGAGCAACTGTGGAATATATTGCTGCCATTAGTCTTTCCTCAGATGGTACATTGTGTAAGTGTGAAAAGTGCTCTACCGTGGATGTATCATATAAGGTGCTATTCTAGGGTGACAAACATATGTGTGTGTGTGTGTGTGTGTGTGTGTGTGTGTGTGTGTGTGTGTGTGTGTGTGTGTCTGCACGCGCGTGTGAGAGTGAATGTTTTTTGGTGAGAGAAGGAGGTATCTAGGTCTGTGTGATGAATATGTTTCAGTGGAAAGCTCGGCACTGCAAGCGGCATACCGTCTGTTAATTCGCATTCACCACGGGTGGCGTACGTCTCTCACGCATTTCCACTTGCTTCTATCACTCCCCCACGCCGAGATACCGGAGGGGAATCTGCAAATGGCCACGGCACTTAGCATGGCCGTGTAAGATTGTCCCATCCGATGTCCTGAGGGAAGGCTGGACTGACTACCTTTAAGGACAGTCGCTCCAGCTCTGTTTAGGCCTGATGTGTGGAGTGCTGGCTGGGTGACTGCATGGATGCTTCTGTCGTCTCCACAACACTCCTTCTGACTCGGGGTCTCGTTATTGGCCGTTTCCATCCCGTCTGCTTCTGAAATGAAAACTTCCTTCCTGGGTCTTAGAAGAAGAATGATTTGGGTTTTGACCGAGGACGGCTCGGCTCAGATGGAGGGAGGCAAGGCGAGATGAATGATATATTACTCCCTGTGTCATCCTCTCTCTGTTTCATCCACTGTCTCCGGGTGGCTGCCACATCCAATTCACGTCTCTGGTGCTGACCTACAAAGGGAACCACTTCCTCCTATCTTTACCCTGTGGTTCAGACCAACGCTTCTGATCAAACACTGCGAGAGTGGCACATTTCTTTTGACGCGTGGTCGCGCTTACTCACAAACTGAACTTATTTATGTCCCGGCTTTCCAGATGGCCTAAGCACGACTGTAGTCCTTCTTCAGACATAAAATAATCTCATGAATGTGTCACTGGTGATGGGTCCAAGGAAAAGAGAGACCGTTTAAAACTGTAGGAAATACCGTATACAGTACAAATTCAATGTTACTCTGTGGATCAAAGGACACAGGGCACAGAGTGCTAGCCAATTAGAAGTATTTACCCTCCATGTGTCCTTCATTAGCACCGCAGATAAATGCAGAGTGAATTTCACACAGCAGATCCATATTAGTATGCAGCATTTCACAAACCATAAATGATCAGGACCCAGTTACCACATTGTTCTTCATCACTCCAAACAGATTTGCCAGGGATAAATGAGTGGATATATGCTGTAATCGTACACACAATGGAAAATTGCAATGCATGCCACTAATGCTGTCTTACTTCAGAAACCATCTTCGGTCGACATGTCACAGCTACAATCTATCGCCTTTTCATCGACCTGCATTCAAATGTACATTGCCTTCCATTTTGTGGTCATTGCCGGCACATTTATTATATTACTTGGCTGCCAGCAATCACGGAGATTCATGTTGACTTTATTCCGAGGTTAGCAAGTACTTTAAGTCGCTCCAGATAAGAGCATCAGCTGAACGCTTTAAATGTAAATGTCCATGTAAATGCGGGCCTGTCTGCACATGCTCTCTCTGCAGCTTTCTAGTCTGTTGAGAGAGAGTTTGTGTGTGTGTGTGTGTGTGTGTGTGTGTGTGTGCGTGTGTGCGTGCGTGCGTGTGTGCCAAAATGTGCCTTCAATATTATCCACAATGGACAGAGTTGCTGCGGTAGCTGGTGTTAATCTGATTCAGTCAATATGGACATTATTTTGGAAGAAACATCTGTTGGGAACATTCCATGCATACATACAAATTCTGTGTGCACACACACACACACGCACACACACACACACACTCACACACGCAGACACGCAGACACGCAGACACGCAGACACACAGACATGCAGACAGACCCACACTATCTGTAGACGGCATCGAGCATCTGTTTGGACAGCACTAACACATTTAGCTATTGTGAAACACTGGCAGCAGCCCTCCATTTGCTCCATGAAGCCCCACAGCTCGGCAAACAGGTGACCAAGGGAATGAGTGTTTAATCCGCCACCATTGGAATTCTGCTTCAAGTCGCGCATACGCGACCAGTGCTTTTAGCTGCTTTCAAAGCAGCCCATTTAAAAGCACCGTCATCTATCTGGAATTGGGGCGATCTAGCTAACCGACCATGTGGGTGCGTTATTACCGATGTCTCCTCTGACGCAGGTGGCAGCTGCTCCCATACGCTGGAGAACGTTCCGAAAAATCACAAATTCCTCCCCGTTCAATCAATGTGTGATACTTACCATATGTGCACATTGTAATTCACGTCAAGAGTGTAAAAACAGCACATGAACAATGCTCTATTCCAAGTGGAATGTAGTCGAATGTGCCATTAGAAAACAAAAACAAACAAACATGGATATCTCTCTCACACACACACACACACACACACACACACACACACACACACGTGCAATTAATTCCGTCAGATAAAAAGCACTCAATGCCTTGCATTGTAAATATAAAAGGCATGCCTTGTTGTCAACCTGTCAAGTCATACCTTAACAAATTCCTCTCTTCGTGGGCGGTGGCGGGGGGGCAGTTCAACATTTAGCTCGGACATACATCACGTCAATGTCATTTTACAAAAGCACCGCGTTAGTGTTACTGACAGCGACAATGCACGTGTGTGAGAGTGATTTACACACACAAGCGTGTGATTGGGCGGGGAGGAAAAACCAACATGGCGTACAGAGGAGTGGAAAAAAGAGAGAGATAACAGAGACGCTGCTTAAGCAGACTGACTTAAGCCAAGGCCTGGAGGAGATTCCAGTTATTTACATATGCAGATTCTGGTCACCCCAGATCCCTACCCTCATCAAGAGAAACCAATTAAAACTCTCTTCATTTATTGTTTACGTTAATTAACCGCAACAATTAATGGCTTTCCAGAGTCCTATTGTGGCTTTTTCAATTAAAAGCTGACTGTGACAAAGGCTGCCATCCAGTCCTATAAATCATTCAGACAATTCTCCAGTGTGAAGAAAGAGTCCATCCCAGAGCTAATTGAACGACTCAAACAAGCTCATATATCAATAGTGTTTCATTTTGTTCTTACCTGAACATAAAAGTCCATATTTCTTTTAGACTTAAAAGTCTGAAATATGCATGTGCGTGTGTGTGTGTGTGTGTGTGTGTGTGTGCGTGTGTGTGTCTGTGTGTCCGTGTGCACATGTGGGCGTCCAACCAGTGGACCAGCAGTCCTTGTGCTGGTCAGCAGATTGTTGGGTGAGACCCAGTGGACCATTAGCTGTCAGTAGCCACCGAGGCTGAGAGCTGATAATGACAGGTGGTGCGCACGCCCTGGACGTCTGACAAGCTCAGGGCAACGTGCCACGTAACAACACCCTTTACTACTGGCACAGAAGCTGTGATGGCAGCCTTTAATGCTGGCGCCGACGCCACTACTCCGCTAGTATCCCTGCCACTATGGACAGAATGGAGAAAAAGCCATTACTGAATCTATTACTCAAGGCAGTTAAGATAAAATGGCAAATTTTGGTAATGGCAGGAGGAAAAACTACTCTGTTATCACTGTTGGAGACCTGGACAGTACATTCAGTCCCCTATAGAAACTACTGAAATTAACAGTGTAATGAAACTGACTAGTCAAGCCAAGAGTACGGCCCTATTCAAAAACATATTGTCAAAACTTAAAGGTCTAGATGACTAGTTATTTTCTTTGCTTTGTCCGTCATGCCACAATTTGCTTTTTAAACTGCCAGTTGATAGAAAAAAACTGTATATCTTACCCCCTACTTATACTCCCCCCTCCCAAGAGAAAGCTGTGGAAAATTGGAAAAGCGAATGAAAACATATTTTAATTTCCTCTTCGTCTCCCCGCTACCCATTTCCCTGTCACTCCAGCTGTGTTTAATGTAACACCACAAATGCACTTTCTCTCACCTTTGCCTGCCAAAATGTTAAAACAGAAGAAAAAAGCAAGCTGACCCGTCACGCGCGTCGGACATGCACTCACACAATGTCCGTACAAGCTATGTCCTTGGCCCTGGCTCAGCCTCTCCCGCCCGCTCACTACCACAACAGTCTGCTTCGCACTAATCTCACTGTACACTCGCAGGGCCATTGTTCCTTTCTGCTCGGAGCTTATTCATGTGCCACTCAGCGTCCTCTCCGTCTCGTTTTAATACTCCGACTGCACCGCGAGCCAAAAACTATTTAAAACCCCTTATTCTTAGTGTACATTCAAATAATAATAATGATTATAATAATGATATAACTTCTGCTACCGCATTATCTGCGGTGCATATGACCTAGTAATACTACTCTTGATATGACCTAGCCTTAATAAAACACGTGTTATCGACAGTCCGTAGGCTGCTCAAAAGCTACGGCCGACGCTCTGATTTGATGACTGTTGCCATGGCACTGAGAAGAGAATGGGAGGGGGTCTCGGCTGAGCTACTGGCACAGAGGGAGGGAAGGACAGGAAACCATCAGACACGCATGCACACGCAAACACGAGCACACGCACGCACATGCACGCACGCACACACAGACCCAATACCCTGCAGGGCCGTCCAACAGATCTTCCTCTGAGCCAGTGAGCTGTGGAGGGCCAACATTAGGACGACAGGGGGGAGGGGGCCCTGACGTTCTGACAGCTTGTCTGGTCTGTACGCCTGCATGGCTAACTGTGTGGAGAGGAGAGGCCGACGGCACCGCGTTCTAGACAAAAGCGGCCGGAACGACGAGGTGACCCGTTAGGTTTCCCACCCCCCCGGATGGCTGAAAGACCAGTTCAATAAAAGCTGCTTCCAGCTCCCGCAGACGGGTTTATAGCGCCTCCTCTGGCCGCGCGCGCCACCGGGGTTAAGTTGATCATCTCTCACTTCGGTAAAATGGCCAGGGGAGTGCGTGTACCACTAGATCAACTCTACAACTTAAAGACCCTAAACGTTACAGCTCGCATGATCGATATGGCACTGAGCAATGTTCTTTACGAGCTAATAGACAAATCCATTCCCGCAAAACCCCCTGGGCTCTGGGAAGCCATGCGGGGAGCTGGAGTACACTGCTGTTTGTCTGATGTGGGGCTAACATTACACTCACACGCACAGACACACACACACACGCATGTCCATACCATACACGCACACAGACATATTGTATTCAAACATAGGCATAGCTCCTTAATATGAAGGTCAGGTTAAGAGAATTGTTCAATGTGATATGCCCAGATGTGTGCGTGTGCGTGCGTGCTTGTGTCTGTGTGTGCGTGCGTGTGTGTGTGTGTGTGCGCGTGCGTGCGTGTGTCTTTCAGGGAGTGTCAAGGTTGTATTTGGACATGTGCCTTCATAGAGAATGGATTCCTTAGAGGCTACCACGGCTACAGAACTGCCAAAATGAGATTTATGTCTTCCAAAGAAGGAGACAAAACACATAAAAGCCAATTTGGCCAAGATTACATAAACAATGTCCACTGACCCTTGTAGATTAGGGCACATACATGAAATTATGTAAACTCCCTTCCTAAATAAGTACAAGTAAAAATTGCCTAATAACAGTCAGGGTTGCATCACAAGAATGATGTATGAGTAAGACAGCAACATTCCAATTGGAAATATAAACCTGCTTGCTTCTATTTCCACGGGTCACAAAAAGAGTTTGCCCTTTAGTCCACATTACGGTACAAAGGAAATGAACAAGTAAAATATGCAATTAACTAGTATGACAGAAAGTGGAGGTGTGAACTGATACAGTGTTTCTCATATCCTGTGTAATGTCCCTGCACTTACGCTAGCAGCTGGGGTCTCTGTTGCATGCATGTTGCCATGGGCCTTGTGTGTTTCTGTGTTCCAGGTGGACAGTGGAGAGAGGATTCAGCTGTGCTCATTGCTAACGCTGTCCTCCTGTGAGCAATGAGTAGGAGTACAAAGTCAAGAAAACGGCTCAAAACCCTTGTCTCCTGTGCTGCAGCATTTGGTTTTGTTCTCCACGGTCTTGTTTTACCCTTTTGAGACGATATGAGAAGAATATATTGGGTGCTTAAACAGCAGAAGTATGTATGAGTATGTATGTATGAGTACAGTATGTATCTGCATATTGTTTTAGTGTTTTATATTTGTTTATATTTATTTGTATTTTTTTTGTAACTCAACAGCTGCACTCATTGTAATTATATTCCAAAAAGCATCCCTAGCATCGAATAAGTCAGCATGTGTGATTTATATTCACATAAATATAACAAACATCAATAGCTATGTGTAATCATTATTTCCACCTTGCCATGACTGAAATGTTCAGCCTGTCCCTGAGGGCGTTCCTGTGATTTCGCTCGGAAGACAGCACAACTTTTCAAGTTTCACATTTGCCTTTATAAAACATAACTTCACTTGTTAGGTACTTTATTGTACAATTCTAGACACACTTTCCTGCAGACTACCACAACATAGATAGTTTTCTGTCTAAATGTGTCCCAACCAAAACAGCCTTTGTGGACACATTTGAAACAAACAGTCCAGGCCAATGAATGTGATTGGTCTGCTTGATATTAACTAGAAATTAAAGAAGTACAAGTCTTTGAAATTCATTGAAAGTAATGGTTAGAAAAAAAATTTTTTTTAAACATAAATAAATACTGATTGCAGGAAGCTGTTAGTGGAAACTCCTGTGTCTAATGACCTAACCCTGCACACACGGATGACAAACGAGTGCGACTAAGTGACCGGCTGCCATTCATTTAATTTCAGTTCATTCTTTCAATGAAAGTTGGCGATCCACTGCAAGTCAGCTAGGTGGGGCAAAAATATTTAATGAAAAAATATATATTCTTAATCTAAATCTAATAGATATAACAATCTATTTTATGATAATCCTGAGCGGCGCGACAAGCAGGGATGGGCAGTATATATGATACATGTATTTGAAATACAAAATAATATTTTGTCATTTGTATTTGATAGGGTTGTTGAAAATGTCTTTATATTTTGTATCAAAATACTTTTGTGTTTTGTAGTTTAAAAACACTATAAAATACTTTCTGTGAGACATTTAATTGGTGCAGCCTCTGATTGGTAACCTGATGTAACCAGACCCAAAACAGGGTCTAGACATGCTCCATTGGTGAATTTCTGCAAATGCCGCATTTTAATTAGCCAACTGGTTAATTTTGAAACTATTGGATAACAGTAACACCTGTTTGTATCGCTTCATCTATCAGAAATTGACAAAATCTGTATTATTTTACAATCACTTAGCACTAGGGGTGCACCGATAGATCAGAAGCAGATCATAATCTCAAAATCTCAATATCAAAATACGAGGTCGGAAGTAGTCCAAATTTCCTTTGTAATGGCCGATATGGAAAACCAGCTTGTTGCTTGTTGTCTGTGTGAATGCAGGTTAATGCATTGCTGGGCAGGTTTCCCTATAGCCTCTTGACACCATTCTGCTGTCATTCTGCTATCTCCAGTTTGAGGTTATCAAAAATGCAGTGTGTCAATAAAAAAAAGAGACAACAGCATTGAATAGGGCTGAACAATTTTGGAAAAAAATCTAATTGCTATTTTTCTGACAGATATTGCAAATTGATTTGCGATATTTTTAGTCAAGATTTAAGTTAAATATATATGTAACATATTTTAAACATGTTATTGAGCATTACCACATGAGATGGCATCAACATAATAACTGCTCTATACTCTGAAAGATGAGAGCATGGATTTATTGCATTTTAGGACATGCGACAGCAGTCCGTGCACCTTGGAAATTGTGCTCAAGCACACCTAAATGGCATTTCAGCATCCCTAAAATAATAAATAAAAATAATTATGATTATTATTTTTTAGCCAACGTTTAAGCTCTCTAACGTTAATTTGTTTTGGCTTGCATGTAGAGATTGGACAAATACACAGCCTGTTCATTGTTACACAGTGAAATTAGTGATTTAGCAGATACTCTGTCGATTCTCATGAGACCTCCCCAAATGTTAAATACTAGAACTCCCCTGCTGGAACTATATTTCCACTGTTCCAGTGTCTGTGCACCTTTATGGGCGCTGTTCTTTTTGTTTTATGGTGCTTATGGGTGATCTGCGAATCAGTCGGAACTAAAGCCAGTTATGTGCGCTGTTATTTACACAGATGCGGCACACATAACTTTGTGGACATGATTTAGCACCGCCTGAGATTGTAACGTTCTCATTGACATGCAGAATGTCCGACTACAGAGTTACCTTTATTGTTTGCATTTGGAATAACATTGTTTATCTCAGTAAAAGAGTAGGCCATAGACGCTATGTGTCTTACTTTTTTTTTTAAACAATGCGTCTTGTGAACCGGACGCTGGCTACTTTGTTAAAGTCTCACTCGCCCAAAACACGTTGAATTGGCTTGCACAATAGTTGGACGGCCGCGTACAAGCGTGCTAATAGGGTCCCTGTCGCCAACTTCCTCAGAAACAACCACTACATCAGGCACTCCATACAGTAGGTGTTGACCACTCTTTGCGTTTCTTCGTAATTGATTACCCTACATTTTCCGACGTTGTTTCTAGCTCAGCGGAGGACATTTTTCAGCAGAGCTCCCACAAATGTGTTTCCTTGTGTTTCACGTGTTGTTGTTGGTGGGCGTGCCGTGTAGGCTATGTACCTAGTCTTGAATATCCATAGACATAGTCATCTTTAATTTCAGAGCATGACTGGTAGGAGCACCGCGCTTATTAGTTAGAAATACCGCCAAACAAGGGTGACGTCATGCAAATACAGCCATTGACGCTACAAAAAGAAACTGGGTCAGATGCGCATATAAATCGCATTCTTTGCGATTTACTAATCGCATTGGTTCAAATCGCAGTTTTGGTTTGAAAACGAGAAAACTTCTCTGTGGAGATGTAGAAGTATTTTCTGTGCTTTTGACTTGTTATGGGAAAAATTTGACTTATAAGTTATAGTATCATTTCGTTTTTGTAATTCTTTATTGGTAACATAATTATAGAAATTAAATCAACAGTAGCCTACATTTGATATTCTATATTTATTGTATAATAGCAGTTTTAGAAGGTGTCTGCTGACGTTGATGCACTTGCTGAAACATTGGGAGTAGTTTCATTCACTCCTTTTTTAAAGTTTTAAGATCTACTGTTTGATGTAATTTGAGCTAATCAAAAACATAGGTGTTTTGAAATTCCTTATGTACCATAATGTGTTGTGCTAATGTAAATATGAGCATGTTTGTGTTAGAAAATGTACCTTTTACACAAATATTTGTCTTACTGTATGTGTAAGTGTATAATTTTGCCTAAACTGATGATGAATTCTGGGTGTTGGTTACTGTTTACATTACACCTGTTTCCATCTGTACCCTAGCTGATCTTACACATACTGACTGAATGAGGTAAAATATACTGCAGTGTGTAAATAATTGTGTGTAACAAAGTTTGATTCAAATGTATTAGCACCACCTTTACGACTAACCTTTTGAATTGAGGGGTTTGAGACTGATATGTGCTGCAAAAACCTTTTTTGTTCAGAACCCACATAATTGCCCCAGTTTTGTTTTGTTTTTTTGTTGGAAACACATATGGAGTTGTTTCAGCACTGGCTGGGAGATGTTCTGATGGGCAAAATACTGTAATGTTACAGATATGTGGAAATACCATTGCAACTCTGTTAAAGTATTAACAAAGCTATTATCTGTAAAGGTACTGTATATAAAATCAAACATATTTTGGTGTTTATGGATTTATTTTGGTAACTAGCTCATTGTGGCATGTGTAGTTTTGTTTTCTATGTAAACTATTTTAAGTGCCACTCATATTTGTTGACATTGTGCATTATTTGAGTCTTTTTCATGCTGCGCATACTATTAGTTACTATTTGTAATGTAACCTGTAGTTTTCTTAAGTGTCCTTTTCTGAAAATCTAGACACGCTATGAGTAACACTGCTGCTGATGTTGATAACTACTAATAGCAATCTGGATGACGTGTATGCCTTACGTAAGTGTTGCAGGAGAAGTACACATTAATTAAACTATCTCAAATGTCCAGAGGACACAAATAGCTTAAAGACCCTGTTAGATACATTCTTAAGGGGCTATTTGGATCTACCTAGAGAATATATTATATTTCTCAAAATTCTGCTCAAGCCAGGTCTGTCCATTGTTAGTGTTAGTCATCATGATGGATATCTTTTGAGCAGCAGAAAAGTTGCCGGGAACCCAGGCAAGGCAGACACGGGCAGTAGCAATGCCTACAGTGCATACTCTCTCTTTGTTTTTGCAGTATGCCTGCTCATTAAACTATAAGGTCACGCTTTTTCTCTGCCCTTCTACCCTCTCTCTCTATGCCCTTGCTGGCTCCCTGACACACTCGGCTACTTTGAACACAGCTAAGCTACAACTCAACTGCAACTACAGATCGCTACAGATAAAATTGACTGTATTTATAAAGCATAGCCACCGTTTGGATGGCAACAAGTATTGTCTACATGTATTGTTACACAAACCCAAACCAGATATGGGTCTGTCAAAGTTACTTGCTTTTAACGGCCCACGTATTTGGTTTTTGTTGCTGTTAATGCAGTTTGTCATGACTCTTTGCCTCACCTATAGTTGACAATTCACTAGCAGCATTCAGTGCTCATGCCCCGTATATATGTGATAAATACTAGCGTCCCGGTAACTGATTGCTGCGTTCCATTTGTGCAGGCACCTGTAATGTCTACAAGACACACTGACAATTTAAATGGACATTTCTGTAGCTGTTAGTTAACCTTAAATTAATTTGACTATGGCCACGCCCGGTCTATCCAACGGTGCTTATGGGCACAGGCCCAGAGGCCCGTGCGCATTCATGGCCCAATGCGAGGGGAAGAATGTTCTATTTCATATGACATTATGTTTAACCAATAAAAAGTATGCTGATATATTTTTTTATTTAAATACAATTATATAATTGGTCAAGCGCAGGTGTGGAAAGCACATTACAGCCCGCCCCTGCGCTGTTTTAAAATAACCCTGCGCTGAATCGAGTGGACTGTGGGAGTAGTCGTCCTAGATCAAAATGTGTAGTAGGCCTAAACGCAAACTAAAAAGAGAAAGAAGGAGAGGGAGACATCTCTATTAAGACGTGCCATCTATTGACATTTTCTTTAAATGTCTCAGGGGAATCAGGGTGAAGAAGGTGTGGAGGATGACGAACAAGCTAGTAACCAGGGACCTGAGGAGGCCAGTGTAATCAGCGCAGCACAACCTGAAGCTAGCTGTCTTCTCTTTTATGGCGCTGATGCACTGCGTCTTGCGTTCCACTAGAGAGACAGACAAGGCAGCCGCCAGCCTTGAACAACTTGCTTGTGGTGGGCTATTACGGTTATTTTGCCAGTGAGTAGCCTATAGCGCCACTTCAAATGTACAAAAACATTGGTTAAATCTCGTTTTATTTTACGGTTGCTAGGACGCATTTTTCAATATCTTTGACCCAGTTCAAAACTTAGCACTACAGTCTGTGAAGCATTCCTACATCTTTCAAAATGCATGAACTCAAAACAATAATATGCCTAGGCTATCTGCAAATGTTGGCAAATATGCCCACTACTTTCAGTAGTTAGGCAATGTTCAAACCCTATTTGCTATAAGACTACAGTACATAAGGCCTACATATGCTATAAGCCTAAATAATACTATACAGGCTACTGTATTATAATCTCAATATCTCTGGCCTATGTAGCATATAAGAGGCCTATCAATGTGTGTCCAAATGAAGGAAACTATATGGGTTACTACAGTATAATACTTTGAGTTGTATTTAAATGAACTGTTGTCTAGCAGTGTAAAGTGGATTCAGTGTTGGATAATTCTATCTACAATGTTTACTAGAGTGATAGTGATAACAATACATTCTTATGAATAGGCGTAGTACTGAAATTCCTTAGAATTAGCTCCATCATTATATATATCCTTTTTACATTTTGAGCATTCTGCCGCTGTGGAACTCTGCATGGTATTAGTAGGCATATAAACTACCCTTTAGTCAATTTGTGAGTGAGATGGATGTAGCCACATTGTGTATCAAAACAGGACAGACAAATTTGTTTAAAAGTTTAAATCATTATGGTATGCCTTAGCATTGTGTGTGCAGAGTCTTTCTGGTAGGGCGAAGGTGTGGGTGTGGGTGTTGGGGGGGGGGCATGATCTTCAGTGCCCAGGGGCCCCTGGGGGTACAAATCCGGCCTCGACTATGGCTATTGCAAATGAGGCCACTTTGGCTTAGCACTATTACATGTCAATATTGCAGTCAATGGGGGAGATTAGAGCAATAGAGAATAGTAAACATGATCTCCAGTTTGACCAGTGTCAGGCTGTGACTAATATTATTTAATTAGCTAAAGGCAAAACTGTGTTGTCATCGCTCCAGAAGTGAGTCACTTGTTTTCCAGCCATTGGATGTAATTTTGCTATGTCCCCTGGCTGAAACCACATCTGTGCAGGTAGATGGCCGCTGCCAGAAATTGGCATACGGTGTTGTTGAAAAATCTGACGGACGATGTTTAAGTGCTGCCATCTCGTGGTGCTGCCATTACTGAAGTGTTAAAGAGAGAGCCATCCAAGCTGTAACACTTTTTGAAAGGTGTCTCTCTCTGTTCAAACTCATTTTACACAAAGATTATAGACTTAAACGCTGTGAATTACTGTAGGTAGTCATACAGTAGTCATGCAGCACAATAATCAAGCATAATCAAACATTCTGTATATTTTGCGTTCAATTACTTCCCAAGTTTGCTACTATGGTTGGAGCAGCCGAGAACTGCAAATAATAATTTCATAGACATTTTTGTCAAAAATAATAGAAAGTAAAAGTAAAGACGAACATAGAAATGGTACACTTTTGAGGACAGCTATGTGTCACGTGTATATTGCAGTGTAGTCGAGACCACCTAATCCGAGACCAAGTCTTCACAGAGACCAGAGTGTTTCAAGACAAGACCAAGACTTTGAGAAGTCGAGACAGAGTCAAGGCCAAGACCAAGGGAGGGCGACATCGAGTCAAGACCGAGACCAGGCCAGTTCGAGTCCCACATTGTAAGATGTATAGCCTTCTTGCACACACTGCGTTGACCGTGCAGTAGCCTATATTTAGCATGTGTGCAATTAATCGCTTAACGTTGTTGGACTAGATGGAGGCACGGAGTTACGTAGTTAAGTATTTTCTTTATAGGTAGACCTACAGTTGAATGCACGATTTGGAAAGTAGGCCTATTAATAACAGAGTTCACAGGCATGAGCAAAATTATGTCGGTGAGCGGCAGGGTCGGGCTGGGACTGAAAAATGTCCCAGGACTTTAAAGCTAACCGGCCCAAAAACCGTCTAGAGTAGACCAAATACAAATAGCCTACACACCATCCACTATAATAAACTATGATGCAGTAGTTCTATTACATTTCGTAGATATGGCAGGAATCATTACAGACATAGTATTTAAGGGAGTATTGAAGGGAGGTTTAAGCCTGACAAGTTGCCTTCAGTCTGAGAGGTAGGTCAGTTGTTCAGTATTGGTTCGGTTACTGTATATCGCTCTCGCTCCTGTGTCTTAAATAATGTTTCACTCTAGGTGTCATTCCCCCCTCCCCCATCTGACAACATTTTCAGTAGGTAGGCAATATTGTGACAATATTCTGTGCTTGCAGTGAAACTAACATTAGCTAATAACATGAGATTTTATGTGAGTTGTAAATTGAGGCCAGTGATCTCTTTTCATTTCGCGTGAATATTTTCAGAGTGAAAGTAAGGTATAGCATATGTTACAACACAGCTGTCACACAGATCCCCATGTCGGGCGTACTGTAAAACTGGAATACATTATTGTAAAACATAGACACAGTTGGGATATTGTGAATATGGCTCTGTGTCCCTTTCATCAGTAAATGCAAAATAATTAGGTTAAGTGGACTAAATATAAACTTTAAATTAATTGTGACAAAGGTGATATTTCCTTCCATTACCATTGGATTTAACATTAATGTACAGTATATGGAAACTGTTTGAAATCACCATAAAAACATCCTTACTAATTGTAATATAATGTATGTATATAATACTGCATATCATATATTACAGTACACTGTATTATGTCACATGACAATATATGACCAGGCTATGTGACATGGCAAAAAAATTATATAAAGCAACAAATTTATCGAGCAGCCCAGTCTCATTACACTGGAGAATCAACTCTCTTAACATATTAAGATGTATTTACTGAGTATTTATTTGAAATAGAACATATGGAATAGGACCAATTAGAAACATTGTTATACTGCCAAGAAATTTAAAATAAAAAAGAATTTTAGCAAATGGTTCAGATTGAATGAAATCCACCATCTAATCTTAAAATCTTTAGGTTCCTGTGCCAGGAACTGTATTTTAACTGGAATGCTATTTTGTTTTATAATGTTTTCTAGAGTTTAACTTGAGTGTCTTTGATAACAGATTCATGATATTACAGAAAGTGCATACAGTTTAGTATATTTTATATATATATATATATATATATATATATTATAATAAATGTGAGATGTTGCTTACGTAAGTCAGCAATGGTATTTTTTGACTAGTCAGGCTTGATTCCTAAATTGGGCACACTAAACATTGAAGGCAATTTGAGAACCCATTTTCTCCAAACCATTATACGCCAGTGCATGGTGGAAATGGAATGGTGAAACCATTTGAGTGCATTAATTTAGCATAGTTATTAGACAGTTACACAGGAGTTGTCAAAATTACACACAAAAAAATAATAATAATGGATGTCCTCTGGCCAACCAGAATTAAGTGCTCACCCTGGCCATTGAAAGTAATCTGCCATAATGGCTCTCAGAATCATCATTCGGTCTGGTGTGTGCAGTTATCTCAGAGCAATTTTGCATTGGGCACCAATTAATGAATGAAAAATGAAATGGTCAAGCCAACAAGCTGCCAGCTAAAACACACTGACATTGGTTTGTCAGTGCCAAAAGCCAAAAGCTAACAATGCATTTACACACACACACACACTGATTAGTCTAATTTGAGAGTGAGCAATAATTATTCAACAACAGCAACATAGTAACCCAGACAACACAAGTATTCCACACTGCAGAGAAGACTTAACCCAATCCATCTGTCTCTATTCTCTGTCCATGTATCCCTCTTTCCATTCGCCTCCTACCATCAGGCCTCCCTCTCCATAACAGTGTCAACGTCAATGGCATTAAATAATTTGCACATTGATTAATTGCTGTGCAATGCTTAGCTGGCTCTTTGTGTGTTTGTGTTTGTGTATGTGTATGTGTACAATGTGTGTGTGTCCATGACAGTAAACTCTGGCTGAACTGCATTTTGTCTTTCTAATGCCAATCTCCTCTGGTCTGCAGTTGGAGTGTCATCAATTTGGGTGTTGACGTTTGCCTGAGTTTGTCAGTTGGTGGTGGTTAAAATGCCTACAGCCTTCCTCGGTGAAGAGTCACACTTAATTTCAGCACCACATACACAAAACGTATATGCACTCACGCACACACACATGCGCACGCATGCGCACACGCGCACACACACACACACACACACACAAGGAAATAAAGAAAACTCCAAAACTCTCTTTATGTATCTACTGACACATATCTCTCTCTCTCTCTCTCTCTCTCTCTCTCTCTCTCTCTCTCGCTCTCTCTCTCTCGCTCTCTCTCTCTCTCAATTCAATTCAAGTTAGCTTTATTAGCATGACAGTTATTACAACAGTATTGCCAAAGCTAGAGGGCAG
>JAODTR010000002.1:3886224-3926357 GCA_025399935.1 Amblyopsis rosae | reverse complement strand
GAAGGGAGAGAGAGAAAGAGATGGAGAGGCGGGAAGGAGAGAGAGGGAAATATGGAGAGAGGGAGAGGGAGAGAGAGGGAGAGAGGGAGAGGGAAAGATGGAGGGAGAAGAGAGGGAAAGAGAGAGAGGGTGATTTACAATGTCAATAAGCACATTGTACTGAAGTGGCTTTTATTCTTAATTTGAAACCCTCATCACGTTGGACCCACAGACAGTGGTGTAGCGGAGATAGGGTTTAATTTGGAGTGGCACTCTTGTTTACGC
Organism: Amblyopsis rosae; assembly: GCA_025399935.1. NCBI lineage: Eukaryota > Metazoa > Chordata > Actinopteri > Percopsiformes > Amblyopsidae > Amblyopsis > Amblyopsis rosae. The sequence goes on along the minus strand of JAODTR010000002.1, from coordinate 3,926,093 downwards.
ACACGGTGTTTAGAGCTCTGGCACGCACACACACACACACACCAACACACACCAACACACGCACACACACGACCCCCGATAAATATGTGCTTATCAGCTCGGGCGAATGCACCCACTGTAAAACAATTCCCTAAACTACTAAGAAACAGGCTAACCTTTCAATAGGCATTTATTAAAAGTTCTACACCACATATTCTAATCAAAATGCCAGCCTACACTTCTCCCTTGCAACACATTTGCAGTATAGCCATATCCAGTTCAGACTGCATCATGTGTGTTATTGAGCAAGAGGTGTATTGAACCGCTGCTCAAACAGAGCACTGATCTCATCTATATTCTCCTCGGTGGGGCGAAAAGATCAGATAAAGATCAAACCTTATTAATATTGACTCAGACTGAGGGAATAATTGAGCCTTATATGCTTTCAGGTATTAGAACAGCATCCAATGGCAAGCATCAAACTGTTATCTGAGAACATCAGATATACTATGCAGGTCTTCTGGTTACAGGTTAATTCAATTCAATTCAATAGAGCTCCACTTTTTTTTTTTTTTTCTCTAGAGGCAGTTGAGTAAATTTACCTTTTGCCACCTATGCTAGCTGTTAAGAATTTTATTTGTAAATGGAAGTGATGGACTCTAAGCAATCTAAAAAAAGAAAGAAGCTGTAAAAACAAATGTATACTGTATATTTATGAATATAACATACAGTAGGTTTTAGCTACCTGAGTTGGAAGGCTACAGTACATGCAGAACACTAATACCAAATAATGCATGCTGAGGGGAAAAGACTTGCTTGCCCGCTCACTTAGTATGGCTAATGTGTGTGCTACTTTAGGTCCCCAGAACAGGAAGCATACTGTTTTAAGGCACAGTCCTGTTGACCAGTGCTGTGTCCCGCTGTGCCTGGCTGATGGGGTCGAGACCTGCGATGGCTCACACACTGTTCAGATGGAATTACACCAACACCCAATTGGTCACCGCTGTAAGCTAGGCTTGGACTAAAATTGGCTTCAAGGGAGCATTTCATCGGTTTCCTTGCACTAAGTCTTCATTTAGTAATTCAGACATATTTTCTGTATTGCATATACATTTTATATGTATATGTGTATGTTTTAGTATATATATATATATATATATATATATTATATTGAGTAAAAAAGTTGACAAAAACCTACATTTACTCAATTGTCATGCGCAGCCCAGCGCCAGTTGAATAACAATCCTTTCTGAATGGTGGTCACTCTACACCCACTCCGCACAAAATTGATTTTTTTTTTTTTCTGGAAGACTGCAGAGTAGTGAAGCATTTTCACTCCGCTCTCCAATATCAAGCTGTCTGCTTCCTCCAAACAGAACCGTTCCACTGCTAAAGGCTAAATCAGCCTAAATTCATTTACATCCCTTTTAACAATAAACGCATTTTATATTTCTCTGTTAATGTTCTGTGTAAAATAAACTATATATATATATATATATATACAGTATATACTGTACATGTACAGTATATACTATAGTATACTAATCAACTAATCAAGAATAAATGCCTGACTACATGTCTTACCGTATTACTGATCAGAAGTTTTATTACTTGAGTAATATGAATTACTTCTGAAAATTATTAAAAACTGTATATCAGTTCTGTATTTAGAAATGTATAACCATGATAATTATATTCATATAAAAGTAATACTTCATCCAAATCAAACATGAAGCAATGTGGCTCACGCCAGCCTAAGTTCTCCAAAGCCTGTATGTGCATGCCACGGACAGGCGTGTTGGCGTAAGCACATGCCAAACATGGTGCGAGAACTGGGCGGGTGTGAGCCATGTTAGAATTTACCGGAAGCCGTATATAAGAATCAATATTTTGGCATAAATCCATTGTGTTTTTCGGAACCTACTGAGCATATGCGTGGATATTGGACACTTGGGTTATACTGCAGGAGTAACCTGAGGAGTTTATGGATGTTGTGATGCTGTTTTATGGATGTGTTGCTAATGTGTGACAGCCTGGGTAAAACCATGCTGATATTGCAAGCTCCACCTCTATGGTTTACTTCGCTTCACATTTCAGTCAATGGAAAACTGGTTGTTGGTCGCGCAGTGAGCCGCCAACCGATCATTGCCCAGGTGGTAGTTTAGTTGTTGCTGACAGCAATTAAGTGCCTGTCATTGGAAAATAATCCCTTGGGAGATAATATAACCTAGACTGTTAAGATAAGCAAACAGTAGAGAAGTAGCATGCAAAATAAAGGATAGTTTAACCAGGCTGGACGAAGCTGATCCCTTAACAACTCCAGTTCACACAGGGATAAAACCGTTAAACGTCTCACGAGCAACCTTGTTCTGTGAAGGAAAATGAACACGTTTTCTCCAGCATTCCAGGCTGCATCTGGAGAGTAACTGATACATTCATTATTGTTGCAATACGTATTCCTGTCTTAAAGGCAGGGTTAGTCATTCTCAAAAGCAGTATTGCTAACTTCGAACTCAAATCAAAACAAACTCCCTCAGAAGCTCCGCCCCACGCAATGGAAAGCAGCGCAAAGCCTAGGGCATTGTTTGTTTGCGTTCCTATTTATGGAGGCTTGGCTGTACGGATGTGCCGGATTGCACAGAGAACGGTAAGATAGCGGAATGTGAGCAGATATTTGGTGAATTTGACAATAAAACGTATTATCTTACAATTAGCTTACAATCGCAGACTACACCTTTAATGCGTAGACTGCGTAAATTATTAGATTGCCATACTATAACTTTAGTCTTCGCATAAAATAGTGTACTGTATGGCCCAAAACCGCAGAGGAATACAAGGGTAGAGAGAGCGACAGAGAGGAGCGATGGGAGAAAAATTGGATGACTGATGTCTGGAAAAATGGTTAGGGGGAGGGAGGGAGCAGAGGAGGGGGAGGGAGGGAGCAGGAAGGAGATGAAGCGCTTAAAGACAGGACGCGTACGAGTGGGGAATTTGAGGGAAGGCGAATTGGCTGATCCTTGATGGGAACACCGTAATCCATTAAAAAAAGTCACCCGAGGCGTCGTCCCCCCTTAACAGTTGGTTACTTAGCTAGGGTACCCTATATATAGCGCTTTTGGCCCAAAGACGAACAGATGCGCTGTGCAGAACAGGCTGCCACTGACATTTCCGACGCGTCTTAGAGGGGGACTTTCGCACCTTACCGTATGACATGAGTGGCAGGGGACGCAGTTTGTTATGCAAACAGAAAGGCTGAGCGACTGTTGATAAAGGCGCGTGCACTTTGACACGGCAGTCAAGCGGATGCTATTGAGCCAGTCGGATGACTAATGGCCGACAATTGTTCGCCTTTATGTGCAAATTAGAAAGCGAAAAAAAACATGACGTCGCAGCGGTCGAATCCCCCCCGGGGCCGGCACCGACGGCGAGCGGCCGGCCACAGCGTCTGACAGGCTAACGCCGCTATGTGTCCGTGTGGTGGGCAGGCTGGCCAGAGCAGCGGAAGGTTGTGGGTTCAGAGCAGAAGTGGCGTCTATTGATCACGGCCAACCGTGCGTGAGCAGCGTGCTCCTGATGAGGTGCCGCCTTCTCTCTTAACACCACACATGACCTGTATAGAGGACATCCATCATCGCGGCACACCGTGGCCCATTTCTCCTCCTGTCACCGGCAGGGAGGAACTCTTCTCTGTGTGTGTGTGTGTGTGTGTGTGTGTGTGCGTGCGTGAGCGCGTGCGTGTGTGCACGTGTGTGCCTGTAATACAGGGTGGTGCTCCACCCCAGGTGAGGCCAGAGAGGTTTGGGGTTGACCTACTTTAGCTGTGGGAGAGAAATATCACCTCCATAGAGGAGAGGTAATTGGCTGCCTCCGACTGTCCTCCTAGCTCATTGTGGACTGTAATAGGTAATTCACACAGGCCCTTTTAGAGGCGTCTCTGTGAGTTTTGAGTGTGAGCATGTGTGTGCGTGTGCGTGCGCGTGCGTGTGCCGACATCAATTTCTGCGCGCGTCCTTATCGATTCATCGGCTTGCGCTGTACGCGTGGGCGCACTCTGTGGCACCTATTAGTGAGGCGTCTTCACAAGAGTCACAGTACCTGGCTGGGGCTGGCTGTAGCCGGCCTGCCTGTCCCGGTGGGAGCCCAGGGTCAGGCGGAGCTCGTGCGCGTAGTCGGGCAGGGTTTCGCGCGACGTGTAGGAGCGGTGGTGGGCGCGGCCGTCCTCGCTCTCGTCCGATGAGCTTGTGTAGGACATCTCCATCTCGTGGCGCCCCTTGGACAACGGCTGATACGGCTTGCTGTCCATCTCCTCCATGGCTTCGGGGGGGGGGGTGGGGGGTGGGGTGGGGGGGGTGGGGGCTCCGATCAGTCGCTCAGCACAGCCGCAGCACACAGCACAGAGTCTTTGGTGTAGGGGGGGGGGTGGGGGGAGAGGGGGGAGGCAGAGCCACGAGGATGGCCAGATGGAGGGAAACAAAAGAGGGTAGGGGAGACAGAGAAGGGAGATACATTGTGTGAACTCTGATAGTGAACACAGCGGGAAAGAGCCGCGAACATCTGTTCAGTCCAATTACATGGCGCGTTCGTAAGCACTGTTTGCTTCATATTTCACTGCAAAGGTTACTCTCAAATCAATACGCACGGAGGGGACGACTACGGTGGCCGTTAAGGCCTGATGTATCTGGAAAGAAATTGTCCAGAATCACACAAGCGCCCGCTCTGTCGCTAGTGATATTTGTTTTCCAGAGCACCGCCGCCATAATTCTTTATCTCCGTTTTACAGGCGGTTGTGGACAAGCTGCAGATAAATCAATGCATTTGTAGCTGAGCTCCATGTCTGTCATACTTATTACACTGGAATCATCTGGAGTCTGAAGCCGTGATGAAACGCCTTGTGACACACGCCTACTTGCTGTCAATATCCTCAGCCCACGCCCTCTCAAACGCAGCAATAATAAATCAGTCCACCCATTCCCCTCACATGTTCCCATCGCGTCACCCTCAATCCCATCAGAATCTACCTGAGATAACGCTACTAATAATTGACTGATTGGGTTGACTATTAGAACACAGTGGGAGTGATTAGGAAACACTTTCATATTAGCTCTCGTTCTCTGTGACCTGCCCTAGGCCTTTCCAGCCTATTTCCTGCAGATATAACGCTTCTAAATGGAGTTTGAGTGGGTCATTGCTCATAGAGACAAAGTGCTATGGTATTGACCTCTTCAGGGAGTCCTGTAGTCCATATATCAAAGCCATTAGAGCGTGCCTGCTCAATACCTCAGAGATCTCCTGCACAGGGTGATCACCGCTATTCTGATACAAGTTTACAGCTGACCTTTCTATCGCCGAAGTAATGCTTTTATTCCACCTGAAAGACCGCCCTCCCCTGGCTCCTCGCTATGCAGCCCTCCCCCGCCATTTCCACATGCACACACTAATGCGCGCAGGCTCACACAGTAGGCGCGCGCACGCACAAATGTCCGTTCGCAGGCGCCCGCCAACGTGCGCACACATGCGAGCGGGGGGCACCGTGCTGAGCTCTTGTAGCTTAATGCTCGAATAAAATGGGCCAAATCTCCCCCACACACTCATCCCACACGCACCCTGACCCCCTGCAGACATTATCGCGGCATGAGTAATCTATAAAAACCCGCCACGCTTGTTTCTCCACCCATTCGTCCATCTCCTTGAGTCTCACCTGCCACGGGAAACAACAGAGGGAAATACACCGCGCCATCTTTTTCAGACAGGCCACCTTATTTTCTGTAAAGTCGTGACTGCGATCCCCGTAGTTTTACAGTAGAAAATGTGGGTTGCTATGATTGTCGTTGCGCTTGTACTTCCAATGCAATAACGATGCCTTTCATTTTGATTGACAGGAGTTATTGCACGGAATCAAAGGCTGCTATTATCTGAGCGGCCCTGTCAGAATGGGATTGACTGGTGTCACCTTCTCTCTGGTACGCACAGAAAGTGAGTATACATTACGTGTGAGCTCCGAGCTTGCTGCGGGCGCTGACTGCTACGCGTCTCTTCAGAGACTCTCTGTCCCGTTTTATGTCTGTCACGCATTTATAAAAGCGCACGCATTCGGTATGCAGTAGCTTTCAGGTACCCCGCGTGCCCGCACGCACAAAGGTGCGGGGCGCACAGACACAGGCGCGCGCACGTGAGGAGTTGGGAATCCCCTGCGCACATCCCACAGACACACATAAACAAATAATATTTCTTGCTTGCAAGGCTACCAAGTGTAGCTGGCTGTTTATTGATGTACTGCCATGTAGAGCAGAAGCTAACACCGTGTACAATACTGTCTGATTTCCTTCAAGACGCCGTTGACTCTTTCTTCTTTCTTCGGTACCCCCCACCCCCACACACACCCACCCACCCGCCGAATCTTCAGTTCCTCTCGTATATGCCTCTCTCCCTTCTCCCTCTCAGCTTGCCATGCCTCCTCCTGTTCCAGAAATCCCTCCCGCCCGCCACCGCTCTCTCTGATGCCTCCACGTTTTAGAGCAGTAAGCCTGCTGGCGGGAGTTATTCCTGCTAATTCCATGCCGCAGTGGGGTGCCCATTAGGGGGGCTTGATTCTTGGATTTGATGTCAAAACCTGGAGGTTGTTTCCTAAGTGCGCCGGCTCAATTCAAACAAGAGACATGGAGGTTGGCTGGGACGAACCGGCATGTGCCACCTAAGCACAACTACCCACCAGATTTACAATAGGACCTTTCCTCCAATTCATCACCCTCCTCCCCTCCCCTCCACCCATATTCCTTCAATGGCTTGTGCTTTATATTTAATATTTAATCTGCTTAAAGAAACTTTGGAAAGGCTAACGTCACGTCCTCAGTTGGTTCTAAAGCAGGTTTTAGGCTAGAGGGTTTATCCCGAGTGGAGTGGTTTGCAGGATAACCAACTGCAGCATGGCAGAGATTGTCATGCGCAAAGAGGGCCCGTGAGGAGAACTCAAATCCCAGTTAAACTCCCCATTCTCAAATGAATGTGATCAAATAGAGAGCAAGGGGAAGAGGGAGATCACAATGCCGAGAAACAGAGAGAATGCAATACAGGAGAAAGAGATGGATAAATATAGAAAGAACCAGATATATGGTTCGGGAATAGACAGGCGGATAAATTGAGTTTCATGTTGGTAAATAAACAAGGTGGCTGGGGAGAATGGAGCACCATCCAATAACATTAGCTTCTCAGAATATCGATACAGTATAGTTCCAGGATTACCAATGCATATCCACCATACCGAGGGGCTCTTGTTTTCATAACTGCGTGGAGACCCCCGGCGAGTGCGCAGCTACATTGTGTGTTAGCTCTGGCCTTGACACATGCCTGAGAAGCAAGTTTACACAGGCACAAGCTAATCCTGCTCACTAAACACGGCTTGCGAGCCGGAGGAATGCGCGATGAGACATTTTCGTGACCACACCCGGAATATTAATGTTAACCGTGAACATGTTAGCGCTAAAACCGTGGCTACGGAAGATGGTGGACGAGTCCGCTGTTTCTGTTGCAGGGCATTCGTTTTGTTTACCTATTAATCGTGTAATCATTGGGAGAATGGGAGGCGCGGTTTGGTAGGCGCCGGGTCCTATAGGAGTAAACAGTGCGCTGTCAGAGAGATGAGATGCTGGGGTAGGGGGGCTAGGGGAGGAGAGTGGCTTCTTAAAAAGCTATCTGTTCCATTCGTTAGCTCCTCCGCGATTCCTCGGGCATATGACAGGGCCACCTAAGACGAGAATGCCTGAAGGACCCGCAGGACACTGTTCCACCTAAATTGCCTCGGAGCACAACAAAACACGAGCTCACCCCCGCGGAGAGAGGACACGTAGCAACAGGGGGGGATGGACGGAGGGGCGCGACGTGAATGCAGAGCGTGATGGAAAGATAAAGCGCGATGGAGAGATGCCGCAGCAAAATAGTGGAGATTGAAGGATAGGCTGAAGTGAGAGATGGAGTGATAGAGCATTTTAATTAGTGGATAAGGGCTAGCTGGTTGTGGGTGGTGGCTGACGGCAAGCTCATCACATACTTGAGCTTTCACAGCTGACCGAGCCTGAAATCTCTTCACTAGCTGAATGCATACAGCCACACACACACACACGCGCGCGTGTGTCTCAACTACACACATAAGCCAGGACAAATAACAATAACAGGGATGAAAACACTGACAGTAACACGTACAATTGTGCGCACAGGCCACCACAATGCCCTTGGCTTGCGCCCACATTCGGCGCATTCACGCTGACTGACAAACAACACACTTGAACGCCTACGCGCCGTGGATACACAAAAGGCCAATAAAGACTGCAACATGCAATAACGTTCTCTCACGGCGATGCTGCGTTTGTGCCATTCACCCTCTCTACAGTACGCCATATTCTCACCGCGCAGCCTACACCCAAGGTTAATGCAGGCTGCTGTGTGCAACACCCTTGTCTGAATGAGAGCGTGACCAACTATGGCATTTCAGAAGTAAAAGACGAGAATTTGTGTATATTATGTGGTTATGTGTGTGTGTGTGTGTGTGCGTGTCTGTGTGTGTGTGTGTGTGTGAAGACAGTACGTGTGTATGTGCGTGCCTGCGTGCGTGCGTGTGTCTGAGTGAGCAAATTTGTGCCTGTCTTTGGGTGTTACATGCTCAGAAACCATCATGGAACAATTGTTCTGGACAGAGGTCAGCGTTTGAATCTACGGTGCACCGCAGGCCTGAGCAGTGAACATGACTCCATAAAGTGCATAAAGCACAAATTGTGACCTTGAGTCGCTGCGGAGCCAACTTTGACATGCTTATGGCTCGTCCCTTATTCTTCAGACCTTGACCAAGGTCCTCTATCTTCCCCTACTGCACAACATTCGCCTCACCGCATTGTCCACATTACAGTTACTGTATATTTCCTATCCATGGCACCATGGTCCCTCCAAACGGAAGCCCTTTTGGAGTGCCCACTAAGCCAATGCGCAAACAACAACACTAAGTGCAACATTATGCAACACAGCTCTCAACACGCGGCCCTCAGAAGACATTCATTTGCATTAACAATGTCACCAAAAAGTGCACAAACACACGCATACACACACACAGCTGACACAAACACTAACGCACATCGCACATCGCACACGCACAAATTGACGAGACAAAGGCTATTCAACACATTTGATATTCTTCCTCACTTCAGATAAAAGCAAGACTAAAAGGCTGTTCAAACTAACTCGCTTTTCAAATAAAGCTTAGCATCCAGACTGACAACCTACTAAGCTCTCTACATCAGCCACTGCTTGGCAAAAAAAAAGCATATTTTATAAATTATATGACCGCAAAACACCTCACATAGCTCAAGCAAGGTGCAGTGGCGCCATTGCAGATGCAGGATACATGTTTAAATCAATGACTGACTCCAAAGAAGTTGTACTTTGCGAAACTCCTTTATGATGAGAAGTGGCGGTAATACACCAATGAGCTGGATGACAACCACCGGTAAACGACAAGAAGAGGAGAAGACTCCTTTATGATGTCACTTCTTAGAAACGTTAAAGGCAGGACAGTCTTGGTCTGGGTATTCGATTCCCAGCTGTAACGCGTGTTCATGCCAAGGTTTCAGTCGACAGCACTGAACCTGTAAGCATCAGTGAGCAAGATGGCTAACAGCTACATCCTCATTGTGCTACTTATTTATTTTACATTTTGTATAAAAGTGTCCTAATTGTAATTGTAAACAGCCAAGTAAAATCAATGCCAAACAGCCATCTAGATGAGAAATATTGATGGGCTAATAAGATATTGATGGGCTAAGATGTGTGGTCATTGCAGTTCTATACCTTCTGATTTGCTCTGTAACTAACTCTGTACTGTCTTGTTGTAGGCTAAGGATCCAGACAGTTCATCAGGCTTAGACAGTAAAATGTTGCTTAACAAAGGGAAATGAGAGTCACGGAATGTGCAGACAAACTGTGACCTTGACAGACTTTGTGAGCTGATGAGACGTGTGGAAGTTGAATACACTCCATACAGTATGTCAATTCAATGCACAAGGAGACAAATCAATGAGGATCAAGGCTATGGCACATGGTTTCTTAGACCATGCTTTCACAAGCATATGTTCAGATACTCCCCTATTGTGAGTAATTAATGGGTGTTTTCAGAGCCGCAAAATTGTATTATAACTAATGAATGATGTAGACTTCATTTTGAGCACATACAAATAATGGAGTAAATAGCTTGAATTGTACTATGTAATGGATTCAGAAAATACTTGATTAGGAATTTGCAATAACTTTTTCGGTAAATGCAGCATTAGCTTTGACCGGCGCTGCCCAACTATTCCTCTTAGATCAATTTTCACTGAGATTATAGTCTGGAAACCTTGTTTGCTTTAGCATTCACACAATCAGTGACCAGTGGGGGTGGCTGAGTGTGATTATGTTGAAGTTATGCATTCAGTCTGAAATGGTGGTAGAACTAGATGAAGTGATACAAACAGTTAGTTAAAGGCTGCACCACTAGAATGCAAAGAAGTACAATCACCAATGGTGTATGTCCAGACTCCAGACCCTCTTCACAAAGTTAACTTTGGGTCTCCTTAACAGGCTGGTGTTTGCTAAATTACTTGTAAAATGCCTACTGTACGGTTTGCATCAAAGACCATACAGTCACCAATTGCATAAGAGAAATCTATAATCTTAAAATGGGTTAAGACTTTGTTATGGTTTACAGGTATAGTCAGCTATTACAAATTGTATGTAAGATAACATTTTGTCAAATTCAACCAATATCAATATCATTTCACTAGCTTGCCATTCTCTGTGCATGTTGAAAAAATAATCTGATAGTTCTACACAGCCCTGGCTCCGTAAATAGGAACACATCAACCGGTCACATCAACAAAGCCATGGCACTAAGTTTCACTTCACAATGCATTTCGATGTGTGAGATACTCTTTTGATTTGACCTTGAAGTTAGCAAGAGTGACTGACCCTGCCTTTAAGTGACTGCAGTTCTTTCTAGCCTTTGATTTGTTCTGTAACTATTTACTTAACTAAGTCTGGTTGGCTAAGGACGCAGACAGCTCATCAGGCTTTGACAGTAAAAGTCTGCTGAAGAAAAGGAGACCAGAGTCACGATGTGTGCCAGACAAACTGTGACCTTGACAGTCTTTCTTTATGAGCTGATGAGATAGAGACATGTTATACAGTACAGTATACTCCATACTGTATGTAATGTCAATGCACAGGGAGAAAAATCAATGAGGAACAAGGCTGTGGCACAGAGTTTTCTTAACCCATGCTTTCTCAATCTTAGGTTCAGATATTCTCCTTTTGTGTGTCCTGTTTTCAGAGCTGCAATGCTATAACTGAATGGTAGAGTTCATTGTGAGCACAAACCCATTTAAACATGGAATAAATAGCATGATTTGTTAAATGTAACGGTTTCAGAAAATATTTGATTTGGAATTTGGAACAGCTTTTTAATTAAAAACTGATTAAATAATACAAATTTCACCCTAAGAGTATAGCACATTTTGTAAAATGTAATACTTTTGATATAAATTATATTTTACACTAATTTGATACAGCTTTTTACTGCAGGTAAATCCATTGTCATATACTGTATATCAAAATGTTTACATATTTCATTATTATTGCTGGCTTTGCAGCCCTCTCTAAAACTGTCAAGCAGCTTATTAGCCATTTTCACAAAAGAAATGTTATTAATATTCCTGAATATAGCATAGCCTAGGATAGGCTATAATTTTCAATGTTGATAGTGTACTGTAAATAGGATGGGTGTCATTTATGCAAAGTCATTGCCGTGGCCTGTGCTAAAAAAACCATGAAGCATTTAAACTGAGCTTTCTTTAATTTATTTTTTGCAATAGTCTGCCAAATGGAATGCAATTGTTTGACATACATGCTCCTGATTAGTCACAAATACATGCAGTATACAACACGCTGGAGTAAAATATCAAGATTTGGACCAGTATCCATCTTAAGCACTACTGTATCACATAGCCAAATACACACAATTAAAAAATAAAAATGGAAAACGTGTTATTATGTATTTTTACAGTAAAATATTTAGTATTATTATAAATAAGTAGTTCCACTTTAGATATGTCAGTGATAATAATCAAAAACATGATGATGCATGCAAGCATGATGTATTCATTTCAATAACCACTATATTTTTTTCAGTTTTACCGTTACTAATGATAAAGGCCATTTACAGTATACTCTGCATGCATAGCCTTAATTTTTCTGCATTGTAGCACTGATGGAAGACATCATGTGATAAATAACCCACATTGTGGGCGTGCTGAAAATGAATTCTGCAATTATTACAGTTTGATGAAATTTATTTAAATAAATTATCATAATAATTATTCCCAGGACTGTAAATCAGCATATTGCAAACACCATAGTAGTGCTGTAGGCGTTGTGATGTCATTCTGTTTTCCATATCCAATTGAGACCTGCATGTAAAATGTTAGGTTAGAATAACATTTTGGCACATGCAGTTAAAATAAACATCACAATATAAGATATGTACTGTACAAATCTGTAAAACACATTCTACCTAACTGCATCATATATAATAAACTTATAATAACAATGTTTAAAACATGGCCTTCAACTGAGATACGTCAAGCACAGTTTTAGAGGTATTCATTTGCTCTATCATTTAAAAATTCATGAAGTGGCAGGCAGAGCTATGAATATTACTGATGATACACAAGAGAATATTTACCAGCCAGAGGGGAACAAATACACTCATTTGAAAAAGCAACGTATACTATGCCATCACTGTTTTTATGTGGCATAATAAATCACTGCATGGACGTGCCAAAGTTGAAAATGGTATCTTTCTCCAGAAGTCAAAAGGTGTCCAAAGGTCCATTATATACTGCAGGTTTAATGGAAAGTCTAAGATCAATGTGGTCACATGAACAGAAACAACACTTCATGTTCTGATGATGAAGCATTTACTGTAACCTCATAGCATAATATCAGAGGAAGGTTTGGAAGGTGGAAGGTTTTCCGAGTATTTTCTGGGCCTTCTTTTAATACTGATTATTCTGAAGGTGAATTTGCTGTACATCATGACAGCTATCAGTAACATATGGCTTATCTTTCTAATATGACAACAAGCAAGAAAAGGTCAACAAAAATATAATAGATTTGTCTTACTTATTTATTATTATTTACTTGTTTTAATTTGACACCCGTGCCAAGTTGCACAATCTGGAGTCAAGGGCAATTTATGTGGTAATAAATTGGGGAAGAAACAAACATTGATTTCTCTCCTTCTAAAGTTGTCCAGTGACTTGATTAATAACGGATTCTATTGTGAGGAATGTGTCCCTGTAGGTGTGTATTGGCTTTGTGTGTATGTGTGTGAACACATACACACACCCACCCACACTGGCACAGGCCGTCACACACATGCATATTATTACACATGTATTCTCACACACACACACACACACACACACACACACACACAGAGAGGCTCCTCTTGACAAATTAATGTCATATATTCACACAAGGTAGCGTAAGCTCAGCCGGAAAGACTCTGATCCTTCTGCCAGAGGACAAGTAAAGCGAAGGAAGGAGAAAGAAGGTTGAGAAGTGAGCAGAGGATGTGATTGCATTTTCACCGTACAAATCTCACATAACACCCATATTCCTTATTTAACTGTATATAGTGTCAAATATTTGCCCATGACCCAATGGAAGCCGACGAGAGAATAGACATCTCCAGAGCCTGTTGAGGCATCGTCAAAGACAAATTGTGGAGTGCCTTGGGCCGTGTGTTCATGTGTGTATGTGCGTGTTCATATAGGCTGTGCTGAACGATTCATCAAGTCAAATCAAAATGACATCTTAAAACAATGCAATTAGCCCATCCCAAACGCATGTGATTTAGGATATAAAATCCAGTATGCAGCGTGACTGACCCATGCATTTAAACTGTAGCGTCAATGGTTGAACAAATGAATGCCATCCTCCTAGTCATTCTAACTAATCAGATGTGCCGTGCTCATTGTCTTCCAGTCACAAATCAGAAATGCCCAAATGCCTCTGCGTATATGCCCACCAGTAACGATGGCTCAATTTCATGGCATTGTTCACCTCTATTTAAATGGTTCAATGATTGTTTAACCTACAGAAGGTCCTATTAGGCAATTGTGTTATTGGAATTGCTTTATTTGTATTATTTAATTAATTTGACACAGTCACAGCATTTGCGATAATTGTTCTATTTGAAAGTTCTCGTCTTTGCATTAGAATAAGCTATTCATATTTTGATGGAATCTTAATGCGCTATCATCAAATTTATAATATTACACATTGATTATTTAACTGAACATTGACTTAAAGTAATTATAAGTATTAGTATATAGTATTAATAAGTAAATATTATAATTTTTATCAAATCGCAATATCAGTTCAACTTTTTTCAAAATAGCATAACTTCCCCAAATCGTTCATGCCTAGTGTGTAGCATTAATGTGTGGTTAATGCCACTAGAGGGGCGTTTTAGTTCTAATATCTGTTGCTGCTAGTTTTGTTTTTGTTTAGGTGATAACACTAAACAGGGTTGGTACTGAATTTTACACACATCTTTACACACTGATTAAATTAGGATAATGTTTACCCACAAACTTCCCTAATTTGAAAGCATTCATCTGTAAGTGCTGCATAGCGGAAAAAGACATAATATAACTTTAAATTCAACTGGGAGACAGGTTGATTTGTAAGATAAACAAATATTAAATCCTTTTGACTTTTTGGAAGTTGGTCATAAAAACATATGATAATAACATAACAGCAAGGAAAAAGCAAACATAAGCTATAATTTTGTGCAGTCTGCAACCTGGAAGAGTGTGTGTACAGTGATTCAATCTAAAGTGTGGAGCACTATGGAGCATACCAAACTATATATCTATAATAAATCTAATGATAATGAAGTGATCTTGTTTGTAGTGGCTATAGACTTACAATATTTAATGCCTCTATTTTCAAGTAAATCTCTGGGAATCATCGCCTTATTGTGGTGGAGAGGTTTGTGTGCCCCTATGACCCTCAAAGCTGTGTTGTCTTGAGCCTTGTACTCTTCGTAAGGTATCCTAAGGCAAAGTGATCTCAGGTGAGGGACCAGATTAATAATGGTTCAGAAGACCCTTAGTGGAAGAACATAAGACAGGAGAAGTTACCCTGCCCTCTGGAGCCAGGCCCAGATGGAGGGCTCGCCTGCGAGCGCCTGGTGGCTGGGTTTGCCACGGAGCCCAGCAGGGCACAGCCCCAACAAGCAACATGGCACTATTCTCTCAATCCTGTCGGCCCACCATTGATAGGAGGAACTGTGGGGGTTGGGTGCACTGTCATATTGGTGGCAGTGAAGGTCAGGATCCTCAACGGACCAGACCTGGGCGGCAGAGGCTAGCTCTGTGGACGTGAAACGTCACCTCGCTGTGGGGGAAGGAGCCAGAACTTGTGCGGGAAGGGGAGTGCTACCATTTAGATCTGGTGGGGCTTACCTGTATGCAGTCTTGGTTCTGGAACCGTACTCCTAGCTGGATAGGGGATGGACTCTATTCGACTCTAGAGTTGCCCAGGGTGTGAGGCACTGGGCGGGATACTAACAAGTCGTATGACCGGGTCCCATGAGAGATACTGTGGGAGGTGCTGCAGGAGTATAGACTGAGGGGGTCCCTTTTAAGGCCAACTCAATCCCGGTATGTCCACAGCGAGAGCTGTGTACTGATTGTCGGCAGTAGGTCGGACTCGTTTCAATTGGGGATTGGTCTCCGCTAGGATGTCACCAATCCTGTTTGTAATATTCATGGCCAGGATGTCTTTGCGTAGTCATGGTGGGGATGGGGTCGGTAGCCTGGGGATCTCATCGCTGCTTTTTGCAGATGATGTGGTCCTGAGGGCATCATTGGTCCGTGACCTCCAGCAGTCACTGGATCGGTACGCAGCCGAGTGTGATGCGGTTGGGATAAGGATTAGCACTGCTACATCTGAGGCCATGGTTCTCTGCAGGAAACAGATGGAGTGCCTACTCTAGGTAGGGAATGAGTCCTTACCCCAAGTGAAGGAGTTTTGTTGTGAGGGGACTATGGAGCTGGAGATTTGCCGAAGAATTGGAGCAGCGGAAGCGAAATTTCAATCGCTTTACCGCACCGTATGAAGGAAGGGTCATGACCAAAATAACTAGACCCAAGACTAGGTGGAGAGATATCTCCACACTGGCCTGGGAACGTCTCTGGATCCCCCTGTCAGAGCTTGCTAATGTGGCTCGGGAAAGGGAAGTTTGGGGTTGCTTGCTGGAGTTGCTGCCCCCGTGACCCAACTCTGAGTAAGCGGGAGAAGATGGATGGATGGATTATGGGTATATGGATCGCTATGATGTTGTGCTCTGATATAATTTAACCTTCATTCATGAAATAATGTGCTTATAGTATGCATGGCTGGTTATCAAAACGTAACACCGTTCCTACAAAGGACTGTGTGACCAAGATGCTGCTGTGTTTATGTTGTTGACATGAATAACAATCAACTACATTCTGCCGCCCGTATCCTTTACTGTAGTCTGGACGTCGAGTGGGAATTATTGCGCAATATTAACAACTTGAAAACACTGATGAAAATTAACCATATGTATTTAAAAATCAAAACCCATAAAACTATGTTCAAATCGCGTTTTGCCGTTGTATGAGTACTAGCAGTCAGCAGTAAAGCAGTCAGCCACACGTCAACACAGCTATGTGGAAGTCGGGGCGGGGTGGGCAGTGGCTTGTCAAATTTAAAGCAACAGTCACTAAAAACAGACTGTTATCTGAGAGTCGTGGTTGTGATCGTGCTATTCCACATTATTTATGTGGTATTTCACCTAAGCTTTCAACTACATTGTATTGAGAAGTCAATGAACTGTGTCAACAAGTAAAAACAGGCATGAAATTACTGAATTTTGCAGAAGTGATCATTTGTACATAAATATAGGCCTACTGTGTGATTTTGAACCAAATACTACAACAAATGTGTCAAGAAACATATACACAAATAACATGATGATAATGCTGACTATCAAATGTTTAAACATGAGCTTTAACAGAAATAGTGTTGCATGTATCTGTATTGTTATTATTGTGAGGAATCATTGCCAGTTGCCTAACATGTGTTCAGACAGTCTATTCAAATATGAATATTTATTAATAACATTATCATTAAAGGTGAATCGGTTAACTTTCTTATTCAGGGCGTTTCAAACAAGTAGCCCTTCATATTACTCAGTACTCTTGAAGTAGCTTTCAGCTCAAAAAATGTTGGTGACCCCTGACCTAAAATCTACTTACTGTAGTCAGCCTCGTAGCCTATATTATCTACAAACCTCCAATGCTCACATTAGTTTAGTTTTGCAGTGCTTTGTCCTCAGGTTTTCATGTGTTTCATGTGTTTCATGTGTTCATAATCTTTTTGAATATTGTCACTGCATGTATTTATTTAGCCTGACTGTATAGCAAGTCCGGCTGACTGAATACCATTCACATTTGAACCGGTACCCAATGGTACCGTTTTTATACTTTACACTCTGTAATAACACAAAAAAGGTACGAACGTGTCTGTGGTCGTGTCAGCTATTTCTGTATGCACGAGTTCATTTGCGAGTGCCACTGATGAATTTGCGATATATTTATGTTTTTATTGCAAAAACCTATTTCACAGGAGGTTGGTTTAATAAAGATATTCGCTAAAATAAAACATTTGATATTCCTTGAATATTAACTAACAGACAATGGATATTAGACAATGGCTGTTTTTTCATGGTTGTTACTACTAAATACCGACCTTGCTCTCTCTGATTGGCTATTTCTGCTTTTTTGTTACGAAATGATCAGATGGTTGGTTTAGGAGATCTCAGAGAGCCAATCTGAGGTAGAGTAGGGGCGTGTATTCACAGATAATGTGTGTGTGTGTGTCAAACTCAACACAGGCGACAGCGGTAGAGAGAAACTCGCACTGAAGATTTATATGCCTATTTAAATTCAAACATTTACCCGCCAGCGTGGCGGATAGTTACAAATCTTGTGTAGTCTGAACCCAGATTTATACCAGAGACATACCGATTAATTGACATTGGCCTGGTTAACTGCCTATTGACAAATAAGATGACATTTAGTGATGGAAGCGGCCGATGTTTATCTATTGTGTCACATCAATTTTGCGCTGGTTAAATGCCATAGTATACAGTACTTCCTGAGAATACTTTGTGCGACATGCCGAAGCCCAGCAGTGTAAACGTGTTGTAAGCATATACAAATATTACTTTCAGCAATTCTCTTAACTACATAAATATTGTGCATAGAAAACCGATATTTAAAAGTATAGTTTGCTGATTGTATTTACTTTTGTATGTACTAGGAATGATCCTAGTTAAGTGAAACTCACGAGTGTTAAGTTGCACTCTTAGGGGATACAACCGGTGCAATGCAAGTGTCTTTGCTAGTTTCAGTCCGACGCAGTTGTCATTTTCCCATTCAGCGCCGACGTTCTCTAAATAGCAAATGCAGTTCCGCCTATTTGGGCGCAGGTGGTCTATATATGAGGTGTGGTCTAGCGCATTGCTGACGCATTGCTATCTTGAGGCAGCAGAAAGTGATTGAGCGATTGACTGGCAAAAACCTGGTCTATGCGAAGTGCATTATCAATATAGCATTGCCTATGGCAGGTTGGCAACGTGTGTACACTCTGCTTGGGACGTGCAGGAGTGCACAAATATGCAAAGGATTAAACATTAATAGAGTACAATGTTAAATATCATTAGTGTGTAACCTACATAAATATATTTTAGGAATCTTGCTATAGCCTAGATGGTCTGCAAACACAGTTTGGTTAACAAACACGCCGGTATAATAATAATCCGCCTATGTTGAAAGCTTACCTTGATTTTGAAAGGGATTGGGAGATTAAACTCGGATTGGTTTATTTTATGTTAATAATGAAGATAGTAAGTCAAACCCTTTTGAACCATGCGCCCGGCGCACTGACCGTTTATCTGCCGTTAAAATAGCAAACGTGGATTTGGACACGCCCTAAATCCAATTTGCGCCTTGCGCTGTAGACCGTGCGCTTAGATCGTTAAAATAGGGCCCTTAATGTTCAAGGCATAAACAGTAATTAAACAATTATTTCCAGCAAATCTGTTAATTACACCACACTTGTGAAAATGGCTAGTTCTGCATACAGAAATAGCCAACAAGCCCATAAGGCGCTGAGACAAGTCCACAAGACGAGCAGGAGTAATTTAGGTATACTTTGTGTGTTGCAATGCGTGAGGCCATGTGTTTGGTTGTATACTTGGCCTACTTTTGTTCTTTGCGTCTAATTCAGACTAGTACAGTAGCATACCCATGCCTAGTTAATGAGCTGTATTTAGACCTGGTCAGTTGATGCTCATTTTCCAAAGTAACGCTTTTATTGTCATTTATCATTTGATAATGTAGGTTCCTTTAGATGTTTTCATACAAATAAAGTTAAATATGCTATAATCCTATACATATATTGTAATTGTTTACAATGACCAATACAATTTCTTCCAATTGTATTTTTTTTGTTTTTGTAAATGTCCTGCTTATGATGCCAACCAACACTGAATAAAAATGATTACTGATGAAGCTTACATTTCAAACTATTCATCAATGATGGAGCAGCAATGTGGAAATAATGCAAATATTTGAAAAACCATGATAGCTACATACTAGTGTTATGTCTGCAAGCGTCTGTGCTGTGTGTGTGTGTGTGTGTGTGTGTGTGTGTGTGTGTGTGTGTGTGTGTGTGTGTGTGTGTGCGTGAAATGCCATGGTGGCATGGGCACTATTAGTTTGCATGTACCAATAGTGTGGGGAAAATTGTGGCACATTAAATGTTCTTTCCGCATGCAAAAAGCAAGTAAGAGAAAGAGAGAGGGGGAGGGAGAGAGAGAGAGAGAGGGGAGGATGAGAGCTATACAGTAGCAAGAGACGAAAATCTCCCCGCGGGCCCAATATTGCCTGACAAGTTTAAACTGTAACTGTAGCATAAAGTGTTGTGATCAATGTCATAAATAGTGTCTGATGCATTTCAGATTGTCTACTCACTAATTCATGACCTCGGTTTTATTAGGGAAGTTCAGCGTTGCACGGCTCTTGAGGGGCAGGGGGGGATAGGAGTGATTCTGTGAGAGTAAGGACCACTACAGTATGAGCCAGGGGCTGCTGTTGCAACCCTGGAATGAAGAATCATAAATAATGCAGGGCAGATAACAAAAAAAAGAGCCCCCATGCCGTTTTCCACAGTGCACCGCAAAGTCCAAAGGCCATACAGCTTTACTTAAAGGCCTGCAAAATATAAGTCACCACCAGATATATTTTGTTTGCAGTTCAATGACACGGGACTGAAATATGGGATTCACTGAGGGTGTACGACAATCCACGCTGTGGGCCTAAACTACATCTAGACTCTGAAATAATGATGTGCAAGCAGAGCAGTTGATCAGCTCCTTTGGTCTTCCAGCACGCCATATGCACCGCCCCCATAACAACAACGCTCATAATTAAAAGTGCTGTCTGGGAGAGATAATTAGGCCGGTGATGACCGCTTGCCATGCACTACAGCTGATGCCGTGCGGCCTCCACCCTACTGTGTTGGTATCCCACCTCAAGGTAAAGGTATATTTGACCGATTGATTAGTCAACTGACTGATTGACTGAAATGCCAATGTATTATCAGGATGTGAGCACAGCATGTAATTGGCTAAATGACATTTCAATTCAACGTGCCGTATGGGTTGTTAGCGGGCAGCCGTAATAGTTGTGGCATTTTAAAATAAGCACTTAATCAATGTTCATTGCATCACCCCTAGCATCAACGCTGTCCTCAACAGTATCCCGCACAGACAATAGCGCACAAACAAACACACAGACAGGCACCAAGCGAGCACTAGATGTAGCCCCCAGCTACAATACAGTGCATAGTATTCCTAAGTAAAACTACAATCTCTACCAATATATTCTCTCTCTCTCTCTCTCTCTCTCTCTCTGTGTGTCTCTGTCTCTATGTGCATGTACTGCATGTGTGTGCAAATGTAAAAGGTACATGGAAAGGGGTGAGGAGAAGTATGTATTAGCTAACCTCCAAGCACAGATGTTCTCATTTAATCATAAACAGTGGCGTTGAATTGCCTCCTTTTTTTCATCCCTATAAATAATGAAAAAGAACTAAGCATGTTTCCGGCATCATTCTGGATGGAATGTAAAATGCTCAACGAAAGACACATTTAAGACTACAAGTTTAGGTCATTAAAGCAATAAAACACATTAAGAATGTGTGAATATAAGGAGTAGATAAACAATTACATGTTTCTGGAAAATGACAGAGGATAATGTATAACAACTTTGCTGTATATGGAAATGGCTGCCTTATAGCAGTTTATAGCCGGTTACACTATAGTCTTGTGAAATATACTGACATATTTACAAATTCTGGGTTCTCTACTACTAACTACTACTAAATCAAGATTCATGTAATGTAATATGGGCAGCATTTGTGGTCTGAATTTTCTGAAGGTATTCTCAACAATAATGGATATTCAGTCAGACAATTAATCAGATAACTTTTTTAACTTTTGTAATTTTCAAGTGGTTTATAGGAATTATTATTTATAAGCTACAATGTCGAGAGAAGTGAAAAGGTCTAATTTAAATCTATTGGAGCGTATCCATCGTATTTACAGTGCCTTCACAATAATTATGATTTATCAAAATGCAGTGGCTGTTGTTGACTATTTTGTCCCCATAATTTAAATACTGTCAGAGTGAGTAATTGTGCACCAATTAAATCATTTAGCTTCCAAATGGCTTATTCCTTTCAATAAACTGCAGCATTTTCCAAAGCTGAGACTGATGAGACAAGCTATGAGTCATGAAAAAAAAAATCTAAATTCAGCAGTAGGTCAAATACTTGTTGTATTACAAATATTTGTTATATGGATATTTAACATGAGGCAGGGTAGACTATATTATGTTTATGTTAAAAGACAGATGGCACATCAGAGAATGCAATCCCAGTGTATTGGCCCTATTGGCATCATTAACGTAGCAGGGATGGGATCATGGGAATGGAGTGAAGGGCTCACAACTGAAATTAAACTGAAGGTTGCCAACAAGGATACTGCCCGAAAATGAATGCAACGTTTCACCATATGGACCAGTTCCCTGTAGGCTACACTACATATATCTACGTTATAATGAATGAACGTCCAGCATTCTGTATAGCTACGGCAGAATGCTCAAACCCTGCACCCCTATACTTCAAAGGAGGCACGCTGAATTTCACATAACCGCAAAACACACACGCACAAGACACACGCACATATGCATTCACACGCGCACATACGGACACAGGCGCGCGCACACGGCATAGCACAATGAATGTCAAACAAACTGCTAATAACCGTTTCATGTAAACTCACGTTGTTTCACTAGCCTACCCAATGGCCAAACAGCATCCTGGCCGACACAACATAGCCTTCTGTAGCCAAAGGCCACAATACGTTCAACCTACCTTCACGACGTAAAGCCATTCCTTTTAGTCCAATTCCATATCGCAAGAAACGTGCAAACGTCAAAGTCTGTGCAATTCCTCCGCTGAAATACTTGCAATACGGGTTGTTCCAGCTAAATGTGGATGGCACGTCTTTCAGGCTTCGAGGCGTCAGGTTGCCTTGTTGGCGCTGCTCAAATGCCGATATAGGCTATGTAACGACCAACCGCAGAGACACTGCCGGGGAAGAGAGACAGGTCTTTTAGCCGAGGTGGAGAAGCCAGCTCCGCTGTGCTGTGACAGTGAGAGCGGCGCGGTGCCTTTAGCCGCAGTTGAACCCAGGGAGGCAGACTGGTGGTGATGCTTTTACTGGTGAGGCTCAGTCCCGCTATAACAGCATCTTTGGAACATACCACCGCACCGAGGAGAGGGGGTGTGGCAGTCGCCACATACACACAAACATGCACAAGCTCCCTCTCATAAGGAGGTCGTCTGGATCAGTAGTTTAGACTATTTCAGGTAATGCCATATGGTTTTATTGTTGGTCCTGCTTAAAATGGTGAGTCACCGACATGTAGGCTACTGCAAGCAAATCTCCTCCCATCTATTAACTGCACGGTGTACTGTTTTCCTCAGCTTTCTGGGATTTTCTTTCTTTGGCTAGCAACACAAGCCACATGTTAACTGCAGTTTGAACGGTCTTTATAAAGGGCACCAGGCATGTAAATTTGGCTAAATGTAGTGAAGTCATTGTGTTAACTGTAAAGTATATATAGCACTAGATTGCGAGTTCAGAGTTGCAGGAATTAATAGGCCTACTGTAAGAGCTCAAATGCAGCTACTACAATTTACACACAAAAATAGCTGGTAGAACTGGTTGAAATAAAAAAAAATAATGTACTGCTGGAGCGAGCACAATTTGTAAGCACAGTAATGATTCTCCAACAAGATTTGTTTTTCGTGTGCCAATTTAGCTTCCTAATGACAGTGACCCATGCTTTGTGAGCGGTGTGCAGGTGCTGGTATATTTACAGCCGTCAGTCGCTGGCACAAACAGCTAGTGAATGACAGGGGTTCTAATGATGCAGTTTATTATTTCCCCAATGCACAGTACGCATGGGGCTACAAACAACTATACTCTGACAGACACATCAGTATCTGCTTTTCTGCCTGTCTCCTTATATACCCAACTCAACAGCAGCATGCTCTATTTTTTTTTTTTTTTCAACACCAGCTTTTGGCACTTTGCAACCATTTCATCACACTCTCCCTGCCAAACGGCAGCTCTACAGGCCAGCCATTGTGGACAGACAATGCATATTCCAAACGCACACATGCAGAAGAATAGACTTTCTTAGTCCAATTCTGATTGACTGAATCGAGGGTGACTGACAGCAGTACAGTAACGACTACCCATCTTAGGGCAGGGTGCCAGTTTAGCACTGGAGCTGTGACGTTTCCTTGACGGAACCTTGATCTGAGGGCACAAGTGAGAATTGTGCTCTTGATTCCCATGATTCTCTGGGGTTTTACATCAGACAGCATTACCCACACATGAACAGTCTGGTCATCATGTTTCTCCTGCAGTGTCTTGAATGCACAGGCACATAAACACCTTCACCAGCTGGGTAACTGCTTTTAAAAAAAGAGCAGTTTCATCCCTGCCCAACACATACTGAGACATCTCCTTGACAACCATCTCAACGCAGAGATTTGAAATGTCACCATGTTTTACTGTGATTCTTTTTTTACCATTAAAGTCTATAGAGGAGAGATAATAGATGGCCTCGCTGTGAAAGAAACAAAGCCCTCACCTACAATTCAAGACAACATGGTGAAAAGCTATGAAGGTAACAGTTTGGAGCTAGTATAGCATACTGCTTTTAAAATTATACTTTTGTGTCAGAGGTTCCTCAGTGGAAGAGTTTGTGCAAAATGGGTGTTTGGTGGTAAGGAGTACTGTATAAAGTGATAATGAACTTAAGTAAAACCCCTGACTATAGCTTTTTCAATGTCCACATTATGATGTTAGAGATAAAATATTTCATTTTCAGAAGTATAATGAGCCAAGTTGTGTTGTGTGTGTGTTTGTGTGTTGTGGTATTGTGTTTTTAAGAAACAAACAAACCCAGTGGCATATGCAAAAAAAAAAAAAAAAAAGGATGCTTCGGTTCATTAAACACCACAAACTGAACTTCAGCATGCAGAAGGGTTTCACTAAAGTTTAGTGTTACTTTACTGTAAGACGCTTCATACTGTACTGTATGTAATGGACCACCAATTCACCCGTATACTGCTGAACTCAACCTCCATAAAAATGTAAAGTTTGTCAAAGGCATTTCATAAAAATAAGTTTCCCCTTTTACAGAAAGGTGAGCACAAAGACATGAGGCAGGCATATCTGAAAAGCATTCTGCATGTTGATTTATTCCTGCCCTAATTGGGCTAGAGAGTTAGGGGAGACTGGGTAGTATAAAAGGAGAAATGTGAAAATTAGGTGAGTGAGAAAATGGAAATGTCTGCTGTCTATGGCTTGCAGTATCACTACAAACCTCCACAGGATTCAAGATACAGCAGAAGTTGTGTTAAAATGGTAAGTAACAGTTCCAAAAAGCTTTGTGCTACACCGAGCACATATGACAGTGTTCTGAAGCATTTATGGACCACTTCACTTTCAATACACACCCACAGCTTTTAAGGTAACTTCCCAAAGATTTGTCATGCAAATCTGGTAAAGTACATTATTCAAGCAGATATGTATCTTTGAGCTAGAAACATTGATACCTACAGCGCATTTAACAAAATGACTACACGGTATGTTATTATAGTGTGCTGTTTTATGCTTTCTGTAAGAACAGTCTGTTTTATATGGATGATTTTTATGTTAATGAGCCACAGCTGTGATTGGCTGCTGTTGGGCAGATACAGGAAGGGAGTTCTCCTCCAAGCTGCTGCAGAAAACACACCCACAACAAGGTTGTTGTGAAGGCCTATTACACTTTGAGACAAGCCAGTGATGATAGCAGAGCAGAATCACATTTTATATAAGGAAACTAAGGAAAAATAGGGACTTATTACATAAACCAACCAACTGCTTGCATGTGAGATGGTAAGAACAAATAAAAACGATTTGTAGAAAAGAGGCCCTTCTTTTTCTGTAGTTGCTTTTAAATCTGAATAATGGATGCTGTCCATGGTGCTGATATGGTTCAGCTTGTCAAATACTTTATATGCTGTCGACTGTGTGCCTATTCTAATAAAGTGTCAATTCTTATTTATTTTAAATATTTATCAGGTGTCATGTATTGATATAGGATTTATCCGCCGATTTAATACTACGTAGCTAATGCTGTAGCAATAAAATTGGATTGTAGGTACAGCCTTCTAATTCAGCTAAGAGCTGGGGGCAGTTTCCCTGAGCATTGTTTAGTCTCGTACATGCAAACTGCAAAGCCAACACAGTTTTTCTCTCAGGAACTCAGTGTTCCTGGTAGGCTGTGATCGATTGGCCAGTGATCAATGCATCCACTATGGTCTCGTATAGAAAGCGAGGTGCTGGTTGCGTACAAACCAACAATTATCCTCTCACTACCTCTGTGCTATTCATTTGGCCCCTTCTCTCATTTCTTCTTCTTACTTGTGCTTCAATGTCCCTTCTAACCTTTCACGTACATATTCCAATTTCTCTCCCTGTCCTTAACTCACTTTCCATAGATCTTTCCCCATTTCTTTTCCTTTATTCCTTTCTCATTGCTTCTCATTCCCCTGCTCCATTATTCTCCCCGGGTGACGTCGCTGAAGGGGTCTCTGTTATACTGTAATGAGGGATCTGGGATCATGCCCGTCAACAGTGTTTCCCTGCTCTGCCGGCGATGGAATATTGCTTTGCCCTTGAGGAGGATGCGTGAACTCGCTCTCCTCCAGGGGTGTAAAGAGTTAACTGGGGTATTCTTTCTCATGAAAGACACCCTCCCTCTGTCACAACGTCTCTATTCTCCACCCTCGGAATGTCTCAGAGGAGAAAGAGCCCATTTATTGAAATCTTTTTTTAAATGACAGACCAATGACCTTTCTGAAGCGTGCGCTCCACGACCATAAATTCATACAGATTCCATTCTGTATGTCCTCTGAGCATTCAGCCAAATTATACCTGGACCTCCGTCAGCCTGCTGGCAGGTGGCCACTATTTTCATCCTCAATTATAACTTTTTTTCCTTCTCCAATAATACCTGTTAACGTCCTGGATGCCGGGCTGAGGGCTGAGTACATTCTTTAACAGTGGTATTGTTTATACTGTAGTATGCTGGAAATATGGTATGAAGTCATGGTGACAGCATTTCTAAAGGCTACCATTATATTCAAAGTGAGTCTTCAACTTCCTATACAAAAATAATAAGGAACGGACGTAGAAAGGCATCTTGTGAATGGACTCTAATCAGTAAGATGTAACTGCCATCCAAATATTGGCTGATACAACAACCGTATAGCCGCACCTTCGCCAAACATTCTCCTTCAAGCTTTCCTCTTATAATTAGTTATATATCCAAAAGGTCATGACATTAATAAATTCCACATAAAATCCACGTGTGTAAGCGGAGGCAAGTTTGTAAGTAGGCAATATTTTCAAGCGAAAGGCCTGTGACATTCCGTGGCTTGTGAAGAGTGAATAGAGCCTGCAATGCAGTGGAAGAAGCCAGGTCGTTTCTGAGTCAAAGGCGGGTGCATGTGGAATTATTGATTTGTAAAGCATATCTTTATCCTTACAGTATGTATGCGTGCATGAAAGTGACAGGGACATCAAGCGCATCTCTCAGCCACCTAGAGCTGACAAATAAAATCTATTCTTTGTTCTTAGCCTAAACAAAGCAGCAACACACACACAAACAGTTTTTTGGTCCCCAAGACCAATCCTAAAAAGCAGTTTTTTTTAGGGCCCATGGAATCTAAGCACTATTCCCATGAAGATCAAAGTGTGTGTGTGTGTGTGTGTGTGAGTGTGTTTTGGGAGGCTTTTGTTTTTAGGCGTGTGTATCGCTGAGTGCTTTCCGCCTTCTGTGCAAAAAGCCCTCAGATAGCGGATGAAGCCCTACGGCACAGGCGGCCGTCCACATCTCCTTTTATCACCACACACTCCGTGCTCTCAGCAGCCTACTTACCTGTGACAGCAGCCCCTTTCAAACACACCTCATTGCATTTCAAACGCCACTGACTCCCACTCTCGTCTCCAAGACTCCCACTCAAGGATGCGCACACGCAGCTGTCAGCTGCCCAAATACTGTACACCCGCACCCCAGCCTCTTCTCCCGCCCCACCCCTCCTGAACTACCTCCCCCACACCCCAAGAGATGTTGGGAAAATAATATTTTATGCATGCCACAGCAGCCCACACACAGATACAGCGTATGAGAGACGTATAACCTATACTGTACGTGCTTGCCAACACTGGCAAGCGCGGTTCCCACTCTGCTTTGCGTGTTTTCTCTTGTGTGCCGTATAGGTTAAATAGGAAGAGGGGAGTAGCACTTGCGCTATGTTCCAAGGCAGCGGGAGCCATCTGCTTCGCATTTGCCTGTATTTTTTACCAGTATCCTCTATGCATATTGGGTTAACTTATTTGCAAAGTCACATGGATCATTGTACATTATAGAAATACTTTATGCTAAAATAGGCCACAGCAGACTGATTTATAGACAGGCAATCTGTTCCCAGGAGCATTAGTCATAGCAATAGGACCGTATATAGATTCTGCCCACATACGTAAGTATTAGGCAGGCATAGGCACGGCATAGGACAGTGCAATGAATTTGCATTTGTTTGAAGTGGCATTATTAATTCATGCAGATGAGACTTTGCATAAGGGTAAAATATCAAACATGGGGGAGGGGGGGGGGATGCTACCAAGCAATTGCACTATTAGGTGGATATTGTTCAGTCTTTCTGAAACACGGACACTGTTTAGTGGTCTTTTTGTGTGTGCATGCTGGATCCTCATATTGACGGAGCCATGTGGGAACAACAGGCTCTAAGCGTGGGCCTATCTTATTTAATCAGTGTGTGTTGCTCTAAATGAAGGCCTATTATCACGCGCCACCCATCGACTGCAGCTCAGCTTCTCAAACACCAAACGCAAAAGGTCAAATACTGATAATGAGCGCAGAGAAATAGCTATCCCTAATTACAGACATGAATGTAAAAGTTGAATGTGAAATGAGGTTCATATGCAAGAGTTACAGCTTGTCTGTTTGGCACTGCGGTACCCAATATTGTCTCTTTGTTCTCTGTTGTTACTAAACAAGCGTGTGTGTGTTTGTACGTCTGTATGTGCATACATGTTCATGTTTATCTGCGGGCATGCATCAGCGTGTGTGTGTGTGTGTGTGTGTGTGTGTGGGTGAGGATGTGTATTTGATTTGTGTGTGTGTTTGTGTTGGCATCGTGCACTGCGGCAGCCTGGCAGAGTAGCGGGATGCCTTAGAACACAAACACATCACCCAAGACTCTAATTACCCTCTCCACCAAAATAACTTTATTTAAAGTGGCCATTGAGAAAGGTGGTGAAGGGGCAAACGTGCTGGTCTATAACTGGGGATGACCTGCCACGCTTTGTGTGCCGCTAAGTGGGCTAATGACTTATGAGAGGCTGATGTGTTCACACAGCAGCTGGATGTGGTAGCACCGATTGCTGTCGATGACCTCCCTCTTTTCCTTCACAGACGGGAGGGAGCATCGTCCAGGGAGCTGGTGTCTCTCCTCCAGCCCAGAGAGCCTTGGCAGCCTGCCTCGCTCCAGACCAAAATGTGGACGTTTAAATGCGTGTCTGCTTGTATGTGTGCGTATGTGCGTGCGTGTCACGGGCAGCCTACTGTACCATATGTATTGTGTGGCAGAGTTACCTCCCATTGGAGGAGGTCTGGGGAGGGGGAATGTTGAATACACCTGTGACACATTATTAGCTGTAGCAGCACCGTCTGGCAGCATCCCAGCTGTTGAAGTGGGTCTTTATTCCTGTTATGTGTGCGTCTCTCTGCGTTGGGTATCAGGGGGCCGGAGCACTGAAGGTCATTCCATGTGGGTAGCGTCCTCTTTGACATGAACAGTAATTACTAAGGGGCACGCCGTGGATGTATGAACCATTTAAGGCATACAAAATGACCGCCATCCATTTCAATGGAACGGCTCACGTATGACAGTGTGTGCGCTTCTCATAACCCGTGTGCGACAGTTCAGTGAATAGGCATTGGTGTCTTTTGTTCCTAGTGTAATTCCATGCTCATGCCATGTAATGATGCAACATGTGAAATAAGGCTGTTCCTGGCCTAAATTTAGAGGCACATGCTTTCTACAGTCCATTATTTGGAAATAGGCTAAATAAATCATGTTGCTGCAGTTAACCGTGTTGCATGCAGCCACTATATATATATGAAGCAAGCTCACAAGCAGTCCTGGGGGCTTGGACTTGCACACACAGAGGATGAAAGTAGCTGTGTTTGCCATGGGGTGCATTTCTTGGTGGGGTTGTGGAGGCTCAGTGGGGAAGGGCTTGGCTGGGTAAGGGTATATATTGCACAATATGTTGTTGTTGTAGGTTCTACTAAGTTAAGGTCTTCATCTCATAGCCAATATTTCTAGCCATTTCTGGACTTTATTGATGAAACAAAAAGTTAGGGTAGGACAGGTTTCTGTATTTGCCAACAGATTCATAATTTATTCAAATTTAAAGTTAGACCACTCCCCTGAGAACATTGTGTCCCCGGCCTTTGCACATCAAGTGGCCTAATCAGCTAAATGAGCACCTCCTCTGAGGCCTGAGTCTCCTGTGTGGAATTAGGTCCTGTCCCCTTTATGACTGTCAGTCGTAGTACACCTCTAAGTGTGAAGCATATTGTGTTTCATTCAGCACGCCAGTGTCTTGTATCAGTACTGTGTATCTGTTTTGGCTAGCTCATGGCAGCCAGTGCTGAGTACAGCGGAGCTGGAAGCAAGCGATCTGAGAAACCTTTCATGCGGAAAATCCCTGGTTGAAGCATCTGCTCTGCTGAAGTGTCCTTGAGCAAGACACTAAAATCCCTACTTCATTCAGGAGCACTGTTCCGATACTTTACACTACTGACTGATTTTCTTTGTTCTTTTGAAACACTTTAAAAATAATGGATGGTATTCAAACACAAAAGAGCTTAAAGGAGACATAAATGGTTGTTACATGACTGAAATTGTATGTTGTACATTTATCTCTGTTGTGTGAAAACTCAATTTATGTAAGACCATATTCCTATTGTTATTATCACTATTATTACATTACATCTGCTATTAGATTGAACTGCAAGCAGGATATTATTTCATACAGATGGAAATGTCAACAGTCTTCCTATTAAAGAAAATTGTATAAGAGTTTACCTGTGTTACTATTTTGCTCTGTATTTCATTTTCAGAATGAGCCATATTACAAATTTATATTATTATTAAGGTACAATACAATGATTCTTTGGTGTGAAGACTACATTTCCCATGAGTCACATTTCCTCATTGAAAAGCGCAGTACTGTAGTTCAGCCAGAACATCTGCTATCAAGATGTATAGTTATGAGATAATATACCAATATTTCTTTGGCCTTTATACCATAAATTGTGAGACTCTGCAGATAATCTGACCCAGTGGAAAATATTTGGAGTCATTATAGTGAAATAGCCAACTTTACAGAAATGTGTCCTTTGCAATTGCTACAGGTCTGAAACCCATGAGAAATCAGCTGTGACACTCCTTGACTCTAAACTACTCTGAGGCAGTCAGCAGTACGTGGACAGCTTAGAGAGGAAGTAAACAAGAATGAGATGTACTGTACCAATCAAATGTTGAATCACCAGCCTCCTGTGAAATAAGTGTGCAATTCTATATTTGTTTCTATATTTATTTTTCCTAATTTCCCCATAGTGTTAGACAGAAAAGCACAAAAAAACTATTGTTCCAACACACAGATTAGTACATATCAAGGGTGAAACAGTTCTAACTAGTAACTTCAAAATAAAGTTAACAATTTACACTACAGTGCATAGATCAAATGATCTCAGAAGGACAGTGTTTTGTTGTCAAATGTAGATTATGGCCTCATCTGAGAGTTGCGTCTGGTGTAAAACACCTCTGGCAGCCTTATGCCACATTCGATGTGAACGGGGAAGTGAGAGGGTGAGTCAAATCTACCGCTCGCAGCTATTGCCTTTCAGCTCGTCACTATGTATGTGTGTGTGTGTGTGTGCACACGCACACACACATACACGTTTATCGACGGTAGCTTCAAAACACATCAATTGTTAATGGATTGGAGTGGATTTGAATGGGTGGATTCATCAGGTGGATCCCCATAGACATCAATGACTCTGGAGGGGAGGAAAGTGTCAGGCAGTGCTTCAGATATGTGATGGGCCATCAGATGGCAAGGTGTGAAATACTCTTCCATTAACAGCTTCACATACAGCATAATGAGAGACTAGTACAGCCTGGGGCAATGACTAATACACACATACGCACACATGCATGCGTGCATGTTAATAGTTGTGTGTGATTGAATGCACATATGTAGTATTTGTATGCTAAAGTGTGTGCATAATTGAATGCACAAATATATACGTATGAACGGTGAACACATGATATTGCAAATACTGCATCTGTGCATTCAATGATATATAGTGCATTCGGGAACATATACTGTACACATATAGACACACGTACTGTTAGCTACCCATGGAAACGCATGCCTGGCTAAACAAACACAGCCACAGTCATGCACACGCTCTGTGTCCATTTTACTTATTGCCCTATTCATTCCTCAAACAGATATTCTTTTTTTGCGCATGGCAATTGCACGCTAAGTTAATTAAGACAGTGACATTATTAAAGCCATGTGTCAATGTGTCATGTTTCTTGTTAAATCACCATCTGACCTTCCCGCGAGGTGCAAGCTTTTAGCACCTGGTTCCTTTGCATCTACACTATCATGCCCCTGGAAATGTTCCGATGATGAAAATGAGAAACACTTCTGCCAACCCAACTGAATTGGAGTGTGATAAAAGCCAGTAGTGGCAGCGCTTGAAGTGGGCTTTTCAGTGAGTTTCTAGTGAGCCACAGTGCATCATGCTCCAGCCCCCTTCTTTTCTGACTGCAAGGAGTGTGCTGTGCCATTTCACACAGAATATGGACCTGTTTTTATCTGGCTGAGCCCTGTGAAACACTAGCAGGGTTTTCTGCAGCGGGCTAACTGTAAGCGTTTACACACACACACAAATATCAAGATTACAGAAACATATCTGTTTTCTATCTGGAATATGAAATGGCAATTAGTATATTTAAAATGCTTAGACTGTTTATTGAATTCTGGACACTGACTGATGTTTCACCATTATTGAAATATTTCATAGTCATAAACATTATAATAAAATGGTTGAAACCAGTTTACATACAGTAATACTGTATATATTGATATCCTTGTATTTTACTACTGTATGTGGTTAGGAAATGTATTATGCATTTGTTTACATATTTTTCTTAAATACTGTGCAGTATATGTAAATACAATGCACACAGCCACACACACAATCAAACATCAACCTTGCACTTCCCACCCACGCACACTGTACTGTGTACGCATATATATATATTCTCTTTCCCCCACATTCTCGTACATTTAGAAGAAATGATTCCATTCTGTCAGAAATACGCAGCACAAAGACTGTGAAACACGGAGCTCCAGAGGTCTCTGAACCCTGGAGACCATTTTGTCTTCTACTGAAGTCATGTGTGCCGCTAGCTACAACACACACACACCAGTCCCTCAGAGTGTGTAGCACTTGCACAGCTCCACGATTTCAGTAACATCAAAACCCCAGCTTCCCAGCGGAGCGTCACTTGTATTCAATAGTATTCTGGAGCGCTGGAACACACGGCAGCACTACAGCAAGGCGTTCTGAGCCTTGACGCACCCAAAAAGCTGTAGCGTAATAGACATACAGTTACAATGAATACTCTTATCAGCTAAATAACTAACTAACTAACCATTTATTGTAAAACTACGTAAAAACAGAATTTGATTTTAGAATGATTCATAATAACTCAAAACTATATGAGAGTTTAGGGTAATATTTGGCAGTATGTGATCCACTCGTGCCTATTAAGATAAGTTGGAGGATCAGGCCGGTCTGCTCCTACGTGTATATGGCCCAGACTCATCTCCACCACAAAGGAGACACTGTAGACGTGAGGCTGCTGGAGCAGAAAGATATGCTTGGGCGTATATGAAATTAAACTTAGAATTGCCATTACTGTCATTTGACTGGATTCTGATGGAGCAGAAGGAAATCGTAATGCATTCATACTAATGTATGTTTACAGTAAAATAAAATAAAAAAATTATTATATTTAAAACGATGACTACATTTAAGATAATTAATAATCTCTCAAACATAGAAATAGTTGGATACGTTTTTCTTGTATGGGATTGCAATTAGCTGCCAATGTCAACATATCGTTTGATATATTTAGCATTCTCGCCTCATCGTGGAAAGTTGACAAATTTGTTATTTTCCAGGAGAAAAACAAACATTTAAATGAATGAAACAGTTAAGAAACATATTAATCAAAGACATAATATATAACATTATTTTAATTTCATTGTTATGTGATTTCACTTGTTTAGTCTATAATATATACTCTTTCTAGAACTGATGATTAATGACAAACATGTACAGATCTTCTTTTAGACATTTTTCTACATGCTATATTATTAATATTATTATTAATATTATTATTATTTCGATGCTATAAAATGGCCCTATATGGAGAGTAAATGTATACATTTACAAGCAATGCAAAGTGCAATAACCTCCATTCTGTGATTGCATTATCTCAAGATAAGTTTCAAACATACTGCATCTAGACGAGACTCAGTAAGTTTAGTCCTGAATTTTTTTTTATAAACGTGATAAAACTTCCACCTCATCCTCACCTGCTTAAAAATTAATTTGATAAAAGGATCAACATATTGAAAATGTCAGCTAATTCCATTAGCATCAGTGGAGTGTTCCACTAAAAGCATCACTTGATCAAGAAAATTACTAGACTAAATGTCTAGCTGAGATTGATATTTTTGTTCAGGCGACTGTAACAAATATCCCAGTGTCTCTAGAATAATTAGGTTTTTTAAAGAAGTTCTAAGGGAAGGGGAAATCGGACTGTGTATTTTTGTCACAGCTTAGTATATATGCCCAACAATTAGTACTCCTGGATGCTATCCCTGGCGCCAATCTGTTAATAGATTTGGGCAGGTTCCAGTATTCCATTACAGAATAATTGGACAGGACAGCGGGACATCGCCAAGTCCCCCTTTCCTTCTGCCAGAAAAAGGGTGAGAAACGTATTGATCCAGCAG
This sequence comes from Amblyopsis rosae, assembly GCA_025399935.1. Lineage (NCBI taxonomy): Eukaryota > Metazoa > Chordata > Actinopteri > Percopsiformes > Amblyopsidae > Amblyopsis > Amblyopsis rosae. Next base: position 3,891,103 of record JAODTR010000002.1, on the reverse strand, counting down.
TCCCTGTTGCTGATCAATCACACCAAATCAGCCCCCGTGGAACCAGAGAAAGACAGCAGGTGACAAAAGGCTATATGACTACATGAATATAGGCATCAAGCACAGCACACAGAATGATGAAGTACCACCTGGGACAAGTGTTTCCCCCAGTGAAACCTCCATTTCAGGAGAGGTGCATCATGCGGTATACGGTCGCCCATTTGCTCAGTGAAGCTTTCCCTTTTCGCCATGTGACAGTGGTGGCACAGGAGCCTGCTGTGGGTTCCCCGTAATTGAGTTGAATAACTGATTTCACTTCCAGTCGTTGCTTGGCCTCCGCTGCTTTCTGCCTGGCTAGAGCCACAGCCGATTTAATTAATTTTTAATTAGGAGGGAAAATTGCAGGCCTATTCCAGCGGGACCTTTAAACATCTGTGCATTAGAGATAACATTCTTAACTACCCCGAGCCTCACAGCAGCGGGCTCCCTCAAGGCAGGGGCAGCTCACACGGTCCCAAGCAAGAGGAATCGGAAGGAAGGCGCCGGAGAAGTCTGTGGTGAGCCTGTCTGAGGCACTCGCCTCTATTGAGGCCTGTTTGTAGCTTGTAGTGAATGTCAGCAGAGCGGTTAGAACTAAGCCTTTGATTCGAGGAGGAGATTCGCTGTCAGTCACCGGTCATATAGATTCATGGACTGTCACAATGGGCTTTAATTGAGCGATCGATTGAACTTTCTACACCCCCCCCCTCCCCCGTCCCTTCCCCCTCCCCCCTCCCCCCTCCCACAACCCCCGCTTTCTATACTGCCCTGTCACGCAAACTCCTACGTCGCCTGTCCTTACACACACGCACGCACACGCCATCCCCCGGGCTTTTATGAATATTTACTGCTGTCTCCTATTTTGCGTCTTGTGACGTAATCCCTCACCCCACCTGATTGCACTGAGGTGTCACGGCAGGCCTGGTCTTTGCGAGCAGCGCCGACCAATGTTCTACAGCCTGTTAGACGGTGCTTCACTGCCCTAGCGAGCAGCATGTTGTCACAATGTGTTCAATATCGCCACACATCAAAATTTACTACACGCTTCCAGCACTCTTCCATTCATTCTGCTTTACTGCCTCACCGACACACATTGATCCTGGCAAATAATACTCTTTATTATTGAATATTACCCCACGCGCTCCGTAACCGGATTTATTTCCTGTCCGGAGTGTCGGTGCGGAAGGCATAGGAACAGATATCGCAGTAATTTATCTTTTATGTAAAAAGAGGAGGATCCCGCTAGGCTAGATGCAACTATTTCAGTGAAGAGCCCTGCGTTGGTATGCTAGATACAATCTGCATTGGTTGTGTGTCTAAGCAACATGGCTGACCTTCTCCCATTGCTCCACACTGACAAGTTCCCTACAGAAATAAGGAAGCAGATAACAAAATGGCTGGCATTTGATCCCACGTTGACTCATGGAGCACTTGATCATTCCTTTAGCTCACACAGGCCCTGGGCTGTGAAGGTAACCGAATTAAAAGTATGAACAATAGCACGGCATCTGCGCTATAGCTTTTTAATTGAGTCAGTTTCAAAACTGCAATTAAAGGATTTGCAAAATAAGAACAAACCACCTTTTTGGCATTTTCTCTCTGCAGAAAAAGGGATGTATTGCAGGATTACATATTTTCCAACACAGTAAGTGTTTTTTGGTGGAGCTACAGTATAGTGGCAGCACATGGAAGTGGCTAATTAGGCTGCTGTCCTGGAGGCTGTGGTTTGTCTGAGAAACGCCCGGTCTCTGGCATTTAATCTAAGCCTGCCACAACCAATTTGCCTGCATTACGCCCCGCGGAGGAGCTGGATATGCATGACTGAGGAGACATCTGAATGCATCGGTGTCATTCTCTCAGCGAAGCCCGCCGATGATGCGCTGCTTATATAGGACATAGGTGGCTGGTCCTCGGGCTGTTTTGAAGCTTTGCTGTTGAAGTGATGAAGCTAGAACCATCGCACGCACTTCAAACTCCCCTCACTCTCTCTCTCTTTCACTCTCACTTGCTCTCTCACTCACTCTCTCGCTCTGACTCTGACTCTCGCTCTCTGTCTCTTGCTTTCATTCTACCTCTCTTTCCATCTCACACACATACACACACACACACACAAACACACACTTCGGAAAATTGTAAGCACGGGAGAGAGAGAAGGTGGCTTGCGAATGATGTAGCTGTAAATGGGAAAGCCTCTGCAAAAACACCAATTGTTATCTTACACTAGGTGATTCGCACATACACACTTGGCCACCGTAAACTGCTGGTGTCGTTACAACATACAGCATCAGTCAAACAGCGACTGCATGCACAAAGTTCTGTGTTTGGGGAGGGGATGGTGGTTGGGGGAGCAGGGCCGATGGAGGGAACTGTGGGGGGAAGGTGTGTGTTGTGCGATAGATGGTAAGGCTGAGAAACAATGAGACACCTGAGGAAACAACAAGACAGCACCTGAAAGGTATTATTCCCTCTCCTACATTTACCAGTTTGTTTTCCAGAAGAAAACAGGCCTGCAAGCGTAAAGCAGAGTGTGAAAACACCACGGCAGATGCCGCACTTGATTGAAAACAAAAGGAAGTTGGTTTTGTTTTGCTTCCCAAAAGAGGCAATTACAAACTGTATGATCTCTTCTCGTCATGCATTCTCCACCTGCTTTCACGATAGTTAAAATGATCCCCGGTTGTGTCGCTGCAGGCCTTCATGTTTTTCCTCACTCAGAGGGGTTTGGGCTGATTCAACCCCTTAAGGTCTGGAACACTGCGCTGGCTAACTGCGTCAAGATCCGCCTACTTGACAGGAGATGTAGTTTAATGGAGATGAACGAGCAACTACGTAACTCAATGGACGTTAAACGTTTGTTGAAAAACGTACCAACATGACTCCGGCTGTTTTCAGGCATCGCATATTGTAAGATAAGTAAATGCGGTTACTGCTTAATATAAATGTAACAGACTTCTGAGTGACAATGCTAACAGCCAATGCAAATCGACGTCCTCACTTCTAGAAAGTGGGTCTATAGCTGGTCTACTCGCTGCATGGTCAGTAACCATGCTACCACCTAACCTATAGCAAGGCATGTTAAGATCATCAGCTCCTAACACCTCTCTGTGGGCTTGGGACTTAATCTGTGATAATCACGGTAGGACGGCGCAGCGCAGGCCAACAGGGCTTTAATGGCCTGAGATGGATGCGTCTGTCTGTACAGCAGGAGCAGGAAAAAAGGCAACAGCACCACTGCCACCTTCTCACACTGACACTATAGGGTGACCTTCTAAACTGAGATGGGGAAATGTCATCTCAATTAGGCCAATCACATGCTCCGTTTCTGTCACTGCTGGCCAAAGGGACGCGCTGAGAAGCTTTGACAGCTGGATGCTAAGAGCTGAAATTGCTCCATTAGAAACATTTTGCATTTGGAATCTAAATGAACCCAAGGCGAATAGATAAGTCCCTGGTTAAATATAGTGGCAGCAGTGACTTGAGGTCTATTCATATTCATTTTACATTCTCCTGTTGCCCTCAGATATGTCCATGAGGAAAGTCGAAAATGTGAAAGTTGCTTTAGGAAACAGCTATGTATTACTGTCTAAAAAAAAAGAAGACATTCCCGCAAGTAATTGCTATTGTTCAGTGAGCCAGCACATAGGTGTGTTTAATTTATATTCATGAGTACGCTGATTGAACTTTATATAAAACTACACAAAACAGCTTGTACCTTTGACTAAAGCTAATTTAGACTCTATATGACACAAAAATGCAATGCTAACCCCCAAACAGTCTTTAATGTAAATCATTCAGGTGTCTTGCCCTGGTTCATCTAATTTTGGTTTTAATTATTGAGCTGATATATGTGCAGTGTTAATCAAAATCCTCATATACCTGTTAAACCGCATCATTAATCAACCGGTAATCATCCCAATAATCATTTCTCACTTAAATGAATAGGGCCTCCTAGATACTTAGATACGCAGACATGGGCGCATGCATGCGCACACACACACACATCACAACACAGACACACAAACGAACAATGACACACGCACACGATTTGAGCTGTGATCACAGACGGTCACGAGGTGTGCCTATTAAACATTTGAAAATCACGACCTTGGTTTCACACAGAATATGAAATAATCTGGGTCATTATTTCATTAATGCATGCGCCAAGTAGCCCTCCAAGCACTTTAGTTCCTGCCTTAACATTTAACTGTTCTTTATTGCTTGCTGACTGGGCTCAAGACACCAAGGTCAATTGCCAAGGGTTCCCCTCCGAAGGATTCTATATCCAGCTCAACGTTTTCTATAAAGTGTTCAGACTCAATCATAACCGCCCTCGTAAATGTTGGGCAAAAAAGGATTAGAAACAATTCCCTTTGTTTTGGTACACTAACACTTTCATTGTTAGCTATAGCTGGGGAATACAGCACAAGGAGAGAGAAAGCTGTAAAAGGTGTATGCGCTTGCCATATTAAAATATTCTGTGTGTATAGCGTTGAAATGAACGTCAGTGCCTGTGAAAAATCTTACATTCAACAACTTTTGGGAGCGCTTGGAAAGGAATAGTGATCCCCTCGTGGAGCGCTTGAACCAGAGCGCCATACAACTAGAGGTGTATCAGCGATTTGCATCATGGTGTACACCATAAACAGCAAACCCCCATGAAGTTATTTGTGTGATGACGTGTAAATATTACCAACTTATAGTATTCACTTTCCATCTCTCCCTCTCTCTTTGTTCTTTCCATGTTCCAATCTCTCAAACTTAATCTATCTCATAAATGTATGCATGTCCATCCATCCATCTTCATCCGCTTATCCGGAGTCGGGTCGCGGGGGCAGCAGCTTCAGCAAGGGACCCCAAACTT
>JAODTR010000002.1:3841231-3872775 GCA_025399935.1 Amblyopsis rosae | reverse complement strand
TAGTAATTTACCATATTAACTATGTCTAGACTGTATTTCTGATTAATTTAATGTTATCTTCATTGAAGAAAACTGTGGTTTTCTTTCAAAAATTTGGAAATTTCTAAGTGACCCCAAACTTTTGAACGGTATATATTGTATATATTGTATATATTCTGTAAATATCTTTTAAAAAATAATTAAAAAATAACTACCTACACGTTTATTCGTACTTTATTGAGATTATATTTCAATGTATCTTCCTATCATTAAGTTCCCGTGCTGAGTTACTTAGGTTCCTGTGAGGGGCAGAGTTAAGGGCTTATTGGAGGCAAAGAGTCAGACTCATTACTTACTGCTGCACGCACCTGAGGGAACAGTGTGTGAGAGACAGCAGACACAAGCACACACGTGCACACACACACATACGCACACACACACACACACACACACACGCACACACACATACACATGTGTTAAGGTTAGGTCAGAAGCAGATGGAAGATAGATTACCGTCTTTGCATAACGCAAGGTGAAGTTACAGGTTGCTAAAATGGCTAAGACCATTGTAGGCGGGTCGGGCTAGTATACTGTAGCTATAGAGAGCCACTTCTGTATTATGGGACCTTAGGATGGGAAAAAATCTGGTAGTCGACAGAGAATCAAATTATTTTTAGATCCCGTTTGAAATGTGACACGGAGTACATATGATGATTGTCTATTTAAAAGCTCTTTATTCAAGTCAAGAACGTTGCAGTTTGTTGTGAAACTATAAAGTAATATTTAGTTTTGTGTGTAACCGCTCAGTGAACTACAGCTATTGTCTCAAACAAAAACCAAAACAATGCTTTCTTCGGCTTGTGGATTGTGGCGGGAAAACGTTATGACACTTACGCGACACAGGGTTTGTAGTTTTAAATTACATATTTTCACAGTCTTACACTTCAACAAATGCAGGACAGACGGAGACTTTCTTGACTCGAAAATTGTTATTTTAAATAGTCAAACATCATTATGTAACTTTGGGATCTAAAAAAATTGTATTCTCGCCAATGACTACCAAATAACTTAAGGGAACTTAGGTCCCATAATGCGGAAATGACTTAGGCTCTCTATAGTAAACCTGAATAGGGGAACAGTGGAGAACATAAAGCGGTATGGACCTCTTTGAACTTGCTATCACTTACTACAAAGGGCACAAGAGAGATCAATGTATTGATTTGCCCTATGTCCTAAGGACATTGTTGTTCCTGTAGCCTACATGTTTGTCATTCATGTGAATTCATGTGAGATGATGAGGGGTGAGATGATTGCATTGAGACTGGTGAAATTATATTGTGAATGTATAGAATATACCTCTCAAAAACATTTTGTAGTTCTTTCTATCTTTCTCTCTGACTAAACAATTATGGTACAGTAATTGGACTGCATTTATAACGTGTTTTACATTACTCGCCTCACATTCACCCATTCATACACCGATGGCAATGTCAGCCATGCAAGGAAATACCTTACCACTGGAAGCAGTTATGGTTAGGTGCTCTGTTCAAGGACACCGCGACACTGGGTGAGGAGCTAGCATGGTTTGAACCAGCGAGTTCTTGAGCACTTATCGCCCCACTATACCACTGTGCCACTCGCCGCAGACATTTTCTTATATTCTCTTTGGAATATGCCTCACTGATATCGTAATCACCATTATCTTACATGCTGGGTGCAAATACTGTATATCACAGGCGTAGCAACAGTAACCGAGTGGGGTGGGACTTAGTGAGGGCATTGATCAGCATGTTGGGTGATGCTGTAGCCTCATAGGTTACTAAATGATGAGGTCAAACAACTGAACAACTGAATATCTATTCAGTTGTAACTAGAAATGTTATGCTCAAATAATGAGAATGTTCCATTATTGTCAAATTACCAACCACATCACCATCACGTCTCTTTATTAATTTCTTTCCTATACTGAGGTAGATTGTGGACTATACTTATTTATTCGGTCCTCGGCTCGTGAAAAACTGTGTTTTGTTGTATGCAAAGAATTGGATAGAAATTATTGACAATTATATTGATCTCTTCCAATCTTATTATTTTACCCTCTATTTTATTGTATACTTTTTCATACTGTCTACTCTACTGTGTATTATTATATCTTATTCTTTTGATATATGTTTTTTTTTGTTGATTGTCTTGTGTCTGGAGAGTCAAGTGTTCACTATGACCAAGCATTTCATTACCATTCATTGCTGTTGCTCTGTTTGTGTATTTGATCATTAGAAATTGGAAACTAGACATTTCTGAGTGAATTCAGTGTTTGTCACCACAGCTAAAGTTATTTTGAAGGCAACCATGACTTGACTATGCATGGTGCAATTATTTACAAAGATAAAAAGTTATAAAAAATTAAATAAAATAAAAAGAATTCTGTTTTTTATTTATGTAATTTTTGCTCCAACTTCCATCTTTTGATTTGCATATTAATAATTATGTATTTCCAAATATATTACATTTTCAGCCATGGCTACAAACTACTTATGATGCAAGAGTCTAACAACAAACCTTTCCTAATGTATTATTTAATTAGATTTTTTTTATCATAAAATACTACATTCATGTACAATAGTATGTGTGGAACATTTCAACATTTCAACCCAGTATTTAGCACCACAAGCTGCATGGAACAAAAGCTTTTTTCCTATACTGATTTCTACTAAATTGAATAATGCCTATAGGTTAAGGTTACTGTATATAGCATACAATAAGCAATACATATCATATTTTAGCTAAACAAATCTAGTTCCTTAATACTGTATATTTCACATGTACAGTATCTTTATTGACATAATCAAATACTAATTGGCTATTATATTTTCAAACATCATTTAAACATAGCCAAGCATTTAAGTGTAGAAAATGGTTGTTTGTAATGGTTGTTTGCAGTATAAAGCATAGTTAATGAGTTTGAGAATGAGAGACGTTGGGGGTAATTCAGCATTCAGCATTGAACATAAACAACACCAATGCTGGGGCAGCAGTGTTTTAGCATGTGGCTTAATTCATCCTAGACACAACCATTAGAGCCCATTTATTGTTTAAATTACATGTAAGTACAAGACTGGGGACTCTATATCCCGACTGACATTGTGTCTTTATTTGTTTTGGCAGTTCATCGACGATTAATGCAGTTTACTACAGTGCATTTTATTACTGCAGTTCTTTACTGCAGTTCTTTGGGGGTTATTCTTTACTCTTTGAAGGTAACCCCTCATTATTTTAACAATGATACAACGATTTTGGTAGAAGACTCAACAACATGGAAATACACACAGTATGTTGTCAAATTATGTTACAACTACATGTGAAGACTCACAGTGAAGTGAGACAGTCTCAACGATGCAGCCTCACAGTGCAAATGGCTATTGCATTGGCTAGTGTTGTATATCCAATATAAACAAAAGAGTACATTTGATCGCCCTTCATTGCAATATGCATTTTATAATGGCCCTAGGGAAGGATGACACACCATGGGATAGAAGACACAAGTGTTTAGATTAGTTAATACTAATTATCCTCAGACCGTTAGAAAAGAAGAGAGGGCATTAAGTTAAATGGCCTGTTCAAAATTCCTTTGTTTCAGCAACATAAATAGCTATCCGACCAATCTGATTTATCTCTGAAGTGTAAATATCAGCAGAGACTCAGTTCATTAACATTAAATCGTACACCGTGATGTTTTTCTCCCATTACGTCAGCCATTTGTCACATGAGATTTCGTCAATGCACAAAACAAAATGACAACTCAGTTAACGTACTGTATATACACTAATGTCTCTGCAGACAAATAAATGGACTCCAACACTGCTGTCAGTCTTTGACAGTAATTACTGTAGATATTTTTGTGGTAGTTGCAGACCGATAAAACGCAAACACGCCATATGCATATTGGCCAGTTTAACAGGCCTGAGGATAAATCAACATTTAGTGTGCACCGACACTGGGGAAATATTTATCCTGGAGGACAAACGATCTGTGTGACAAAGTGGCCATATTGGGAGAAGTAAATAAGTTAGATTAACAGTGCTGGTTCTCTGTTGCCCACAGAGATACTAGCAGGACAGATGGAGGAAGTGAGACATGAACCCTCACTGTTATTATCACCAGACTAGACAAAACTAGAAAAAGATTAAGAATGGAATGAGTGCCAGAAGGACTTTGCTAAGTTTCCATTGTAAGTGTGGAAATGTTCAACTTCCTGTTAAAGAGATAGTGTGAAATATTGAGAGTTGAGTGGGAGCTCGTTCCTGTCGACATGCACAAATGTATGAAGTTATTTCTAAATGCATTTACTTTTTGATGAGAGATTTCATAGAATGATACACAAATCCTGCTCAGGGATTGTGAAAAGTATCACTACAAAATGGAAAAACCATGCCTAAAAATGTTGGTTTTCAGCTTTTTAGCACTAACCACTAACCAATCATTTTTGCTCTGGTCTGTGTGCCAGCCATCTGTTCAAGAAAACTCTCAAGATCTCTTTTCGTGTGTAACATCTATACAACTATGATACTACTGTTTATGTTTAACTTCCCATCACATTCTGAACAAAGTACTGTCCTTCTCCTCAGTTCTATCAAATGACGTAGCCTGATATTGACGCCGCTCATTAACTTCTATCCAGTCATTCTAAAGGTCAGAATACAGACTGAACCTGTCAGCTGCAATCAAAGACACCCACATCTCTACTTTGTGTTCTATTATCATCGGCCTGCGAAAAGTTGTAGAACAATCTTTGATCTAAACCGATGTTATTTCTTGGAGAATGGTTGAAAGCTGTGTTTGTGTAACCTCCAGGAAAATCAGATACAGTTTTACAAAAAATATATTTTTAAACACCACAAAACAATAACATACACTGCAAAAAGTTTGGAAATTATAATAATATTTAAAAATAAATGCCAAGCTGCTGGGTAAATGCCATGGTCGACACTACTGCAAATACATGGAATCCTTAAATGTGACATTTCCTGCCACTATATGTCACACTAAGCACCAGCATCTCAGACCAAAACAAATGCGGTGTGAGCCACACACACACACACACACACCCACACCCACACCCACACCCACATACAAATGCACGCACACACATGCAAACATATAGAACAGAGGAGCTCGGATTGCAACAGACACAGAGGGAGTCTGATGTCATTCTCTGCTCTGCTCGGGATGCAATTACTCCACTATTTTACATTCAATAGTTGTTTACTGGTATACTGATGTTTAAAATATCATCTGATCTGTAGTTGCACCACTCAATCAAATCAGATCAAAAACAATGGAAGGCAGATCAATAAAAGACTCTCAGTGGAGAATTCTGTCCTCATCGCACTCTGTGTAGCACTAACGCGTGTTCACAAATGTGGAGCTATATCACCTTTATTTCACACTCTTCTGCAATAATATAACTAACTTATACCGGCACACCCACATACACATTCAATGTGTCACTTGACTTATTTACACAGCATAATCAATGTTAAAGTACTACAATTACAATCATCATTACTATACAAAAAAAATATCTTATTCCCAAACCAGAAAGTCCCATCTAATTGAATCTTTTTCCTTTTCCAACAATGGATTGACCTTCCGTCACGGTGGATGCTGTCTGATTTCCATGCTAGGGAAATAGGGTTTTTATTTCCTGGCTTATCTGCATCCATCATATCTGATGTTGGTTCCCTTGGTACCTTCCCTCCCTCCCTCCCTCCCTCCCTCTCTCAACCACGCACTCCCCACTCCCCCCAAATATCTCTATACCTCCACAACCAGCAGATGAGAAATAATAATAATTGGCCATTTTGCGCTAGGACAGCTGCTAACATGAAAGTGACAGGCTCAGAGGCAACGTTCTGCCTTCTGCAAAAGGTTTGTCCTAATAACCGCACTGTAACCCCCACCTCCTGCACGCGCTTGATATTTACTGTAACACCGGCGCCGCTAATGCATCCACGGACGTGTCCGTGGAGACAGGAGCACACCAACGGCCGCCCGGATTGATCTCCGAGTCTGTGAGCTGGAACAGATGTATCTCTCCCATGTACAGATCCAAAAAGCCTCTCATCTCACCTCTCACAAGGCTTTAAGCAAGGCCGCTTTGCACCACTGAATAATACATGAGAAAGTTCCCTGACTTTGAGTTTTTAATTTAAACTAAATCGCATTACTGCTTGTTTCAATTAGTTACTCTCTAACAATATAGGTAACAATTTGATTGTTTTTTGACCCATTGCACTATGCAAATGTGTATAGCAAATTAAATCATTGAATGGCGGTACAGTGTAAAATCATGAAATTAAATAGAGTGATTATGCCATTCATTTAAACAACCCAAGGCTTAGATGGGATGTTGTATAAGAGATCCAATCGATGCCACCAAAGCTTTAATCACATCTAATTCTGGCCACATTCACTAGGTATAATTCTCTACCTTAATACCAAATTACTTTTTGGCCAAAGGCACATTTTCTCCAAAATGTATCTTTGGTCACAGCATCAGCTTTCTGGCCATGTTCCATTGAATAACACAAAGCTGAAAGCTGAATCTCTGTAAAGAACGTTACAGATAAAAACATGGCTTTATCTAAAGGATTATTGCACATGTAGCCTATACACTTATACAGTATACATTCAGGCATGAGGCAGTACATCTGGTATTACAGTATCCTAGTAATACTTATTTGCATGAAGACCTGTATGGTGCCTGACACTGGTTTCTTCTGAGAGTGAACAAGCACTTAGAATTATTAAATCAAAATCCTCATCGCAGATCAGACCAATTCCATTTCATAATTTTAGATCCATTTCTCTGGATTCACTCTATCAAAAATAAATCACCTCAGACTGGGAGTGTGTTATTATGACTAGCCTACTGAGACAGAAAAAAAATCTCTAATACGGCCTACATGTCCTATCTGATCTTTAATTATGAAGGTTTAATCCACCAGTATTTCAGTATCGTGTCCTTTAAAGGAGTCAGAGTGCCATCGTGTGTCCGTGGCTCTTATCTGCAGCCTACGTGTTAAGTAAAACGCATCGTCTTTCCATTCAGATAGGACGCGGCTTGCTTCAGTTGCAATCGCCGGTAGTCTGATCGCAGACTTGTGCACGGAGGCAGTCGCAGATGACAAATTTGTAATTTGAAATTTGTCAACATTTACAAAACCTATATCCTATAGCGAGATTACCTAATGTTTTCGTTGCCTGTAGGCTAAAATATGTTTATTAGGAACACCTTAGGCTATTAATATGTCACACTAGACTTATAGGCTTGGTTGGAAACGTTTCCACGGGCTTTCCTTTTAATGACTCGATACAAACACGCACTTTTGTTAAATAATTCAGGGAATTCACACACACAATAATCTTTTCCTCCATTTTGCCTTCCACGTTTTGAGCAGAGCAGGGCAGTGACGTTGGCTCGACTCTCGTTGTGTTTGATGGTGATTACAATGTACCTGGTTGTGTTGCTCTGCTCTGTCCTGTTGCAATGCTGAATGACATTGCTTTCTGTCAGTTAATAGGCCTACATATCCAACAAATAGCATAGCCGTAAATCAAAACGAACGAGAGGCAAAAAATCGCGAGAGAGAGAGGGAGATAGAGAGAGACTATATCAAAGTTCAAAAACCCAGGTGTTACTAAGAGCAGTTTCTATTGATTCCTCTAGATGTCGGCCTTCACCAGTTATATTACCAGGGGCTGGAGGTAGCATATAGCTCTGTAGAGATTAGTCTGTTAATTTGTGTGGAAATATGTTGTGGGTATTTATTTTGTTACCCTAGCTAGTCCATATCGTTGTACTGAATGTGTGAGCTACATATAAGTTACAAGTAGTTATACACACCATCTCCATCACGGTGTTATCAATAAAGAAATTTACATTTAAAACACTTTTTTTTTTGTATTAGTAAACTTAATAAAATTAGTAAACTAGGGACTGTAGCTCAAACCCAATGTCTTCAATCTGCCTCAATCTTTTATTTCCATAAAATACACAAATGTGATAATAAATATGATCTATTACAGGGATAAGTGTTAACTTGTCATATGTCTGCTATGCCTTCTGTCTGAAGTTATTATTCTCATCCGCATACAAATCTTCTCTATGTCGGCCTCTGAAATGGAGCACTGTAATTTGATCACACGCAAACTTGGTTAAGTTGCCTGATGCAGGATGACACCATATTCATGAAAAATAAAACAACAGTATCTCTTTTTTAACTGTGTATATTTCACTCTGAAAGGAAGGGAACGAGAAAAAAGGAAAAAGGCTCTCCTCTTGTTTAACTGGGGCATGGACACGGGATAGGGGTAGAGCAAAGCGAGGGAGGGAGAGAGAGAGAGAGATGGAGAGAGGTCGAGAGGGATGTGTGCCCTATACCTTGATAGGTGGCAGCTCTTCCTCCTCCCACGCCAAGAGAGAGACCTGTCCAGAGGCTGTATTTTACGGTTGAGCCTGCAGACACTGACCAGTCTCTATCGTGGTCACAGGTCACCGTTAATCATGGAGATAGCACAGACAGCCATAGAAGATACTTCTCTGTGCAGCTATTATCAGTTAGCGTAGGGTTAGTTCACAGCTGAACACACAAGTGGCAGATCAAATCTGTGCGGTCTCACTTGAGGTAGTCGTCCTGACAACACAGTACTCAGCCCAATCCACACAGGAAGCACAGATGAATCTATCTGTTCTTTAACTAAATATCAGCTTTGTGTTCTCCTTCCCCCTTCCCTTCCCCCCTTCCGTCCACTCGCTTCCCTTTCCAGCTCTTTCTTGGTTGTTCCCAGTTAGCGACATGGCCTGTCTGAAGATGAGGAGATCGTGCTGACTGTGCCAGGTTGCCTTCCTCTCCGGCTGCTGACCCACAAACACAGCCAAGTGTAGCTCAGCCCGAGGCCTGCCAAGTCAAATACATGAGCCAGATAAACAGAGATATAACTGCAACACAGCGAGGGGATGAGCCATTCTATACATAACACACACACACACACTGATCACTCTATCCACTTACTAAAATTATGTTACATAATAAAATAGATATGAATAGGTGCATTATTGTCTGGCTGACTTTACTGGAGGGAAATATAAAAAGAAAGTAACAAGACATCTGAAGAATAAACGTCCTACATTTTTGCACTGAATAAACAATGAGCATTTGAATAAATAAACTGAAGAAAAAATAACACTTATTATCTGCAAAACTAAATATAAAATGTAAAGAGCACCACTTGTTAAAAATGGACAATTGTACTGTATATATGATGAATTAACATAATCTTATAGAACCAGTAACACATCATCCAAATAGTGGTTCATTTTCATACCTTAAACTTACTGTATACCAACCATATTGAGTTCTTCAGTTATAGTTTGATCTTTGATCTTTCTAAACCCCATAACGTCCAGGCCCTGCAACATACTGTAACAGTATTTTCTTAAGAATCCAGTACAACTGGGACATTTGACAGAGTTTTAGTATAGAAGATGGAGAGTCAGTTATGCTAACTCGCTTTGGTAACAACATCCAGTTATGTTTTTGATCTACAGTATGTCGCAAAAAACTGTTTGTGCGCATAACTGTTGGGCTTAGGGGTGGGAAGTGTAAAGTGTACATATCACTGCTGACTTGGTACAAATCAAGTGTGAGATATATTTATATAAATAATGATGTTGTTCTATTTTGCCCAGCACTGCATCCACATTCTGATTAGAATACCTAAAAAATCTGCTGTTTCCTCCCAAGCTCTGAAGCAGGAAGTGACTTGGCTTGTGTTCCGCTCCCCTTGTTTATTGCAACCCGCTTTCCTGTTTTCAGATTCATCCTGATATACTCAGTCTCTCCCCCCACCATGCACACACACACACACATTCCCTCATCTTCTGTCGTCTTATCTCACCCCCTCTCTATCTCTCTCTCTCTCTCTCTCTCTCTCTCTCTCTCTCTCTCTCTCTCTCTCTCAGCTGAATGGTAGATAAATACTAGTTAGTAGCTCATATAATCCAATCATGGAAAAATTCCCAGCATTTTGGTGCAAATTGTAGAGTTTGTGTGTGTGTGTGTGCATACAGTATATATATAGTATATATGAGAGAGAGGGGGGGGGGGGGGGTTGGGATGTGTCTTATTTGGTACGTGTGCATGTATGTCAATCATTATATAAACGGTTCCAATCTGCCAAAACTCCTCAGATTGCTGTCTACATTGTTAAAGCATTGAAGGACAATTTTGTAGAATTGTGTGTGTGTGTGCGTGTGTGTGTGTGTGTGTGTGTGTGTGTGTGTGTGTCCGTGTGCATGTGCGTGTGTCTGTGTGTGTGTGTGTTGCAGGAATAGTGCCACAAACAGCCAGTCCATGGAAGAATGCAGATCAGAGGAGTGGGAATGTCAGGAATGCCAGTGTAATTTTATCTAACTCTCCTCTGGTGGTGAAAGCAGCCAGTATACCTGTATATGTAGAGCAGGCAAGAGCTGACATGTACAGTGTGTGTGTGTTAGCAGAGAACTTAAAAAGGTGTGTATTTGTGGATATACAAACAGTAGCCTCAAACAAGATGTGTACTGCATCAAAAAACACATTCCCCCTGTACACAGTGTTGGACATAAAGACCACAGCTAGAGTAATGAGCACCACTATCAACAAACACCTTGTAAAGACTGAGCACATAAGTGTACAGTATCCTGGCAGCCATAAACTACAGTATACCTCTCCAACCCAGTTCCCAGTCTTTGGTAAGCCATTCATTTGATATCACAACATATCTGACCTCCCCCCCCACTCCTGTCTGGCCGGCTGGCTCTTTCATT
Source organism: Amblyopsis rosae (assembly GCA_025399935.1). NCBI lineage: Eukaryota > Metazoa > Chordata > Actinopteri > Percopsiformes > Amblyopsidae > Amblyopsis > Amblyopsis rosae. The sequence goes on along the minus strand of JAODTR010000002.1, from coordinate 3,861,929 downwards.
GCATACCCAGTTTTTTTGTTTTTACTCAGGGGCTTGGACAAAAACTGGTGAAATAATTACAGCTGGGCCTAAAGTCAGAGTGTTTGTCTCCCTGTAATCTTCAGCAGGCCCACCAGTGGGACTGTGTCACAGGAAGAAGGCGATTGTTCTGAAAACGAGAAGCCGATGACATCATTTCAAAGACCTCTATTCAGTGTGTTCAAATCGGGATAAATAAGTGACGTGGTCAAGCTCACACTGTATGCTGAAAAGGTACAGTCGCAGAGTTGGCAGATGAATAGGCTGTTAATGGGCTATCTGTCTCTCTATTTATGCTATTCAGTCTATTTCTCTCTCTCCAACTCCCTCTTGCATGCATGCATGTACACACACATACAGTAGGACATTGTTTGAATGACTATTTGCATGTGACAGCAAACAGATCGGTATTATGTCTACACGTATGGCCTGCATAGCAGGTCTGAGCCAAGCAGCTGAGTCCGTTTGGGCCAGGATGTTTCTTGTAAGTGGACAGGACAGCAGGAAAACAGCCTGCCTTCCGAGGAAGTGAGTGAGTTCGAGAGGGGAGGAGGAATTAAATGGGAGGTAAGGCTCAGAGTCAAGAATCACAGCTGAGACAAAACCGCAGGAGTAAATGATACATTTTACTAAAACGCACGCATGCTCTGGGAGAGCGATGGAGGGCTCATTACTCCTGCATATTAAAGATGCTAAATCAGAGGAGAGGTTATGAACACGAGGTGTCTGTAATCCACAATGAACAATGACAGCTGTTGATTAATTATGGGATGAAGTGAAACATTAAAATAATGTTACTACTACTTAGCTTTTACCCAGAGGTACAGCAGGCCGCCCTGGGAAAAGAGCTATATGTGAGAGGCTCTAGGGTAGCAAGGGAAACATGGACACAGAGATATTTACATACAGTCAGACAGACTTCCTGGCATTGTCAGCCTGAGAGCGTTGATGTCAGATCCACTCTTTCCTGTGCAGAAGGGAGAACGCCATTTGATGACAATGGGCCCAAAACAGGACAAAAAGGAAATGTTTAAATTTAGGCTCCCTTCTCCACCATCTCTCCCCTCGTTCACGACTATGGACCTCTGGAGTTGTTTAGTTTTTATAAATTCCTTTAGAACACCCCCACCTCCCCAAGTGTTCACTCACCCCATTGTGTCTTTTCAATAGAAGGATTTTCACATTCAGCGTAAATCCCAATGGAGGTCCAGCAAGTGAGAGCACAGTTCAGTCAATAATGTATTTTTACTGATATCCCATTGAAAACTATAAGTGCCAAGTTACATTCATCAAGAAAATGGGTATTTAAAATAAGTTTGCAGGTAATTTTTATTATGAGGATTTGGGTGTCTATGAGTGATAGTGGATGTAGCATATGCAAGCGGGCGTGTGTGTACTACAGTATGTTTGTGTACTGTTACTGTATGCCTATGTGGGTGTGTATGTTCTCTGTGTGTGGGTGTGTGTATTTGGCTGCTCCACACGGCGTCTGCATGAGAGCTGTTATCACAAATCTGTGTCGGCGTCTTCATGGGGCAAGAGTTCATTTGTCTCTCTGTAACTTTGGGAGTTTTTCAAAGTTTCAGGATAGGTGACGGACAGGACCAACGGGGATTCACCCAGTAGTCGCTACCTGAAACAACTTCAGACATAGCGTACTCATGGACATGAAAACGTTTAGTAAACGGCGGTGTTTTACAGCGATTTGACGGCGGGGTGACTTTAAAGGGGAAGTGCGAGGTAAGTTTTAATTGGAGCTTATAGCTTATTACACAAATAACCTACTTGGCTTCAAGGAAGTCCTACAATTTAGCAGACTAGCATATATTGACATTACGACAACCATATCTGACGGTAGTCGTTAAGATATTGCGTTAAGGTGCTGGCTACTAAATGTAAACTTTAAACGCCATTTATCATAATCAATGTTGCAGCAGCCAATCTGCCATTTGATTTCAGATAGGCTATAGGATCTAACACTTGTAGGCTTCGTAGAACACACGCCACACTGGTACAAATCCAGTTGCAACATGATTTAGGTCTATTTTGTCTATTTTCAAATATTATCGCAAACCAGTTAAATTTATTGAAATGCAGTTTAATCTGAAAAGACTGGTTATAAAATTATAACGTTCAGAATCACATCACATATAAACTGTATAATAGTGTTAAACATTATATTTTTTGTCTCATTTGTCTTTTATATGTTAGCTAGCATACTAAGACATTTAATTCAAATAAGGCTAAGACATTAAAACATATCTAAACTATTTATTACCCTAATTCCAAAGGAGTGGGCTATGATTGCTGTGTGACATAAAACATTTTAGGCTTTACAGTAGCCTAAAGCAAGGTTTTCATTCCGGAGCCTATTGTAATATAGCATCCTCTTCCTCCGTATAGAAGCTTAATCCGAGCTATGATGATGTCATAGTCAGAGGCCTGAAATAACCAGACACCATCTCTATAGTGAGTGTTTCCATGACAACACAGTCTCCTACATGGTGGTGGACTGGACTTCTTTTTGAATGCTTACTTTGGATAATATGGACCAAACTGTTGGGAGGGGAATGGTGGGTGTTTATGACTGCTGACTCATTCTAAAAAAGACCTTCCCATTGGCTCCACAGTGCAAAATGATCCCAGTTTCTTCTGTTTCAGCACTGCTTCATCTTACACACGGCTGTACAGTAGCTGCTTGTATAGATAAACAACACCTACGGTATAACCACTGCATAAATGATGAAATTCACTTTTACTATTATTGTAAAAAGGTTGTGGAGATATCCACAAAGTTTAGACACAGCATATAGGACAATCTCAAATGACAGTGAGCCTAAAGCAAAACTCTCTTGAAAAATGTGTACCTTTGTTTCTCCAGGTGTGCGTGTGCGTGTGTGTGCATACAGCACATGATGGCAGTTGGAGCTGAAAGCTGACACAGTAGGATGAGAGAGGATGGAGCAGACTGACAACAACGCCACTCCGAGCACCAACCCAAATGGGTTTGTCAACCGAGTGTTCAACGTGTCCCTGGATGTTGAGAATGAGAGCAGCACTGTGTATATTCAGGAGACAGGGCCTGGGTCTGTCCAGGGGCAAGGAGATGCTCAGCCTGCCCCTCCTCAGGCCCTGGGCAAAGACAGAGCGGAGGTGAACCGGAGGCCGCGTGCCACAGGGGGCATCTGGAAGATCCTGAACCGGAAGAGAGCAGCGTCGGAGCTGGAGCGCAGGCCTCACTCCATGATTCTCCCCGGGGAGTGCTCAGTGCCCAAGCTCTCCTTCGCAGACAAGGTCCGCTCCTTCAAGAAGCTCAAATCTCCCTCTGTGTTCCGAGGGAAGACAGGCAAACTGGCCAACGCCAAGTTCAGCAGCTCCTTGGTGGACGAGGAGTCTTTCTGCCATGACTTTGGAGCTCCTCTGCAGGCCAGCAGGGGCACTCTCAGAAGCCGTGGCAAGAGGCACTCGTACGCCGGCTACACGGCCGAGTTCGACTGCTCCTTTGAAGACATCGACCTGTCGGCCCTGTCAGATGGCCCGCAGCAGCCCACCGCCTCGGTCGTAGAAGCTGTGTTCCAGAATGGCTGTAAGCCGGAACGGGTGTGCCAGGCTAAAAGGAACCACACCAACTCAACCAACTGCAGCAGCTCAGTAGCAACAGGCTGTGAGGAGTCTAGTGTCAGGAGCAGCCCCAGAGCCAACCTCGGGGCAGCCAGGAGATCCAAATATGTGTGGAGCTACCTGAGAAGGATATCTATGCTGGGCAAGGCCAATCCTGTCTACTCGGAGCCCAGCTTTGACTCTGAGCTCCACACGCTAGACAAGACAATGGACTCAGACTTTGGCTCTGTAGATTTCGAAACCGTCAAAGACTTCCAACCGGTGCCGCCGAAGCACTCGGACACCAAGGGACATTTCGGCGGGCTTTTCAAGTTCTTCAACAGTGTTGCGGAGTCGGCCAGAAAATGGCGGACGACGTCCCGCTCCTTCTCGCCTCCGGAGGGGGAAAAATCCCCACTAGGCTCTCCACAGGAAACGCAGTGTGCTGTGGAGAATGTAAACAGTGTGTCTCTCACTCTCCGCAGCGAGGGATTTCAAGAAACCCAAGTACCGTCAACCCCTGTGACCCCTAAACACTCACCCTCCAGTACATTGGACAGTGTTTCTTTGGCACCGGTAATCAGTAGGAATTCTCCTAACGTGGTCCTCAAAGCCTTTAGGACATGCCCAGAACCCCCAACAGTCAATGGCTTTAAGTGCTTAAGTTTGGATGGTAGAGACCAACACACAGACAGACTGACTGACCAGAGGTCCACGTCTGCTGTAGAAAAGCACGTAACCCAGCACAGCTTGAAGAGGAAGGCAGAGGAAGAGGTGGGAAATCAGAGGGATCCGTCAAACAGACTCTGTCCGGAGGAAGAGGCCAAAGGATACTCAGGAAATGAGCAGGATTCCAGCGCCACTCCACCTGAGTCACATCAGACACAGGAAATGATCCAATCACAGACAGAGGACAAAGAGTGCATAGCCAATGGCCTCCCGGCAGCTGACTCCACAGAAGAGATATTCAAGGTGAGTATGTGATTTAATGTGATTTAAGGTGATGGAATCTGAGCCACATTAAGTACTCACATAAAATATGAATTACAGCAATTGTTGTTTACATGCTGATATTGTGTAATTGTATGTTTGTATGTATTTGTAATAACACCTCCATCGGCGATCAATGCCATAACCTAATAATATATCAGCTTTTGTTTACACCATTTTCATCATCATTGCCATCTAACAAGTCAATGTGATCAAAACATCATCCGTTTTAACCTTCCGTTGCTTCTTATAATTATGAGCAAACCACTAAAACATGAATAACGTGATTAACTGCCTCGTGACATGAGGCACGTTCAGTGGTCCTTTTGCCCCACCTGTTGGAGCTAGGAGGAAGTAGATTCAGACATCACAAGGGTGACCATCATAAACAGGAGTTTGTCCCTTCCTGCTCAGACAGCCCTCTATAGCACGCCAGGAAGCCCAGCTTCCCATAGAGCTGCCTGTGTGTGGTTACGGAAGCCTTAGAGGTGTGTGACGTCTGTGTCTTGGTGATGGAAACGCCTCCCTGCTCACTAGAACTTTAGTCATCTGGCCTCTGGTTCCACACCGGCAAGTCAGGACTGGTTAGCTTCCTTACACCTCCCAGCAACAGAAGGAGATATGACATCTCAACACTCAGCAACGTCTCATAGAGGAGTCTTATGCAAGCTGTGGGAATGGGAGTTTAGGAGAGGTTGTTCATGTAAAAGCATATAGTAATTTAGGGGAATTGACTCCACCACAAAAATCCTTAATCGCTGACAAAGTAAATCCACCTGACTCCTATCGTGTTTTTGTATGTGTGTGTTTTATGTTGTCACTCCCGTGGACAACCGTTAAAGGAGCGGCCTTAGGGCGTGGCATTGTTATTCATGCTTAGCAAGCAGGGAGCGCAACAGGCCCGTTTTAGTTCCGTCGACGTAGTTTAATTGAACAGGGAATGGATTGAGAGAACATCGTATTTTGTCTACTGTTTCCCTCAATGCGTGTCAGATGTGTTATTGCTAAATATAAATCTGGGCCAGGTTACTGAGTGTCTGTGCCTGTCACAGCTGTGCGAGCAGATTGCTGGCTCTGCACAGCACGCCAGTTCAGCTCCGTCACACTGTGGCTCAGGGAAGGCCTCTGTGCATCACAAGCCCCTCCCCCGCACCCGCCCTCGTCCCGCCTCGGCCGTGCTGGACCTGTGGAGGCCCGTCCCAGAGAGAGATATCTGTGGGGAAGGGGGCTCTCTCTGCCGGAGGAGACACAGGCCTGTTCCCATCATGCTCTGCTCTCACGGGCAGGGGAGGATGGCTGCACGCCGCCGGCCCTGCTCTGTCATAGATGCCGGTGTTACTATGGAGACGCAGTCCACGGAGCTGCACCACAGAGTAAGATGTCAAGTGCATGCTAACACAGGCGCACACACACACACACGCGCATGCACGCACGCACGTACGTGCACGAATGCACAAATACATATGCAGTGCATTCACAAATATGAAATGAATACACTTAACACACACACACACATACACAGATACACACACACACGAATGCACAAATAAATATGCAGTGTATTCACAAATACATCATAAGAAATAACTACATTTAAGACACACACACACGGTGCTGGGAGAAGTAGAAGAGCAGAGCCTCTGACCAGTAGACTACTCAAACCCACTGATAAATATAGCCCTGCTAAGCCCATAATGAATCAAACACACGCTGCAGACTCTGAAGAGGAGCCCAGTACTAACCTGGTATTTTTACCCTTGCTGCTAGCTACAACAGTGCATGCATGCGATGGTCCATTTATAGAGGCCTGAATGCTAATTTACCCCCGGCTAGCTTTTCTTTATTGATACTATTTTTATTTTCTTTAGTTTTTGTATTACCCTCTGTACATCTCTCTCTCTCTCACTCTCTCTCTTTCCCTCTCTGCCTCATTCAATCTCTCATTTTCTGGGCAATTTTCTGCCTCATCACGCTCATAAGCTGCACCTCTCATTGCCCTAACACAGAGTCAGTTCATTTTAACTGGAGGGACCACCTGGTTGGAATGATGTATAGTCTCTCATGATTTGCTGCGGAGCATGCACACCGACCACTGTGCCAGAATAGCCTGGCTGGATGTGAAAAGTAATTTAACTGAAAACGGGGACAAGGCAGCAAAGCAGAAATGTTTGTTTTTATTTATTTATTTATTTTTTTGTTTTTTTACTTGAAATGCAAGTTTGGGGGGGAAGGCTGCATCCAGTCTTTTGCATGCATGTGTGGGTTAGGCTGGTTGCGTATACACGGCCCCACAGGAGTCATTACAGAGTGATGTACCACGATAGGTTTGTCCTAATCACCCAGTAACCCCCGTTTCCAGGCCTTGTCTCGTCCAGCGGGGGTGTCGCCCTTGGAGCCCCCGCTCAGGGCATCTCTCCAGCGATGTCGCTCTCTTCCCCTGCCACACAGCACCCTCACTGCCCTGGCATTACTGCTGCCACACACAGGTTGGTAACGGTGCCAGTGTTATTACTACAGGCTTTGGCACTGCCTATTCCATACTGTATTAGCACGTAGGACATATGGGTGCTGTTGGATAAGAACCAGTTGTGCATATTGTTAGTTTTGTTTATATGTGAATACAATGATTAATTAATAGGTTGAGCAGGTTTCTTGGCTCCAGGGTTCAAACTTATTGTTTATTATTAAAATGCATGAATATCTGGCAGGTATTTTAGAATGCCTTCTTGTTGCATAGCGCAGCAGCGAATACTTGTGTCTCACTGATCTATAAACTCCAAGCTGTTAATTGAATCTGTCTAAAGCTTGACGCTGTGTCTGTCTGCTGGTCTTTTGCTGGCTCATTTGCTCATCTGCCTATCTGTCTGTCCATCCGCATCACTTGTCCCGTAGACGTTGGTCAGTCGTCATCGGTGCGTCTGCGGTCAGGAGACTCTGGAAGTTGCAGGAAGAGGCTTTTGAGACCTGGCTCAGAGCCACTACAGGTTAACGTAGTAAGTCTCCTTCTCTCTGTCTCTCTCTCTCTCTCTCTCTCCCACACACACACACGCACACACACACACACACACACACGTTGATTGGCTATTAGCCTGATTCATACAAAGCAGTATGTGATTTTCAATGCACAGGCACACACACACACTGTACATGCCCACACAAGAGCTGTTTGCTTGATGGATATGGGAGTGGGCATTTAATAATATAATTTTTTATTGAATTGATGCTATGACTTTTATAAGCAACACCCTTACGCATTCTGAGGGTGGGTCTTTGCTGGTGAAAATAATAATAATAAGAGAAAATAATGGAAATGCTAGCTTCTTAGATTAATAATCACTATTCAGTAGACGCTAATATCCAAATGTACAGTGAGTATATTGTACTGTAGGTACAAGTAATTCAGTAGGGTTAGGTCAAGGATGCTTAACCCATGCTGGGTTAGAACCCATGACCTTGCAGCTAAGGAACACCTAGACATGTAAATATCCTGCCCCTATTCAGTCAGGGTTAGGGTTAGCATTTATTCAGACACACTGCACACTAACTATATTGGCTGCTGAACGAAGATTGAATTGTACTATTTAAAAAGGGGATGATAACTTCAAACAATGTATAATGCTAGCTTGCTTCCCAAGAGTGAAGTATGTCATCAGTTGTGTAACATCGTTTTCATAGTGTGTGGGAATAACTAATAATGACTCCGGTTCTCAAGATAAGCGTTTAGGAAGGAATACTTTGATTTGAGATACGATGTGTTTGAGTCCGTTTTAAACAATTATAGAGATCATTTGCATTTACTCCATTGCATCACTTGTTTTTTATAATAAGTAAATTTTTTTTACTATTTCAGTCATATCTGGTATTAAGAAATAAAATTAAAAAAGTATTTACAGTAATGTTAATTTAAATGCATTTGTCAGTATGTCATATAGTGAATCCCAACACAATGTAAAATGAGGTTGTGTGACAGCATCTATGGAGAATACAACTTAATTACCAACAAGGGGTTGATCGCAATCGACTTCTTAACCGCAACATCTGAAACTGGTGTGGAACTGCATAATGATGGCTGAAATGTTGATTTATGAGTACCGGGGGGTTTCAGTGCCCATTATTTTAGTCTGGTCATTTATTGATTGCTTTTCGTTTTTAAGACAGGTCATTTTACCCCAGTTGGTCAGGAGGGCTTAAATTCTGGCCTAGATCACTTTGGATACACACATGCAGTCACACCTATGGGCAATACCATGCATGTATTGCAGAGGGGAAGTGTTTATGTATCAGAAACCAATATAAACACAATGATTACTTGCAACTGTAAAGACTCTTGGATATTCTGCGTGTACAATCTTATCACATGAACCATTTTGCTCTCAATACAGCTTTATATGGAACATTTAAATTGTGGCTCTGTGTTAATTTTCCATATTTAGGCGTGTGTTAATATGCATAGCATTATTAACCAGGGCAGCCTTGAGTGGGTCGACTTGAGCAGTTGATTTATTTTGGGGTTCGATGATCTCCACCACAAATGCGGGGGCTTGCTTCTGGCACTGTAATTTTGATGATCACATTTTCTTTCTGATTTAAACGGTATTTGTGAGCCACTGCACGTTGTTGCCATGACACTCGCTGACTCCTGTTCATCTCCTTGCTGCTATCTTTAGGAAGCCTTTTTAAGTGTGAGCTAAATAGAGCTCTTGTGTGGGCGAGAGAGAGAAAAGGGCGCTGTGGAGAACATTGTATGTGTGCTTTTGTGTCGTGGCGGTGTAGGGGGGGGCTGAACGGTGGGGTGGCACCATTTAATATGACACGTGGATAGAAAACATGGAGAACGTGTGTGTTGTGCGGATCTGACTGAAAAGTTCGATGGGAAGCACGGCGAGATGAGCGGAGGTAGCAGCACAATGCGCACTAGCACAGCTGTACTGGGAGCTGTTTTGGTAAGTCGTGCGTTATTTACGTGGCTTTGGTCTTGCAGCGACACAGTAACTGGGCGCTTGTGATTCGCTCCTGAGTCCTCCTGCTGTGCTGAATAGTGAAGCCTAGTGGCCACAGGCAGGGATGGCACTCACTGCAGTGGATTTCCTCTAACGCCTCGCTTCAGTTCATTGATTGGATCTCTCCTCTATTCAATAAAAACGTATTTTGTTGTACTAGAATAAGCCGTGCAATTCATTACATTATATTATTTCCCCCCTTTTCTCAAATGTATTTTCTAAGATGGTCTTCCCCTTTCCATATGTATCCTTCTGTCTTTTCCTCTATACCTTTATCCCATTTACTTCCATCCTTCCCTTGTTTTATTTTCCTTCCTTTACTTTGCTATACCCTACTATCACCGGCACAATATTATCAATACATATATTTAATTTAATATACAGCAGCTCCTTTATGTCAGTTTAAAAACAATTAAAAACATTTTTTTTAGTGATGGACATTAAACACATCTATATATTAAGTCATATATAACTAGTCAGAAACTTAATTAATGCATAAAAACACCAATAAAAATCAACAACTCTGTTTAATAATTTAATATCGATGCAAATGTGACTTCCACATCCTGTCTGTTTCTGACGCAAAGTAATATAGCCTATAGTGCTCCAACGAATCTTATTCAGTTTGGGCCCACATAAGGATGTTTGCCTCTAATCACATTATGCAACTTGGTTTGTTATGAAGGGATGAGTCAGCAGGCAGCAGATAGAGAGGGAGATGAGCCATAAGAAAACATAGGTCCTTATGACAGAGCATATGCTCTCTCTCTCTCGCTCTCTCTCTCTCTCTTTTACTCACTCACACACACACACACACACACACAAACACACGCATTTCATACTGTAATATAGCGTGATCGCTGCTCATACATCTTAATTAAATTCCTTCTAAATTCAGACCTCATTGACACAACCACCTATCTCTCGCTCTCTCTCGCTCTCTCTGTCTGTCTCTCGCCCTGTCTCGCACATGCCAACAGACACAGACACGCCACACACACTCACGCACGCACACACACGCACACCCATACTCAAGATTCTCCTCTGATGTATTCAGAATTCATCTGTCAGGGTGCATGAGTCATTGCATTGACAATTTCATTATTTGCAGCGTAGCCTAGTAATATCTCTGTCAAACAGATTATGTGACTGCAAGGACCCATCTATTAACCACAAGCTTTATTTTGGAGCACTGTCAAAGAAGCCACTGTAATAAACTTGCGGGTATGATCCAGGTTGTGAGCTATACAGCCGACCCGTGCTATCGGGATGCTCTTTCAAAGATGCTTTCAAAGATGCTCATATTCGTAAGTTACGGGCTTGACGTTGCACAGTGGCATTGTGCAGTCAGGCACTAATGCTGTTACAAGGTGGGCTGTGATAAATAGCATGGCTGCTGCTTGAAGACTAGCAGCTGGGTGTGTCAGATTGGTTTCGGGCTGTCAGGTGTGTGTGTGTGTGTGTGTGTGTGTGTGTGTGTGTTAAAAGGAAGGCGCGACAGAGTGGCTCACAGCCTCTCTTTCTTATATAACTGTTAAGAGGGTTTCCTTCTTTTTTTTTTTTTTTTAAGGACGGCTGCATGCTGTAGAACTAGAGGCAAATAGCATGATGCTGAATCTATGACTCATTGGAGTATCCTGTTCTGTCTGTTTGCTTTCGGTGCATGCTGTGTCTGCGTCTGTGTGTGCGAGCATATCTTTAATACCTCCTCTAGTTAGAATTTCATCCACACTTAAAATGGTGGGTGATTTCGATAATGTCGCAGCAGGCGATGCTTTTTGTTCTGAGATTATTTTTAGCCCCGAGGCTCTCCAGGGCTTGTTATCCTGCATCAAGTGTATTGTCTGTGATCGTTCTCAGGGCCTGCCTAGGTAATTTTACGCACAGTCCTCACATTCAAGTGTTAGTGTCATAGACGGTTTATTTTTTCACCTTTTTCTTGACATGTACTGAACTTGTAACTTCAGAGGACTACAGGGACATTTAAACCTCAAGAAATGCAAGACACAACTTGTGTTTAAATTTGAACAGTTTTATTTTATATATGTAGCTACATCTGTTGTATAACTTCTCTTATAATGCATTTTGCTCACTTAAACAGTGAACAGTAAAAGAGAAGAAAAATAAAAGAACAATAGTCAGTTTTCAATAATGACAAAGCTGAATAATGTAGAATAAAGTTTTACTTATACATAATGATATCTCTTTTCACATAAACTATAATAACAGTAATAGACAAAAATATACTACAAAATATGAAAAATTTTAAATATATATTTGTGAGCATTGCATGGAATATGAAGAAATAAAATGTGCAATGTATGTCAATGTGAGTAAAACACATTAGTAAGCCTAATTGGATGAAGAAACTTGACACCTGAAACTTGATACTTGATACTTGATACTAAGATCAATACAGGGTATGTGTCCTTCAAAATACACCATACTTAAAATATATTAATTCCCTCATGGTGACAATATTTAAGAATGTTACGCTGTTTCGAATCCATATAGTTCAGTTGATACTGAACTGGCCTGTACATCACATACAAAGTCTCCTTGATTGCAGTCATGGCTTTCAGGGACTAAATGTCTCACCTGGATGAACAAATCGTGGTAAACTCCTGTTACAACTTTGAGGTAGGTGCAAAAAGGGTAACTGAAAATGAATCTGCTTGTGATGCTTTGGACTGTTGAGGACAAAGGTGCATTTCATTTCCTTTCTGAATCTTCTAAGCAGGATCTCCTAAACCTGTGCAGGTTAAATGTTGTTTCAAATGCAGCCACATAACTTTGTTTTAAGTGTGAATTTTAATGATGCATTAAATTAGTCTGCTGGTAAATTGCGCTGACAAAGTGTGCACAGCTGGAAGTATTTCTATAAAGTTCTAGAATAACATTCTGTAACTGAGGCCAGCATGCCCTGGGGTTGCCAAGGCATTGTATCTGCTATCAAACTCTTCCATCAATGAGTGACACTGTCTATTTCAATGCATGTGCAAGAATAAAGTTGACTAGTGCTGTCACAGAGTCCACGGTCACTTTGAGCTCACCACCTCTTGTAGCAGAATTGTGCCTAATGCCAATGCAGTGGTATGATAGAAAGTCTGGGATGTTGTGACCTTTTTTGAGCAAGGCCATTAATCCCTTCTCCCGTCCAGCCATTAAAGGAACACCAGGCATCACAGAAACCAGCTTTTTCAGGTTTTTGCCTGAAAGAACTCAATCAGTTCAAAATATACTATATGTCTTTCCCTGCGTTTGCCCAGTTAATGGAAAACAAGGCCAACATCTCCTCTGCAAGTCAAGTAGAGCCAAACCTCATATTGTCTGTATTGTTTGTAGCATCCGATGCTAAGCAGAAGTATTCTGCATTTCCAATGTCTTTTAGATATGAAAAAATATCATGTGAAATTGCCTCTACTCCCCTCTTAACGGTTTAAACTTCAGCTTTAATATATGCCAGGTTATGTTGTCTTTCTTATTGAATTCTTCAAATCTATAAACATTTGTCTGAGAAAGCCACCCTCAGTTGCTGGTTTCTTAGCTCTAGCTATATTTCAAGTCATTTTGTATGAGGCCTTGGTAACGTTTATACTTTTTTTAACAGTGAGAAACATACTTTGCTGCTTTCGTGTTTTCTGAGATCGCTGTCAGGTGAATTTGTGTCTCTTAAGTCTGGGTGAAGTTGGTCATGGCGGCATAGTAAATTGGCTTGCTTTGACACAACCAGCGTTTTTTCAGTATATGAGACACTACTGTTTGCCACGTACCTCTGTAAAGGCAAATTCCACTTTCCACTCAAGGGTGAAAACCCTGTTTTCATCTTCAAATTTCCTTTTCTTTGTTGCCATCATCAATCAATAACTACGCTGCGTATTTTGACTGCTTGACAGATCACTCACAATAAGACAGGCTATCAACAAGATTCCGTTGCCATGGTATTGGACGTGGCTCATGTTTTTTTTATAATAAATCTAGCATCAAGTACGACTGACATTCTCATCAGGCATTGCTTTATTTATGTTAATTCAAGATTCGATTATTAATTTGTCTATATTCAATTTATGTTATGAGTGTGGAGAGGGTTTTGTGCTGCCAGTTGAGAAATATTATTTATGGTAATGTGTTATTGGGTAACCATTGCCGAGGTGTTAGGAGGGCATAGTTACTGTAGATACCCTGTTGACTGTTCGAGGGTATCGCTTATTATAGCCATTGCATTCTGAGGGGTCCTTAGTTTTAGGGTCTTTTTGTGGAGACTTTGCTGCAGGTTAAGAGAAAGAGAAGGAGCACTCTCTAGGCAGTAAACACAGTGAAGCTACAGCCCCTTTATAAAATATGTTTGCGTACATTCTTAACTATGTGTTTGATTTTTAGAGGTTGTAAGCATAAAAAGCATAAGATGCCATAAGTGCCAGCATTTACCACAGTATAAAGCAGTCACGCTTTACAACTTTGGACATTTAGGTTTAAATATCATCTTCTGGAGGGGATGGGAAGGGAAAGACAACCTTAACCTGAAAATGTTTTCTGCTGAAACTGCAGTATATTTAATTGACTCATGCATTTCAATTTGTCTCTATGGAATTCTCAGAAGCTCCAACCTTGGTCCTGTTGTCCTTGCTAAATAAAAGAATGAGATAGAAGCTAACTGCACAGTGTGTGGCTAGTTAGAGTGTGTCCTGCAGGCTTATGTAAAGCCCCGCGTGGATTTTTCTGGCAGCTGCCACTTCCTGTGTATAGTATTTATCTTAACGTCTGACCATCCCTGTTCCCTGCTATGCTGTATGCATCGTCAGAGAAACCCCTCCATAGTGCATTATGCAACTCCTCACTCTCCCTCTCTCCGCCGTTAATCTCTCTATTCATCCCGATGAACCCTCTCACTTTCTCTTCTTAGTCTTCCTCTCATCAGCTGACGTTACCTTGTTTCACCCACAGATGTGTTATAAAAACGGGATACGACACTTTTTGCTCACAGAGCGCATGCACTGGGACACTGGGGGGAGGAGCTTCATTGACTGGGGGGAGGAGCTTCATTATCGTCTACCACTGTTCATACCCTGCCATGAAGACATGAGCCTTCCTGGGCTTTAGGAGACTTAAAATATAATAATATACAGTATAACACATTTTTTAACTTGTGCAGTGTTTCTTTGCATGCGGAAGCTAGTTTCTCACTAGGGTCTTACAGTAGTTCCATCTCTGTGAATGCACCTCATAATTGAATACTAAGTGCGAAAGCAAACGGACAAAATAACGTTGGCAGTGTATACAGTAGTTCTCACGGAACCTCACATGTGGGTAGTTCCTAGAACAGATATCCTAGAACTGTCTGGAGCAAATGACCACCGCTTCTCAGCAAAGTTAGCTTTTCAATCCTCTGCTCTGTTTTTGAACTCATTTGTGTGAGGACTCAGAATGTAGATTGGTTTGTATCTGTTGCGATCAGGTGTAGCTAAACGACTCTTTCACAATGGCCTAGCTGTTGTGCTTCACCACCACAGAAAAGGCAACAACCGAAATGGCAATGGGCATTATTCTGCTCTGATAGGCTGCTATTAAGTAACCCTCCCAAACAGTGGCTGTCTCTGTGCCGACCAGATAATTCGAGGTCGAATGCGGAGGTGGCACCACTCCTAGCACAGTGTGAGGGCCACAGGTGTCTGGTGAGCTTCTGATGAACGGTGACACCAGTGGGCACGCTCAGTAGGCTCGCAGCTAGCGCTGTGGAAGCACAATATATGACCGTTTGCTTAGCTGAGCTGCCAATCCTCCTCAATTGCATGCCACACCTGGTCTCACAAATGGTGTTCATCACACACACTATCTGTCTGTCTCTCTGCCTGCCTGCCTTACCGTGTGATGCTATTTTTGGTTACTTGGTTTAAATGTGCTTTGCACTGATGCATGCATTTTGATTGTGTTCAGAAACAGTTACCCAAAGCAAATAAGTCCAAGTAATTTAATACAATGCAATGATGTAGTAAAAATCCACAGCTACTATGATTGTAATTACATAAATAGATCACCTTTTTGTATAACTCTATGGCAGCCCTGGAGGCCCAGGATATTGAAGTCACGAGGGTCAACTCTAATATAACATCTGAACTGACCTAGTTTTTCTTAGAACTGTCAGAATAATTTTATTTGACATTGATAGGAGACAAATTATGTAGCGTTGTGTGTCTACAGTGGTTTTACTCATAGGCAAGACCATACACCTTGGATTGAATGCACGAGATGACTCAGATCATAGGTGCGTGTGGAGCTAATGGCCATAACACACACATCATGACAACAGTAAATGAAGGCTTGCTTCAGGTCATATTGCCAATGATGCACGTAATTGCATTTGCACACCATATGTTATAATGTTTCTAAGTCTTTAGTGGTCTTAGTGCCTAATGAACAAATCTTTTCAAGTGGCTCTTCCACTGCCCATCCATGGCATTGTGTTTTAAAGCACGTATGAACATTTCCCTAGAAGGAATAAGGCCGGTCTTCCTCCTTTGTCCAAAGAGGATTCAGATAGTTCTGATAGCTCTTTTATTCTCAAACCCTGATCTCCCGATCCACCCTGCTTGGCCTTACAAAACGCATCTAAACATGGAAACCTCCTCTCAACTGACTCCAAGTTCTGACCTACTGACTGCTCGTCCACCATCATTCCACCGCCCAGACGCAACTGAGCGAATTAACACCTGTCTCCTGGACAATGGTGACAGAGCTGTGTTCAGGAAATAACCGTACAGTTTATTTTTATCTTGATGTTTTTATGTGTGGCTGCAAGGCCTGGAGGAAGCAGGAAGCGTGTGTGGTTGCTGTGGAGATGGGATCTGAACAAAAGAATTGAAGTTGGCCAGAGGGGAAATGGGTGTGCTAGGCTCTGCCTGCCATTAGCCTACCACTGGCCACAAATAGACTCATTTTACCAACACAGAAATATGTAATCTTCTGTCAGACAGAAGCTAGCTCATTCATTTGCTATAGTCCAGAGCACTGACTGAACCGCTGACCTCTAAGTAGATCCACAGATGTAATCTAAAAGTCATGGACAATGATTGAGTTGTACATGGCCATTTTTCTTTAGTGCATGATGCTTAAATTCTGTTGAACTGATTCTACTGTATGCTATGTTTGCCTGGTTAATAAAATAATGTGCTGTTTAATAAATACACTGTGGGCAAGATTTACTAAAGGCTTGCTTGAGTAAAAATGTGTGTAAACTTTATAGCACTCGCAAAGTAGTAGTACGCTGATCTACTACTATGTTGTGCACGGAGGATGACGTCTTTCAAAAGTGCAAAATATCACGTATTGTACATTTGTACGTTTGCCTTAATGAATATGCAATTTGGGGCATTTCAATGTTAATGTGAAAAATAATTAGAGGGGAACAAGCAAATACATACATTTTCACACGCAATGTGATCTATCAAGCCTAAACGCTATTTCAGGTGATTGCAACACCACCTATATTTAATACATTTGAATAGAAGGTGCAAACTGCTAAATAGGCTCTGGTTGGGACTGATATAGGCTACATTGTTTATTCTAGTACACCTGCATGAAAATCTTTGAATATCTGCTTCCCAGCAGTTACAGTATACAATATGTATAACATTGGGAATAAGTGTCTATGGGTCTATGTGTGTGTGTACTGTGTGTGTTTGTGAATGTGTGGGGGGCGTAGGTTTGTGTTGTTATTGGAGACTGAAGTTAAACCATTTTGAGTTAACTATAGCCTATTGAACAACAAGAAGAAAAAAAATAACATTATGCACATTCATATCGTAATTCCGGCCCTTAATCAACACAGAATCTCATTAATTTACACAATGGTTGTGCTACTTTATAATGTTCAAATCAACCTAACATGTTTATTTTATTTTGTTTATTTATTTTTTACTGTAAACTAAATAATAGGCTTGATCTGTGATAAGACACACAACATTCCTTTTTATGAATAGCTGCATTTTATGGGCTGAAAACTGAGCTACTGTACGTGTCATATCCATTAAAAATCACCACAGCACCTGGCTGGTTTACAATGGTACACCCAGTCCGCTCATATGTCATCAAATAAAAATTTGCCAATAAGAGTGTGTGTTGAATGAATAGTCCCACTCTTTTCTTCCAGAAAGAGCCAATTGCAATTGGTTGTGTTGATGACAGTGTAGGGCAGGCAATTACATGTTTAATGTGGGTTTTTATGAGACAGTATAAGATTAATGGCAAAACATGCATGCATAATGTGAAAAAAACAAATACTCAAATCCCAATATTTTAATTGAATACCCAAATAGTAGAGTATTTGGGGCCAGACCTACAAACTATGCAAATTTTCACATCAGTATCACACCCATGCTCTCATCTATTAATATAAAATGCTGTCCATGAAAGTGTTTTCTGTATGACTTTGAACCCATTTGAGGGTTGACCTCACTGTAACGTCAAATCCAAATACTGTATGTTGTGTTCCATTACTGGTTTTTCTCTGTCTTTTTGTGTTTAATACAACTGGGCTGATAAAATGGTCTGCACTGCTGATGGTTATGTTTATTCCATGATGAAAATACATCAAAGTATAAAATCCTTCTTACTTTTGATGTTACAGTGTGATAGCAAACATTCTCAGAAATACTGTTAATGATGAAAACATACTTGTAGTATTCATTTTCTCCATTTGTTTGCATGCATCGCAAATACGTTCATAGTTTAAATACACACTTCAGAGTATTTTCAAACTGCATAGGGGTGTACATTTACCCCACACGAGCAGACATTTTTACAAACTCTAGTATTTCTCTCTCTCTCTCTCTCTCGCTCTCTCTCTCTGCTGTGTATGTATGAATGTATTAGTATTGGTGCCAGCGCAGATTTAGACTTTCAGATGTGACCTTTGTTGTCTAAATGTCAGTAAGATTGTAGAGAAAACCCACTGAGGCAGGGGCAGTCTTATGTAATCTGTTCCCTTCCTTACACATGCACACACACACACACACACACACACACACACACACACACACACACACACACACACACACACACACACACACACACACATACAAAAAAAAAAGCTTGTTTGAGAAAGGTTGTTGTATCTCAGTTCTTCATCCAGCTCACTGCAAGACACTGAAAGTGTTGCTTTTCAGGAGCTGGAGGCTTTTATCTGCATGTATGTCCATAAAGTGCTTCTTCTATATTTTATAGCTTTAAAAATACTTGGCACAATCCTCCTGCTTTTTTCTTCTGCTTCTTCTATATTTGTCCTGGGATCTCTTGATGAATACTGAAGCAGTCCACTTACTGGGAAAGCATCATAGGACTGAGATTTCCCCTGCATGAATTCATTCATGACCATCTTGTGTTTGTCTCATGGCGGGCCCAACGGTGTTAAGCATGAGCACCAGGGCAAATCCTGCAGGCCAGAAGGCGCTTATGTGTAATACAGGAAGTGGCTTTAAGTATCACAACGAACACACTTGTTCAAAATAGGACATGCTTGCTGATGGGAAGGTTGAGAGGTTATAGCACTTTATGGCTAACTAAAGGTGTGGTAAGCAATTGTAAGATAATAACATTTTTGTCAAATTCAGCGAATATCTCCTCAGTCCTATAGCTGCCTGTTCTGTGTGAATCAATTCAAAATACACAAATACACAAATAAAGTGGTGTAGACCACAACAAACAACACTTCCCCTGCCACGTCGCATTGTATATCCAAATGATGGGGCGGAGCTTCAGAGCAAGCATCCTATGGTAGAGGTCTTCACGGGTCCAAAAAATTGGAGCCGATCCGAAAATAAAACCCATAAATTGAGATCTGTTCTGAATAGACCCGATGACAAACAGACCTGTACCCGAGAAGTACCGTGGATTAGTTTTTTTAAACAGACCCATACTCATTCGGGTCCAAAATACCCGCTGAGTACCGAAAGAATAAACAGAACCTTAAAAATGATGTTGCAACAGGTGACGCCATGTCGCCATCAATAGTCAAGGAATAGTGCAGAAAAGTTGGCTGAGAAACGCACAGGTTTCCACACCTGTTTCCACATGTCATTCCTATCACGGACGCTGCACGGACCATGGTAAGCTCAGCTAGCAAAGTTTATTTAATATTATCGTTACTGATTGGCTCCTAGGCTCCCAGAATACGAATTTAACTTGAAATCCTGTAGTATGAACGGCTGCAAATTAAATAAACCTATGCTAATTCTACTCAACCATGACTTCATCCAGAGTTTTGTTTCTCGTATAATTAAGCAAACACAAGTGCTACTAGTTTACAATTACAGAAATCAGTGTATTGATGGCATGTTTGACAGTCCACCTCCATGTTTGTTTTTTCTCTGAAGTCACGTTTGTTCAAAGAAGAACTGTTAGATCCCAAGTCCCTAATCGCCACTCTGAAATCGTTGAGGATAAATGCCAAGTGTGTGGTCCTGCATCTTAACCAAATCATCTAGTATGCGCTCCTTATGATTATAATTAAAAATCAGTCAAATATGTCCGTATGTCTGTGGTTTCCAACATTTATAAATTGGTTAAGATTTGAATATCTTCTAGTGTGCATCAGGCATTAGTATTATTACAATTTATAATATAATTTGTAATTCTGAGATCTGAAAATCATAAACTGTTCATTGTGTTTCAGATCAGGTACTTTATTGAACAGCTGGTTTCTATGATGCAAGTTAGTGACGTCATCCTGACTTCAGTTTCACATTTAGGTTCACATATAGGTTTAATAACTTTTGTTTTCATTCTAATTTTCAGAATTCTTAGTGATCTAATTTTGTGAGAACCCACTTGCAAAATATTGTACATACTTGGTGTTTTCTGGTTTATTCACAACACTGTCTAAGGCTCACCGACACTTTCTATCTGGTGTGTAAACAGAAGAGCAGCAAAATGGGAAAGAATATTCTCACAATTGGAGAGGGTTGTGTCAAATGTACCATCTCTCTGGTCTCAAACTGCTTTTCTTTTGATTAAATATGATGGTCCTGATGGCATCATCGGTCTGTGACCTCCAGCACTCCCTGGATCGGTTCGCAGCCGAGTGTGAAGCGGCTGGG
>JAODTR010000002.1:3794545-3831614 GCA_025399935.1 Amblyopsis rosae | reverse complement strand
TGTGCTGTATTGCATCATACGTGCGCGTAGCGTTAATTTCTGAGGACGGGCACAAACTACGCTCCAAAGGAACGCAGGATACTCATCCGACACGCGTGGTAGCCATCTTGCGTACGTACGCATAGTTAAAAGCAGGTATATCGCGGGCTTTAGCCTGTTTAGCCTGCTTTGTGTGCTGTCAACTGGTAACATGAGTCTGTTTGCACTCCTGTTCGGGCCCGCACAGAGAAGATGGCTGCAAGACATGCTTAATTATACAATTGTGCGTCTTTGTTCTCCACTTCCTTCTGCAGACGGCACTGTACAACATGTGTAATGACAGCCCGGGGTGTTTTAGGGCCGGTCTTGTGTGTTGCCTTCCTTCCTTGCTTTCATCTCCTGCTGTATCAGTACAGAGTTGCAGATTCATCTCTGCACGCTTATTAGAAGTTTGTATTGTATTATTACCCCCCCCCCCTTTATCCCCATCTTTAACCTCTGCTTAGAGTTTTATGTGGACATTAAGGTTTCATTTCAGAATATGATTATTCAGCAGTATGCCGTCTTAAAGTGTTGATATTACACACTTTATACCTTCATTACTGCTGAAATTATTTTTAGAAGTAGCCTAATGAAAGTGTAATCTAGTTATCTTGAGATACCCATTTTGTGTTTAGTTGTAGTAGCATTATTTAACATTAAGTCTACATGTATTGCTACATTTATGTGCTTTTTATTGGTGTTGGATGGGAAGAGACTTCTCTAAATCATATTAGATCGGTAACTAATATAGACTAATCTTGACTAAATAACAAACATATTTTGATAGATTTTACACCAGTTGTTACTCTAAAACCATTTAGTTTGTGATTATTATATATGCCTACATTTCTTTTATTTCAATTACAACTTTGGTAATTAAGTTATATTTTTCACCGGGCTGTCTATGTTTACATAGTCTGCATGAAACAACATAGTAAGAAGGCACTGGGCAAAGTAGTCCAATGTAGTTTCACCGCGGCAGACCCACCGTCATTAAAATTCACGTCGCATTATTATCCTAGCGTAAGTGCAGTCGGATTCTCTTGGCACCACAGTATCTATTCCTAAATCCTTTCGAATTCTTCTCCACGCATTTCCTTGACCTCATGACGTTTTCACTTGAGGTCAAGGAGCAGTTGCTAGGAAAGCACATAGGACGTGCTCGTTTTGACTATGCGGACTATACTTGTGGACTCACCTCACGCACGCACACTAACACATCTGCTTCTCCCACAGGATCTGATTCGCCGGGACATCCTGTACTATAAGGGGCGCATTGACATGGATCGCTACGAGGTGCGGGACGCCGTAGATGGGCGTGACGATGACTTCAACGTTAGCGTGAAAAATGCTTTTAAACTTTGCAACAAAGACAGCGAGGAGATCCACATCTTTCTGGCCAAGAAACTGGAAGAAAAGATCCGCTGGCTCAGGGCCTTTCACGAGGAGAGAAAGATGGTGCAGGAGGATGAGAAAATCGGTTAGTCATGCTCCCCTCTGCTCCCCACCTCTCTGTTTGGAGAGCATCACTGCCATTCAAAATGAGGACTCCAGCTTGATTTATATTCGAGTACACAGCATGGACTGCAGCATGCTACACGGCTGCTTCGCTACAGTTAGTAAACACGAGGTCCCTTAGACTGGCATTCACATACTTTAGAGCTGTGACCCCACAGAATTAAAGGCAGGGTTAGTCATTTCCGAGAATGCCTTGCTAATAATATCCCTCTGCGCGTCTGTGGCGTCACTCACACTGAAACACATTGTGAAGCAAAGCATAGAAGCTTTGTTGATACGAGTGATGTTCGCCACTTTGTCCTATTTACAGTGCCAGGGCTGTGTAGAAGTATCTGATTATTGTTTCAACATGCACAGAACGGTAAGCTAGCGAAATGCAAGGAGATATTGGGTGTATTTTACAAAATGTGTATTAGCTTACAAATGAGCTTGCCATAGCTGACTATACATTTAACTGGTTTATAGCTTAAAATAAATATCCAATCGTAATATATGCAAACTAATCATTTTTTCTGCACAAATTTATATTATTTTATAAAATTATTCACAATTAATGGATATACGATAATACAGTTAATTAAACTAATTAAACTTTTTTTACACAAATAATTAAAATCCTTGACACCATATTCACTTTCAAAGTACTAGCATGTGTCATTTTACGTGATGAACCAAATCTATACTTTTTTTTTTGCTTGTCTTCATATAACATAATTTATATAATACTTTTAAATGTCTATGGACTTTTTCTATAGTTTCAGTTATCACTCAAGAAGCTAATAAGATTAGCAATTATTTGCTAATTGCCTTCAAAGGCAAAGGATGACTCTAGAAAGCTGTGTATCTTATTAGTCAGTATGTAGGTTTCTTTAAGTTCTCCTTAAACTAAAGAAATCACTGAATTGCACTGTATTGACGTTGCACCCCGTGGAATGTGTTCTGCTTAGGGTTTGAGATCTCAGAGTACCAGAAGCGGCAGGCAGCGATGACAGTGAGAAAGGTGACCAAACAGAAAGGTGAGGCAACAAGAAGATATCAGGTGATTTCCCTTTTCTTTCTCACCCTGGTCTGCTCTGTCTTCTCATCGCTGTTTACTCTTTTCTTACCTGCTGTTTTACCCTGTACACCTTTAAAACACATATTTTACATACACACACACACTTATGAATGAGTCTAGGTTAGTAGTTTACTTAGTAATGTGAAGAAGATTAATGTCCTAGCATAATGGTTTATATATTGGGTTTCCTTTGAGCTAAATACCTCTCAGCCCTTACATGAATGAGGATGGCTTATTGTTAAGCATCAATGAAAAGACAGAGGGCTGTTTGCATGAAGTATGAGTTTAAAGGAAAATACTAGTGTTTATGACAAGTGGGTCCTGTGCCATTCTTGCCATTCTTTTGTTGTTTTTCTGAAAAGTATTATAGACATATACAGAGTAGGGTAAATAGGTTTATTGTACAGTAGTACAGTCAAAAACTGTACTACAAAGACCTTAATAAAGTGAAGAGAATATCAAGGCTATAGCTACTTAAATTTACAGCCAAAACAAAAATGTTTTTGATTAGGATTCTTATTATTATTCATACCATATTTAAAGAACCTTTTAAGCTGCAAAGAAATCCTAGCATCATGAATTATCCATAGCCTGTCATGAATTACAAGGTTGTTGCCAACTCTCGTAGTAATGAAAAAAATACCAAACTTATTAAATTAAATATCATAAAACTGCAAGAAAGACTAAGCACCCCTAAGTCAAAACAGTTGATATCATCCTTTAAGAAATAGCCAGACTAGATACATTTACCATTACTGATGTTGTTGGTTTCACAATAAGCATGTCCATCCATTATTATGGTATTAATGAACTAATTACCACTGCTGGAATGTTCTCTCTGATGTTAGGAACCCTGTAGATGTGTATGTTGTGTGTTTCTAAGTGCTGTATGTGTACATGGCTGGCACAAGGTGAAGTACTCTCTTGAATTTCAGATTCATTTATAGATTTCATCTTGAGAAAGAGGGCCATGTTGTATGGACATGGTTTGAAAATGCTAAAGGTATATGCATTAGAGTTCTACCTAGAGCTAGTGCAACAAGGTGCCATGGCAACTGCTAAGCAGCATTGGGAGCTGTTGTGATTAGCGTTTGCATTGAAGAATGTAGCCACTGTCCAATCTGTCTTTAAGCCTTATCTTGTCTACCCAAGATAAACAGGTCTCAATAACACAAATATCCAAGTATTTCCTGCTAAACAGTGCTGGGAAAAAAATATTGTAAACATTTTTTTCCCCCAAAGATGCCATGGCAACTTTTGAATATTTCATCTCCAAATATTGATTGTTAGTTTTTGACAACACTAGCATAGTTGTAATGCTTGTAGATTGTGGATATATTACATTGTTGATTGTAGTTTAACGCATATTAACAGCTTTCTGTTGGACCAATTGTTGTCTCTCTTGTGTTCTCAAGTCTTGAGGGTGCTATTCAAACAAATAAGCTGTCAGAAAACACAGAAGAACAATGTCCTTTGTCCAAATGGTTTCATGACTGTATGATTTGTGTAATTCACCGGTTCTTTGGTTTGGCTGCTATCAAACTTGTTTGAATAGTGTCTTTAGCGTCTCCCTTGTGTCATTATGAGAGCTGAACTCCATGTTTCCTCATTTCAGCTTCCATTACTGTATATGTTCATAGCATACAATGTGTACCAGGTTTAGTAAGCAGGAATGTTAACTTTGTTAATATTCATGATATATGTGCTCGTTCTGTTTGGCAGCATGAATCGTTGTTGTGTTGTCATGCCAGTTCGTGACGCACCACTGACAGTTTCTCCTCTACTCTTTTTCCCTTTTTTCTTTTTGCTTTGTGCCTTAAACTGCCTCCTTCTCCCACCCATACCTACCTACCCCACGCCCCCTCTTGCTCTCTGGTGCCTGCTTTCCCAGGTGTGAACAGGTGCACACCACCCTCATATCCGCCCCCCCAGGACCCCCTCAGCGCGGGGCAGTATGAGGTATCGGAGGACATGGCACAAGGAGAGGTTTTTGAATACAGTCAATCCAAAAGAGGCCAGGCTCCTTTCTGGCATAATTTTAGTAGATTAGCTCCATTTAAGAAATAAGAGACCCACAGACTCTTGTGAAGGACCAGCTATTTTTCTTAGAAGCACTAAACGTTGGATGATTATGACCCATGATGAAGAAAACACACACATACATAAGTGACTTTGAAGTGAAAGGACAAGTGTTAATATAAAGCGTGATTGGAAGCGTCGGCGACTGAAGACATGGATTAAAAATACATACTTTACACTTATGTTCTTCTTGTTTATGCTTTATCGACTCATGAACTCTCCCTTGGATTCCACAGCACTCATTAGTAGCCACCAGTCACCTGAATGTCCCACTGTTACTGATTATGGCTTAGCTTTTAGTTTATCTGAATGGTTTGTCAGAAATGAACACAGCCCATTGTTCCCCCCTCCACTTTAAGGGCAGGGTGGGATGTAGTGTGATGGTGAGGGGAAGCCGAGATCCTTGTGCGCTGCTACGCGACACATCCCTGTATCGCGCGTGTTCTTCTGAATGCATGAAAAACAGACGGGTGTCCGGGGTCCTCTCCTACCACCCTTCCTTTTTTCTAGCCCCCCCCCCCAATCAGTCGCTGTCGTTTCTCAATGCAGTGGTGCTCTCCTCACCCACTCCCACGTCCCACGGTGGACTCGCCTCTGTCGGCCCCCCTTGTGTTCCTGCGTGCTCCTCCCTATCGATCTGGCCTTTGTGATTGGCTGGTTTGCCCGCTGGCTGCAATACGAAGGGTCACGGAGCAAATCAATAGTCGCAACATCAGTACAACATTTACATCCCCTCACAAAGCACTTTTGACAGGGTATGCATGGTGTCCAACCCAGGGGCTGTGGCTTGTGTCACGTGGCCTGCTGTTGAGATGAAAATGCTGTGGGCACTAGATACCTACCTACACCTTAGAATGCCCCCACCCCCATCCCTATATCCCAAGGACCGCCCTTGTAGCACTGTGCTGGCACCTCAGTAAGTGTCTGGAAATAGCGCAGCCTACCTCTGAAATGAGCCAATGCAATGATCAAACGTAAATAATGTCTCTTTTCTACATCAGCACAGCCCAAATTAAGTCAACATACATCATTTTGCCCCTGTTTTTGACTGAGTACCTGACACAAACCTGTCTCATAGAGTGTATTTACTCTTTCAGACGTACGCCGGTTAACAATTTGTGACAGAACGGAAAATGCCAGCCAGGACAGGGTGAATGGTCAACGTACAGCATACAACTAACAAACTAGACAAACCTGGTCAAGTGTGTGATTCTGTACTATTGGAAATTAGCAGTAAATTCCAATTGACTAGACTTAAGTGCCAGGAGGTTGACCGTAACTAGCAGCATGTGGTTTTCACTCATTCACAATGCCTCGCGTCTTAACAGCTTCAGCCACAACACCAGTGTGTCCTCCTCTCTCACTGTTGCCCACATGTAACCTAGCTAGCCAGCCAGCGTAATACTGTCCAGTGATTTACTACTGAGGCCTGTTTAATCGGTGAGTTAGACACAAAGCTGCTGTCTGATGAGCACAGTCATGTTCTGAAACGGAGGTGAATTGCAATGCTTGTGGACCATCTACGTAAACAGAAATTCCATTTGCAAACATGGTGTATTCTTTTCTACAGACTAAATGTTCAATTCAAACTGATCTGCTCGTGGTATTTCGATTCATAGTTTGACCTCAGATACAGTACGCTTTTGTGTTGAATTACATCATCTGATGGACAGTGCATATACAGTATGACTTGTGTAATGTGATAAATCATATATCTTCACTATTCACCACCGTGATATGAAAGAGTTATATTATTGTTCTTTGTCATCTGTTGGCCTTCTTATAGGCCTTTATAACCTTTTTTGAAAAAAACAAAGCAAAACAACAACCTTAGACGTGCTTTGTATGTTGTGTACTTTACTTTTAATTTCAGTAAAGACAGTTGAGCGGGTGAGATGGTTGGTGGTGTCTGCAGAAATGGCTTCCAGTAAAATTGTCATAGAAGATATTTCCCTTACAGGGCACAGTGAGCAGATATGGTTCCCAGACTATGATAACCTCAGGTCCAGAGCACAGTTCCCCCATCGCCCCACGACACCCTTACACCAACATACTCTACACACTCATCTTGCACACCAACACATACCGATACATAAGCATGGAGGCATATGCAAGCACACATACTGTACACCAAGACATGCTCATACATGCTTACTGGCCCATTCTGCTGCGGAGTAGAGATGCTATCTAATAGTGCCTTCCAGCATTCCACTTGGGATTTACCTATTCAGTTTCACTGGCAGATTTGAATTAGCCATGTACTTTCTCCTTCAGTGTGGGAATTGTATCTTTCTCCTCTGGGAATTCCAGTTGCCCACTCTGACAGCAACATAAGAGGTCAGGCCTTTTCTGTGTAGAGATGCTATTAAAGTTAACACGCCTCTTAAATCACTGCAGTAATATTGGCCTCGTACCACAACCAAACTGGTCATGAGGTCATTTCTAATCCCACGTGTTAACATTCTACTTTTCAGTTCCTTTATTTTCTGTTTATTACGATGAGATGCTGAGAGATTTTCATCCCTTAATTATCATGCACATTTTAGAGGTAACAACGTACGCTACTTCTGGTGGGATACAAACCGAAGAAACAATTATCTATTTTACACTTTAGAAGCTACACACTGTAAATAATGTAAAAAGAAGAGATCATATATTTGGATATTGGTA
The DNA here is from genome assembly GCA_025399935.1 of Amblyopsis rosae. Lineage (NCBI taxonomy): Eukaryota > Metazoa > Chordata > Actinopteri > Percopsiformes > Amblyopsidae > Amblyopsis > Amblyopsis rosae. Next base: position 3,824,269 of record JAODTR010000002.1, on the reverse strand, counting down.
TTTTGCGTTGGAGACGAATGTTGTGGCAGTTCTAGCGTGCGGTAGACCTCTGTAACAAGTAGATGCATGCTTGTGGCATCCAATATTTTGCATGATACTTAAGACAACTCTTCACAGATTCTTTTGATTCATTTATTGCCGCCACCACCGTCACGAGAACCTATACCATCTCACTTAACAGAGCCCTTTTCTCTATTCCACCTGTCTCCTTGCTCACTATACAGTAAGGGTTGTGACCTACATTATTGTCTTTATTTGTTGTCAGTTGGATAGAAAGGAGCTTAATTAAAGTTGTGCCTGTAATGGGGGGAATGTTGCTGCTCTCCTGTCCAAATAGAATGGTTATTCTAAACGATCACATTAGGTAAATCTAAAGACAACATATGCTGTCATGTGCCAACTGCTGGTTATTTGTGGAATGGCATTAACTGCTGAGGTGAAACGGGTATACATATTTTATGGCAACAGTCAACCAAATAGGACTTTACACTGATCACTGTTGTTTGCGTATAGGTTTGTAGTCAAGCAGAAAGGCTGAATAAATGAGAAACCTCTTAAGATTAGCTAAAAATATACATATGCACGCACACGTGCGCACACACAAACAGTGTTTCATTACCAGTCATATGCTCCAGTCTCTGCTTAGCACATAAATCATTATTTAAAGTACAATGATTTGACAATACCAATCAGTTATCTCATTTGTGTTTTCTGAATTTAAATTTGAATTTACATTGCCAATTGTATTAGCACATTGTTAAAAATAATTATGTTTATTTTATTATATATATATATATATACAGTATATATACAGTAACTGAACCTATACTGAGATGAGAGCTTGGTTCAACAATCTATTTCTATTACAAAGCAAGGCTGCTTACATTAGCTGACAACTGTCAAATATACCTGCATTTACCATTCCTCAGATTTAACTTGATTTTATGTTATTATTTTTGTCCAGGGGGCACATTTGCCAGTAATACCATTTACAAACATTGGCATAGCAGCATCTTTGATTGCAATTATTCGTTAATTATGCAGTTTTGTGTTATTTCGGAATAGTCAGGGTACAGTGGAGTTTTTACAGAGCCATACTTCACATGGTTCTTAACGCTAACAAGGTATTGGTTGACCTAGGATCCCAGTTGTGGAATTAGCTCTATCCATTGTATATTACCATCTAATTTAAGGTTTAGGTTTTGACTACCAAAGCACATTTATTTACAATGTTCATCTGTAGTAAATTCCACCATATGCAAACGTATATTTTTGTTTCCTGCTGGCCTTTTAAGTTTTATTATTTGTTGTAGAAATGAAAATCTTGAAGAATAATGCCTATTCAATCCAGAAACTGTGAATGGGAGAGTGAACATGTCTACTATATGTACATTATACAGTATGTTTTGATGTAATCAGAAGCACTGGGAATATGTTGTATTTCGCTGTAAAAATTAAACCATACCTGATATAGCTGTACTTTTGTTGAAAATAAAAAATCTATATACAGAAGTATGTCTAGCTGCCATAGCGTAAGGGATAGCGGGATTTCCTGTTTGTTCTATTAAGTTGCAATGAGAAAATAAATTATATTTCCAAAAATCTGTATAGATTGTGACTAGATATATACTAAATTACCAGGTTTAAAGGCAACATAACGTTCAAGTGAGATTGTGTGAATATACAGTGTTATGCTGACATCTCATGGCTAGATTTGATATAGCAGCGACTTGTGCCTCAAAAGCCTGAACATAATGCTCCATGAAAGCGTGTTTGTGTGCAGTTACCAGACCACTTAAATATGACAGTTCAGTCAGTTACTTACTTTATTTAATAAATACATCTATATCTATTCAAAAACTTTACAAAATCTCTAACAGAACACTAGCAGCAGCACTTAATGTGTTTACATGAGGAAAATCTTGTCCCACTGCACCTAATTAAAAGTACATGCTTCATTTGTATTATTAATATTGATGAGCAACCTTCAGTTCGTTGTTTTCAGTAAGCACATAAGAAAGTGCAATTGACATATTTCAGCTGTGGAAAGGGGAAACGTACACACAGGCCAGGAGATCTGAATATCCTGTGAGTGTCAGAGTTCAGAAGAGACATGCTTGAGGTAGTTTCTTAGGATCTGGGGAATGTCCAAGTGATCGATTTCAAGGTCTTTGTTGACACAGGGTAGGCATCTTCTAATCGCTAGCCGTGTCTGTGACATCAGTGTTTTAGGGCAAACTGATATGAAAGAAAGGTCAGTATATATCAACATTATGTAAACTAGTATATCCTTATTCTGAACTGTTTTATATCCAACAGTATTATGTGAACCACACAAATGTGATTTATAATCAGTGTTGGGCAGTAACTAGTTACTGTAATAATATTTTTCCAGTAACTAGTAGTGTAACTAATTACCTTTTCCAAAACAGTAATACTATTACAATTACTAATCAAAATAATGCTTCATTACTGTGTTACAAGAACGATATTTCTGGTCCTTAGGGTACTTAGGGTAGGTTAATTGAACCAACCTGTCCAATCATCTGGCTTGAGAGGCTGCAGTGTTTTCAATTTTTGCTGATTGTTGACTCCTAAGGTTAATTATTGTTCCAAAAAAGAGCTTTCAGTTTTAAAATTATTAATTTTTCATAATTTTTCAGAAGGGGTGAGGCAGGGTAGTGATTCTAAGAGTAATGTAGTAATGTAACTAGCAATAAAACTAATTACTTTTAATACCCAGTAATAAGAAAATTAATATTATTACTTTTTGAAGGAGTAATAAATAAATAGTAATGTATTACTATTCCTGAGTAACTTGCCCAACACTGTTTATAATAAGCAATTATAGTGTTCTCTTACCTCTTTCCTTTAGCAGCAAGGCCACAGCTTCATTCTGCTTTGTAGTCTTGTCAATGATCAGTGTGGGCAGATACACGTCTGCACCAAAGTCTATGAGCATCTGGATGTACTCAGGCCCACAGCCATAGCGGAGACACATCTCCAGCACAGTCTTGGGCTGCTTGATCTTGGCCAGCAGCTTCTCCTCGGTGCAGTTGTAGTTGGGGTTGGCCCCATGGAGGAGCAGCATCCTGAAGCAGGCCAGGTGCCCGTACACAGCACAGATGTAGAGCGGACCCCTGCAGGCCGCCGCGCTGGACGCCCACTCGGGTGCTCTGGATCGGACGTCCACCTCGGCGCCGAAGCGCAGGAGCTCTCGTAGGACGCGGACGTCTCCCTCCCGGGCTGCTGTCAGCACCGGGCTGCAGTTGTTGTGCTGGCTGCCGTTGGGGTCAGCGCCGGCTTTGAGCAGAGCAACAACACAGTCCAGGTGCTTTCCACCCACCGCCGTGAACAGAGGTGTCTGGGCCTTCACGTCCAGGCTGTCGATCTGTAGTGAGCGGCAGTGAGCATATTACTGTTGAATATACTGTATCAATGCTGAATTTGAAGGTCTTCTCTTTTAAAGATGTCGACTCATGCTGGTTAGTATATTGTAATTTCATATTATTTACAATTCACTTTTGGTATCTTGTTAATGTATTTATATCCAGCACTGTGTGTAATACTCTTGCACTATTGTGGCACTCTAATTTAAAATGTAATTTGTAGCAAGGAGTTATGGGACATGTGTGTCATTCATTGTCCTAGTTATTTATAGCCTAAGAGATAAAACCTCACTTATACCATGTGCTATTTTAGGATGGGAAAAATAACTTTGGTTTCAGAAGAAAGCGGGGGTGGGTGAGAGTGGGTAAGTTAAGTGGACCACCCACCATATTGGACGGTATAGGCTTGCAACCCCCGGGAGATCCAATAGTTTAATAAAGGCTGGTGTCATATATCTACAGTTTACTACAGTATACTGTAGTATACTGTATACACCTCAAATACTGTGCACCTCAGGTGTCCCAGGGAGGTTAGATACACCACATTTTAGTGTCTGTTATGTACTCTTTCTATCAATGTAATATTTGTCTGTTAGTTGCTTCCATTCTATGGATTTTCAATGACTAAATCTAGAGTCAAATGGCTTTCTGATTAAGGCCCCAGTTTCAACAGTACACTCACACTGTATACCTGTACATTACTGTACCTCTGCACCATGTTCAAGAAGCAACTCCAGGCACCTCAGGTGTCCCAGGGAGGCAGCTGTCCTCAGTGGCGTGACCGGGATACCCCATCCACTGCGAGCATTAACACACTTCCTGTAAGTGTCCTGGGACAGAAGCTCAGACAGCAGAGCAATGTCATCGCTGCTTACTGCCTGGTTCAGTGCCTGACACAGCTTGTTGTCCTCGTCATCCTCTTTAGGCTGGAGTAGCGAGAATATCTTAGAAATGTCCATCAAACTCATGTTGACAGCTTGGCACACAAGCATTGTGTTATGCAGACCACTGCATGTCAAAACCCTTCCATCTAAAATGACAGACAGAACAATACATATTTGTAGTATTTGCTTTACTCTTTCTTCTCCATGAATGTTAAAGAAACACAACTACTAAAACATATATTTCTGAAACAAATAAGAGGGAAATGCCCAAACATTCTTATTGTGATTTCAATGAGGGAAAATACACATTTACACACAGTGAGTACAGTCATATAGATTTTAGTTTTCATTCTAATTAATCCTAATAAATGTTTCTTACACTAAAACATCACAGAAAACATTTTAACATTGCAGTCACCGGGGTCTTCCTTAAATGTAATAATGAAACTGACACAAACTTACCCCATTATGCTGGTCGCCAACCAATGATATTATTGACAAAGACATTGATATCATTGAAGTAGTATTGAAGAACGTTTATAAGTCCATGACAGTTATGAGAAAGAAAATAGAGGTTCTTTGAGAAGGGTGTGATGATATGGTGTGCATGTGAGAGAGCAATTGCAATATGTGTGTGTGTGTGTAATTGGAAGTCAGACATGGCTGTATAGAGAGGGAATGGGGATCCTGTGGGGCTCTAATTTTAGGCCACAGATGGACCTGTCTAAACTTCCATTCTTGGAGAGTTGAGGTTTGGGGTTATAATTAGAAAGGTGACTTGTAACATCCTGTCAGCTTGTGTGCCTGGCTTCTAGATTGGCCTGAAAGTTGAACTGCCTTGTGTCCTAACTAATGATGACAAGGTAGTTTTAATTTATAGTCTCATTTCATACTTGATTTAACTGCATGCTGGCAGGGGAACAAACTATGTTATTAATTCAATACATGTGAGGTGAGTTTTATCAGTGTTAATGACAAAAAAACACACTTCCAAATACCATATGATGAAATAACATTGATGGATTTATTTTATGGTATGGAGTTGATATAAACGTGGTTCACGCTAAGGAATAGATTTTAGCAGCTGGCACCTGTCTATGTGACAGTTGAGTGTCTGTAGCTCCTTAGAGAAGGCAATCAGCTGTTATCTCTGCTACACCCACCCATGTCCTTTTTTTGTCCATGTTTAGGGATTAAGCTTTGCCACGCCACATTCTCTCGCCAGATGGCACAAGATTCCACATTCCTTGGATTGCATGCATGTATGAGGAAAATGCTTCTTTTTTTAAAAACAACCCACACAGACAATTATCAAAATGGAAGCATCAAATGTTAGCTACTGCATGAAAACAGAACACAGAAAGAACAAAATAACAGGACTACCTTTATATATTACAAAAGAAATACAATACAGCGTATGCATGTTCATATATTTTACATTAAAATTGCAAATACAAATTGCCCAACGCAGTCACTCAGCTACATTTATATTCTTAAATAAATCCCTTTGATTGCATCACAATCGCTGTGTTTCACCCCATTCTTTTTCTCCTCCACCAGGGGGAAGTAACAACTGATTGTGTGCAGAGAATGCGACATTGAAAGAAGATGGTAACGGTTTGTTTGTTGTTGTTTAAGAGGGAAAATATTTTTATTTTCCTGTCTCGGAATATTTTAGTTTTATATATTTTTGATGTTGGTTACAGTTTTAAATTTTACACAATGCGATTCGCCTTGATTGTGGCTTTTTAGCTCAAACTTAGCTATCTGATGATAGTTGATTATACATTTGCTGCAGGCTTTTATGTTTTAAAATACAATATGGAGGAAATTGCTGTAAGAACATTTTGCAGAAGAATGATTTTCAATGTGCTTAATAAACAGCAAACTACCACCCCAGAACAGGGGGCGACAAGAAAGCCAGAGAAACAAAATGAGTCCCGAGGGGACAGAGGAAACGTTTCCCAGTCCAGGCCCAAAGAGCGAAAATATAGAGAGAAATTGGAAACTCGCAGCCAGGTTGAAGTAGGTGACTGGCTCAGTGATCACAGGGCTCATAACCTCCATCTCTCCGAGGCTGCAAAACGACAGAGGTATAAAAGGGAGAGAGAGCGAACCTCCCACAATCCCACGTCTCAAGGTCCCACAGTCCAGCTGGCACCCCCACAACTAATTTCGTTGCTGAAGCACAAAACGTTCATGGAAGAGATGAGTAAGGTGAGGTTATTTTGTTTTCCCTCACCAGGCTATAGTGTGGATGTGCAGTTCAAACTACTAGCTAAAGCAAGAACGCCCCTCCATCTCATTTGTTATCCTGTTACAGGCTCTGGAGGTGGAGTTACACGATCCATCGCTTTGTAAAATGTGTGTGCAGAAACGAGCTTCTCTGGCCTTGGACAATTTTATCAGGAGAAAGAAGACGCAACTAGAAGCGCTGACACTGGAGGATAGACTACACACACACTTGTTACAGAACATAGTAAAATATGGTGTCTTCAAGACACCCAATGAACCCTCTTCGATCTATAATCAGTAGAAAATGGCATTTGTGGTAGTTTGATATCTTCGGGTGTGTTACAAGAAAGTGTGTGCCATTCTACAAAGTGCAGTCTATAAAAGCGCACTGATGCTCCTGATAGGATTTGGGAGGAGCTACTAGGTGGAGATATGCAGGTCACAGCAACCGGGTTGCCTCGGCAACGAATCAGGAACGTGGAGTTACCTTGACAACAAATGAAGTGAGGGGTTATCCTGACAAAAACGCAATAGGAACTCATTTAGCAAGACCTTGCTGTGCTTTTTCAGATAGCTGTAGAAATGGCAGGCTCAGTATATTACCACTTCACGGCACTGAAGTCGAGAGTATACCTATCTCTTTGTTTTGATGTATTGTGTACTACTACCCACATATTTCCTTAATAACCAAATCATGCTGAGGTCTGAATTAAACATGCTTCTGAATGGTCACAAACAAATGTTTCTTGTTGCCACTTGGGGGAGACAATTATTTTAAATTGTATTAAAGGTTTAACATACCAGTTCATATAGTCACTTTGTTTGTACACTTTCAACATTAAAAGTATCATGGTTTATTTAGCAATGTATAAGCCAGTTAGATCATCACAAAAATTACCATTTGTCATGAGAAGCATGCATGAATTACAAAAAATGTACTTATTACAATATCTAAGGCAATAAACAATAGCAAAATCGGCACAATTATTTCAAGTTGCTGTTCATATTATTGCAGTTATATATGATGAGCATAAAACAAATACATACATTTTACAATTACATAACACTCAAAGCACATATTAAAAGACAACAGAAAACGGGACCCTAAATAGGTTGTGAACAGGTTTAACAATGTTACTAACACAACTCTGATGCTATGACTGTACAGAAATTGTGCTAAAGCACAGCTGAAATCAACATTAACTTAAATTGAATCCTATTATTCTCAGTCTATCTTATAAATATTCAGCTGGCTGACCATGGATGAGTCTATCGGACTTGTTCCCTTTTAACACTAATGGAGCTAGTATGATCTACTCATCGGGCTTTCTCTTGGGCTTCTTTGGGTTGCGAGAGCGGCTCTTGGCCTTACACAGGGGACATATGGGAGCATTACGATGGATTTGCTGGTGGCATGACAGACAGGCCTGGAGAGAACAAGAGACATATTAGATGTATAGTGTCTGGTAGTGATACCTTTGGTAGGCAAGCAAGTATTTTCCTTATTTTCTAATGCAAGTAAAAATATACGTTTTATGAGCATTTGTGTCATTCCACCCTGCAGTTATAGTCAGATGTTTACACCATAGCCAAATACATTTAAAATTAGTTTTTCACAATTCCTGACTTTTAATCCTAGAAAACAATCACTGTTTTAGGTGAGTTAGAATCAGTACTTTATTTTAAAAATCTGAAATGTAAAAAAAATTGTGAATAATAGAACCATTTATTTCAGTTTTTATTTCTTTCTCACATTCCCAGTGGGTCAAAAATGTACATACACTTTGTACTGTATTGGTTTTATTTTCCATTAGATTGTTTAATTTGTGTGAAATGTTTTGGGAAGCCTTCTACAAGTTTATCACAATAATTTGCTGGAATTCTTGCCCATTCCTCATGACAGAACTGGCATAACTAAATCAGGTTAGATATCGTCCTTGCACGATGCTCGCATACACCTTGTCAGTTCAGGGCTTTGTGATGGACACTACAATACCTTTACTTTGTTGTCTTTAAGAACTTTTGCTACAACTTTGGTAAGTGTGCTTGGGGTCGTTGTCCATTTGTAAGACCCATCTGTGAACCATCTTAATCTGATCACTTAGATGATGTCTTGAGACGTTGCTTTAATATATCCACATACATTTCCTGCCTTATGATGCCATCTATTTGGTGAGTCCCTCCTGTAGTAAAGCACCTCCAAACATTATACTGCCACCCCAGTGCATCACGGTTGGGCCTTATTTGGCTTGCAAGCCTCCCTCTTTTACCTCCATATTTGGGCTGTTAATGAATATTAAAAATTTGATTATACTGTACAATCAAATTATTGTAAAATAAATAAAACAATAAAAAACCACTCCCATGTCTGTTTGTCTCGAGAGTTCTCATGTCACTTCATTTGATAGCAATGAGCAAATAATTAAACTGTGGCAATTATGGCAGAGAGTTCACAATCCAACTTGGCCTCAGAAATGGTGATTTGCACTCGAAGCAATCTATTACGCCTCATTTAGAAATACTTTTTGTCAATGGACAGCAACTTTCTGAAAGCAATTGTGTAACCTAACCTCAAGTAGTATTCAAGTTATGTAAGCTATAGTTAACATAATTCCACCACTAGTAGCAAACTGAAAAAAAACTACTGCAATTATATTCCACACCATGGTCCTTTCTGGAATAGTCCTTATAAAAATGATTTGTTGTGTCATATATAGAAGAACCGATCGTCCCAGATGGCAAATCCTTCTCACTTCTGGCCTTTTGCCACCATTGCAGTCATGTGAAATACGATCGAGAGTCTGCACACTTTGCTTTGCACATTATTTTAATTGTCGCGTGTGGTGGAAGTGAAAGCATTGACTAGAGTGGCCACGATCAGCTCCGGAGGCCGCGTCAGAGCCGGAACTTGTCACACATGCGCCGCACACGCGCCCCATACACCGCCCAGTGGAATTCCAGGGTGAAGCTCTATTGCGTCCTTTGGCTGTCGTGATGCAAATCATACGCACGTTGCATGCTGCGCCTGTGTCTGGGAGACTGTTGCTGATACCTTTGGTTGGTTCTGGACACTATTTACCTCGTTTTCTTGCACGCCGCACACAGAGCTAAACTGGAGCGTATTCGCTCAATGCAAGGGAAAAGGAGAGGTGGACATTGCTCGAGCTCGCAGCCGACAACAATAATTAAAAGAAAAAGTGAAACGGTAGGCCTACTAACAGTCGGGAATTTGTTTAAACAGTTTATTTAAACAGTTTAAAGGATAGTGGAATATAGCCTAAATATAGCTTACAATACTATAGCATAAAATAAAATAATTTAATTAAGGTGGCCACTGGCTGTGCATCGTTGGTGGCCAAAGTGTAAAATTGCGTTGCTATGGCCACCGGGCACCCCTGCAGGCACAGTCAACTTAAATGTATGAAAACATCTGACCCACTGGAAGGTGATAATATAATTTACTATATACTGTATGTATATAGCTAATAATTATAAAGGAAATGATCAGTTCGTAAACAACAGTTGAAAGCGTTCTTGTGTCGTGCACAAAGTAGATGTCTTAAAAACTTTCCAAAATGATACTATTGTTAACATGAAATCTGTAGAGTGGTTAAAATTTTTTTTTAAATAAATAACTATATTGATAAAATGTGACATTGCGATATTGATAATGAAAATTGTAATATCAATATTCATTTAGATATTTTTTAAACATTAGTAAAAACACAAAGGTTATGGGAAAATGCATCAAAATATATTCATAACATATCAAAACAACACATTTTCAACTGTCATATATTATAAATATATCGTTTTGGACTCGTACAGTAATTCCAAGCTACCGAGGAGGCATTATTTTTGGCCACTAATGTTTCTATTATGTCATTAGCTTCCTCACCCACACATTTTACTGTCTAAATCAAACACAGCTAAAGCCAAACTGCCAATGGACGCATCTCTCCACTAAATCAACTGAATATTGCGCTTTCTGAAACATTTTCGACGTGATATTGCGATAGCGATGCTGTGTCGATATATTGTGTTAATGAATAAACCTAAGTATGTAAACTTCCAACTTCAACTGTTTATTTTATGAACGTTAAAGCTGCAATCCACAACATTTTAGCTCATTTATAGTGTAAATTAAACAGATACTTCTACTGTTAACTATAGTCTTATGGTGTGATGACCAGATGTCCTCACAAAAAGGCCACCATTTCAAAATCAGGTAAGTCGTGTACCTTCATAGGTGGGGGCTGCTGTCTGAACGTGGCTGTCTGGCGGGCATCCTGTTTCCTGGATACCTGGAGCTGCTGGGCTGCAGCTGCAGCCGCTGCAAGGGATTCTGGGATGGCAGGCTCATGTGGCTCCTTTTGCCACTCCGCCTTTTGCTTTTCAAAGTAACTATTGAAATCAATGAGAGAAACGGTGACTGTTACAGATACTGAGAAGCATATCACATTTGATTATTCCATCTAAGATGTATAAAAGGAGTAGTAATGGGAGAAAGAAAATATAAAAAGTCTTAAATTAGTCAACACACTATGCTCAAACTCTATTCGTTTTATAGGCATACAAATTTGAACACACGTACAGCCAGTCATTATATATGTTCCCCTGTGTGTGTGTGTGTGTGTGTGTGTGTGTGTGTGTGTGTGGGCTGAAGCGGACTTTGAAATTTGGCCTTGGACTCACTGGAACACTTTCAAAAAGAGTGTGATATCCAATTTCATTACCCCTCTGCTTCCTCTCAAAATAGGTTTTGGAATAGAATAGAATTGAACTTTGATGTCCAAAGTAAGGCTTGAAAGTATTCAGAGAAAATATTAAATGGTTCCTTTTACCAATAATACACTGTGTAAGATCATAATCCGCAAAAATATCACATTTAAGTCTAAAAACAAATGCCACATCTATGTGCATTATAACATTTCAAGGACTAAATCAGTCTTAGACATGTGTTCAAAGTCATCCTATTCTGTTAAAGGCAGGGTTAGTCATTCTCAAGAATGCTTGCTAAGTTCAAGCTCAAATCAAAACAAACTCCTTCAGCAGCTTCGCCTTACACATTGAAACGCATTGCAAACTAAGCCAAGGGCATTGTTTTGAGTGGTGTTCACCATTTTGTTACTGTTCCTATTTGCAGAGTCAGTCCTATGTGGAGGTACCAGATTATATTTTCAGCACGCATTAGTTTACAATAGCTGACTATACCCTTAAAGTAACAGGTTCTTGCATATAGCCGGGTTGAGCATTTTCCCCACATGACACAGTTGAAATATGGAGGATTCGCATGTGCTTATTGATCACAGAATTTAAAAAATAATTCACACATAAAAGGAGTGACTATATTGATACAAGAGATAATAATAATTATTATAATTATTAAAATACATCAACTCTTCTCAATAGACTCACTTTGCCACAGAGGAATAGCATGAAGTGTCATTGTCTCAACAGTAAAACTAGATGTGTTAAATGTTGAATGTGCAGTGGTGATCTCCACAGCAAAGGAAGATACTATAATTCTCAACCAATGAAAAACAAATAACAAATTTAATTGGAAATTAAGAAAATCTGTCGTACTTAAAAATATAGTCAGCCATTGCAAGCTCAATGTAAGATAATACACTTTTAGTCAAATTCAATAAATATCTCCTTGCATTTTGCTAGTTTATCATTCTCTGTGCACGTTGAAAAAATAATCTAATACTTCTACACAGCCCTGGCTCCGTAAATAGTAATATAAACAAAGTGGCAAACACTGCTTGTATCAACAAAGCCGTAGCACTACGCTTTGCTTCACAATGCATTTCGATGGAGTACCGCGGCGCGATACTGTTTTGATTTGAGCTTGAAGTTAGCAAGAATGACTGACCCTGTCTTTAACAGAAAATATGTAATAAATACATATACAGTATAGTCATTCAAATGTTTAATCTCAATGGTACCTCATCTGATTAAACATAAACAGGTAACAGCTGTTAATTAGGTTTTATTAACTATTAATTAATTAGGTTTTTTGCAGAACAGCCAAGGTGGCTTCATAGTAGGTGTGGGTAAAAGTAACATAAATTACTATCTAATAATTTATATATGACTTATCACCTACTGTAATGCAAAATAAACATTGCTACTCTAGCAGTAAAAGCTAGCCCTGTAGGAACTATAATAATGATATTAATAATAATAATACATTTTATTTATGATGTCTTTAAAAACATTCAAGGGCATCTTACATTGCAAAAATGCAAATGCAAATGTATATAAAACATTTGTCTGAGCCATTCATACTATAGTAATAATCTATGAAAATTATTATAGATTATTAGTAATACGGAGAAAGGCACAACTGAAATGGCACAGAACCAAGGCCTTGCTCTGTAGTAGATAACATAAAAGTACAGTTAACGTTTTCATACTGACCTGCATTACAAGATTCCCTCTTCACAATATAGAACAACTTTTGAATATCCAGAGAACAAAGCAATAAAAGTGCTGCTGCTCTAATATTTGGTTGGGCTACCTGACAGATATGGTAATATAAGTATTTTTGTTTTACGTACCATGCCAAAACAATTATTATCTGACACCAGCTGTCAAAATAAGCCTGTTATTTGCATTTAATCAAATATATGCGTTTCATATGTTATAATCAGCTGTTACAGATAGAGTAATTTTATTTTCTTGTTATAAGAAAAAGTGTTTTTCATCTTTCTTGTAATTCATTGTTTTAATTTATTTTGACAATTGGAGTTCTGTGTATATGTTGTTTGCTAGATTGGCATTACTTGTTTGTAAACTGTAAATTTGCAATTTTTTAAGATATACAGTACTGACAGTAAGAACACTGTTTTATTTATGATAGATTTTGATTAAATTCTAGTGGCATCTGAAATGTCTTACATGAAACTTTCCTAAATAACTGAAATGTATAATAAGAATAAAAATAATAATAACAACAAATTCAAAATTGAACAAGCCAACCATATCAGTGTGTCAACAATTGGCACTTGTTCAACAACTGATAGTAAGTCATAATGTTAATGTGTTTGTGTGAGTGTACTGACTCAAGTGAAAGCTTCTCCTCTTCTTCATTAAGGTTGGGGAGCCTGTGTAGACCCAGGGTCATCCTCAGAGCATCGACATGTTCCTTCAGAGGTTTATACTCATCATGCAGGCGTCGAGTTGTCTCAAGCAGTTTGTTCAGGTCATTTTCAGACTGCTTTATTGTGCTCTCCATCTGAATGTACAGGGTAGATTTTTAAATAACCTGTAAACAGTAGGATAGGTAGCTGGATACTCAGGTTCAGTTCCCATTACGCCCTAGTCTTATATTCAAACTAGACCATGTTCATCTTTACAACTGGCACTCACCACATTGATATCGGCATGGATGAGCCGCAGCTCTTCGACGTGTGCCATCTTTTCCTGTAACAGAAGATCCATCTCCTGTTTATACTCTTTCAAGTGCTTCTCCTCTGACTCTAGCGCCTCAAACTCAGTCTTCAGGCGAGATTTGATCTTCTGCATCTGGATGGTCTTGTTTCTGAAGACAGTAAAGACAATGAAAAAAAAAACTAAAACATATGGTCAACTGAAACAAACATGCTTAATCAAGACAGTCAAGACACATAAAAAAATTCAGTTTTAGTTACCACTTCATATATATATATATATATATATAAATATATAAAAACAGAGTATGTTGTCCAAGTGTAGAGGAAATATGTATCCATATTTAAGTTATATTGATGGATTTAGGTAATAAGCATTAATGCTTGTTATTTGTTATTATGCATTAGCCTACACGAGTACATACATCGAGGGAAAAACATTTAGCAAAATTACATGTTTATAAACCAATTGAGATGTAAGCAAATGGATTGATTGCAAAACGCTAGCTAAGCAGTGGTACAGTCAATAGTTCAATGGGGACAGCCAATAATGGGTACAGCTCACATCTGGCATGTGTTGATATACACATCTGAAATTCATGCATGTTTTTCGGGAAATTGCAATTATAGTTTCGATGGTATTTTGCATTTCATTCGGCAATAGAAAGGTTTTCAGTAATATAAATAATATTTTGTCATTTAGAATAACAGGTACTACGAAGGAGTAAAATATAGGCGCTTTAAATCAGCTAACATTATTAGCTAGCTCAGTAACAAAAGAAGTCAATAAACTGTCGTGCCGAATTTGTCCCCCCCCGCCGAAACTGTCCATTTTTGTATAATTGAGAAACAGATTTCGGTGAAAAAAACAGTAGTAATGTTTTGCTTTAAGGTTGCCAGTAATTGTGCGAGAAGCATCACGACAAGAAAATTGTGCAAATAGCAAATGAAACAATATAGCATATATAGCACACATCAACTAATTAGCCTAATAATACCACTAAAGCAGAGTCCAGATTGTAGCATTGATAGGAACTACCGGTACAGTACGGCTGGGGGACCATTTCGACAAGACACTGCTAGCAAGATGCACTTCGGCTCTTGTCATTTTCACAAACCTTCCAGCCTTCCTATTCCACAAACGTACGACATTTTTTCAGTTAACACGCCTTACCGTATTTCCAAGATATTCTCTAGTTTGCACATTATTTCTTGTTCGTCCCCCATGGTTTTGAAAGCTTATAGTCGGCAATTTGACCAGCTCACTCAGACCAGGGTGGTCGCCTTGTTAATAACACAATAGGTGGAGACTGGAGAGGGAGCAGTCGGTGCCCGCAGGCGTAAAAGGAACATTTCTGCACTTTCGACACATTACATTAACCTCTAATAATGTATTATGACAAAAGAATAAAGCTAATGCTATGTTAAAACACAAACCACGCCGTAAAACAACGAATTTACATGGTAATAATGAAACAAAAGTAAATTAAATTAGCTAGTGAACTATTCTCGTTGTGTAAATAATTGTATGCTTTAAATAAAGATTTAATATATTTGTCAGTTATCTAAATCAACAATGGTCACGTCTATCAAGTTAATCAGCTTGTATGAACAACTGGTATGATCACCTGCTGCTACTGTAGAGGATTGCATGATACACTGCAAGCCCCATAGAAAATAAAGCAAAAACAACATCTGGCCTTCTGATCTTGGATCTCTGGCAATATCACATGGTTGGATAAATGTAACATGGAAGCTGTTTTAAGAAGTCCCTCTTGTTCATAAATACATGGTTACTGTGCTGGATTAAGCAAAAGAGAGCCCTGAGAGCAATACAATGGCTCATTTTAATTGAACCTAATCCAGTAGGTATTGCAAGTACTTTCATATGACTCTAGAGAAAAGGTTACTGGACACATCTCTGAAATAGTAAAATACAAGAATTACAAATGTCTACTGTAAGTACCTAACTTAATTGTACTATTTTATCTGATAATGTTCAGTGAAAACATGATGTTTCGATATAGGAACCTGTACTGTACGATATGAACTAATTCAGCTCTGCACTTAAAATGTTTTACATATGTTTCTTCATTGATACATTTATTACAGAAACAAGTACAGTTACAGTATATCATGTAATATAAATAGACATAGGTTTCTTATTTCTTGTGACACTTTAAAAAAAATATATTTACATGATTGTGTAACTGGCATCTTGTAATGTTTAACTATATTGGTACATGGACAGAACATTAATGCTAAGGTTGTGCTTTGTTGTTCTATGTCATAAATATTTGTGATATACAGTAACAATCACGTCAATGTTATACCTGTAATAGCCTACAGTTTTATGAGGATTTTCATTCTTATGCTTGTTGATATTGTTAATTTCCATATTATTATAATGGTTAAAGTGAAATTAGTGTTATCATAACCTTATTCTAGATATGTTCATTTCAATCAGTGGTTCTCAACCATTATCCCCACAGTAATTCACTGAATCAATCACTGAATTAGCTCTCATGACACAAATGCAGTATGATGCTGAATTTAGATAAATACTGTGAATATATAAAATATAAGCCAAACCATCTACCCAGTACCAATAAAGTGGTATGTATGTCTAACATGAGGCTGATAAATTATAGCTTTGAAAATTACAAATTATAAAAGGAACACTTAATGTGTATTGTGCCTATATCAGAGAACAAAGCAATATCCTATAATCCGGTATTTGATCTGCACATTGCTTCGTGCATCTTCTCACTGACAGTAATTATCCTATGTAACTCAATGTGAATTGACAGATTAATGTTAGCGTTACAATCATGGATGCTGAGCTGGAGTTTGCCATCTTGACCAGCACTACTGGCAGGCAGCTCTTTGACCAGGTACAGTATATTGCACAGTACAAACAAACAGAAAGTATAGACAAACCACTGATCATTATTGTTGATAGGTTTAGATAGTGAAGACAATCGGCCTGAGAGAGACCTGGTTCTTTGGCCTGCAGTATCAGGACAGTAAATGTTTTTCCACCTGGCTAAAGCTGAACAAGAGGGTATGACATCATATAATTTTATGTTAATTTCAGTATTGAATTGGGTTGCAGTGTAATGTGTAGTTAGTGTTGTTGTAAATTCAACAATGTTTTTTTGGCACTCCACTGAAGTGAATTAGCATTCTCTAACTACTCTTTGCATTCTCTAATGCCCATCCCTGTCCCCATCCCAGGTGACAGCACAGGATGTGAAGAGGGAGAATCCCCTGTTGCTTAAGTTCAGGGCCAAGTTTTACCCCGAGGACGTTGCTGATGAACTTATACAGGAGGCAACTCAGCGTCTTTTCTTCCTGCAGGTTAGGGAGCTCATTTCAATATTAACTGACAGTCTTGTGACCACAGTCACACTGAAATATTCACACGCGCATAGACACACACACGCACATGCACACCCACATGCACATACACGCACATACACATGCGCAGGCACACACGCAGTCCTATTATTTCACACTAAATCAAGGTGTGAAAGATATTTTAAATTCTACTTTGCTTTTAAGGTGAAAGAGAGCATTCTGAATGATGACATTTATTGTCCATCGGAGACTGCAGTTCTGCTTGCCTCATACGCCATTCAAACCAAACATGGTGACTACAGAAAGGACTATCACATGCCAGGATACCTATCTAAAGAGAAGCTCCTGCCGCAGAGGTGTGTTAAAAGCCCCTTGGATGGCATAATCAGTAAAAACCTAAATCAGAAATGTATCCTTTAATGACAAGAAGTTTGTCATCAAACCAATCGACAAAAAAGCTCTGGTAAACCTTCCGTATTGTTGATTGACTGCTGTAATGATCTAACACCTAACCTCATGTGTAACAACATCGGGCAGGCAGGAGGTGATGTTCCATTTGAGGAGCATGCAGATTAAGTAATGTATTTAGGTACAGAGGAGCAGGCGTCAACATGGTTGATAAACAGGCAAGAGTACAGCTACAGTACAAAGGGCCTAGACTCGACTCTAAACAGGCAGTAGGCCAAAAATATGTGACTTAGCTCTAGCAAAGGTACAGAATGGGAGCGGGCAAAGTATATAGGACAAAACACTTGGTCCTGACACAGAATAATCAATAACGTTGATATGCAATAATAGAGTAGAGGGATAACAATACCTAACAAATGACAGCGACAGACTGGCCAAAATAGAATGTCCCAACAGAATATCCGGAGATTGAAACAGGTGTTCAGTATTCTTGTGATTGAGATCTGGGTGGAATGCAGTGTGCAGGTGACATGGAAAGCTGGGCCTCAGGTAACGAGAAGGAGTCAGGGGGGTGGTGAAAACAGAATGTAAACAATGGTGTGCGCTGGGCGAGGACTACAACATGAGGGATTTCAGCACATTTAATACATGTCTTAAAGGCGAAGGCAGCGATTTTAAGATAATTCAGTAAATATCTCCTCGAGGTCCGCTAGCTGTCCATTCTGTGTACATGCTGAAAACAATACATCTGGTGTTACTATGCAGCCCTGGCTCTGTAAAATGGGAACACAAACAAAGTAGTGCAGAAAGCACAACACAACACTATCCAAGTGCCTTCAAAGTTCTCGTTTGAATATTTGCTACTACCACCAAGATCTGCATGCCAACTTTAGGGGGCTGAGCTTCAGAAGGAGCACATATGCCATCGAAGGGAGAGACGTGTATCGATCGAGTTCAAATATCAACAATCCTTCTCCAGGATAGCTGAATCCACCTTTTAGTCGGAAAGGTGTTTTCCTGTTGAATGCACAACAGAGTGGTGGTAATGATGTGTTGTGGAGCAACTCACCTGAAATAATGAAAACGGACTTGTTTGCCTTCAAGGACTTTGTTTTCTATGCGCCTCGTTTGCGCATCAACAAGCGTATCTTGGCACTGTGCATGGGGAACCATGACCTGTACATGCGCAGGCGCCAGCCTGACACCATAGAGGTCCAGCAGATGAAGGCCCAAGCCAGGGAGGAGAGAAACAAGCGTCAAATGGAGAGGTGGTGGAGGACATAAGTAGAGACTTTGTTAACAGAGGGAAAGGTTTGGGATGTGTGTTTATGCTCAATCTTTTTCTCAGGGCCCTCCTCCAAAGTGAGAAAAAGAAGCGAGAGAACGCAGAGAAGGAGACAGAGAAGATTGCCCGTGAGACCATGGAGCTGATGGAGAGACTGAGACAGATTGAGGAGCAGACAAAGAGTGCTCAGCATGGTGTGAAGAGAATCTCAATACAAATGGATCTTTATCTCAAAATTGCATTTCATGGGTTCTCAAAGGCTAGATAGTAGGGAGCGTTGTATACTGGCATTATTTCTGGCTTTGGGGTCTTTTGTGTGTATGTGAGCCATGACTGCATGAACATGTTGTGCAGGTGTGTTTCAGAACTGCAGGAGCAGGCTCGCCGTGCGCTAGATTTAGAGAAAGAGAGGACAACAGCCCAGGAGGAGGCTGAACGTTTGGACACGGCCCACGGGGCAGCTATGGAGGTCAAGGCAGCCCTACTACAGCAATCTGAGAACCATCTTAAGGATCAGGAGAACCTGGTGCATATTTAACAAACTTGCACACATGCACATGCACATGCATATACACACACACACACACACATGCCTCTGGCGGTGTGTTTAATTTCGTCAATTGAAGCAGTGTGAGAATTATCAGTTGCAGGTGCTATTCCTGTGGACCAAATACTTTATATAGTACTTGGGAAGTCCATTGAATTTGTTGATTCATTAATTTCAATTCAGTCCATTTGACACTAACATCCAGTACTACTGAATCGTATAGTTTTAGCCTGGTGTTGACTCAGGGCAAGGTAAAATGTGGTTCACTACACAATTCATTTCTGTGTTGTTTAGGTAGATGAGTGATAAATAACTTTTCCATTTTGCCTTCATCGACCAGCTATAGGCTAACTCACGTACTTACCTGCAGTACATGCAGTGTAGATAGCACCAAACTATCATGTTAAGGAGTGGGATGAGGAAACATTATCACTGCATAGCTACTTGATACCAATCAACCTTGAGAATGATTCATTCAAAACCATTTATTCCAGTTTCTTTTTTACACTGCAGCACTATTATAGAGAATAACAACAGATAAGCATGGAGACAGCACTGCATTATTACCACCTCATCTCATTGACTGTGAATATGAACAACTGAATACTAACAACCCATATGTTCCTTTACAAGAAATATGTTCCATGACAGTTGCCATTAGAAATGCTATAACTATTATGTACCGTTTGAGTGCATGAGCCAAGGAACTATTAAACATGTGTCAGTCAAGATTTTGACATTGAATTAGTATGAAATAAATACGTAAATAATTGATATATAATGTCATGGAATGGTAGGTTAATGGTCTGATGGCAAGAGACCAGGAGGTAAAGCTTATGTTATTGTGTGTGTTCAGCTCTTTTTCTGTTCTGCAGTCTCAATTAGTGCTTCCCCTCAATCATGACCCACTCTACTATTATACGAATATTGGGGTGGTGTGGTGTATAACTGTTCAATTGACTGAATATTGAATAGCAAACACAGTTCACCCCATTCGTATAAGAAGTGCAAGTGCTCTGAATCGCTTATTCAGTTTGTATGTTTTCAATAGAGTGTTTGTGTTTTTGATGGCTGTGGGCTGCATGTAGATGTAGTCAACAGCGAGTCAATCCATTTTATAAATAAGTCCTTTATAACCACAGTACCCAAGCACACATGTTGACACACTTAGATGACATGTCCTTAAAATAGTTTGATTTTAACAGATTGATCAAATAAAAACGTTTTTAATTAGAGCAAGAGTTGCGACCTTCAGTCTTTTCAAAATGGCAACACTTAAATTGGCACCACATGAATAATTTTCTAAATCCTGCATCACTTGACCTGAAAGTCAATTAAAACTAAATTATAGCCACAAAAACTGACAAACAGTGCCATTGACCTTAAATGTGGAACACCTTAAAGTCCCTACATGTGTGTGTGGGTGTGTGTGTGTGTGTGTGTGTGTGTGTGTGTGTGTGTGTGTGCTCGCAGGCCACTGAGCTGGCTGAGCTTACCTCTAAGATCTCCCAGCTGGAAGATGCCAAGAAGAGAAAAGATGAAGAGGCAAAGCAATTGCAGAAAAGAGTGAGGATCAGTTAAAGAAGGGAAAAGATAATGGATGAATTAAAGATGAGAAAACAGTACGTCATGACAATACTGCGGATGCTTAAAACCTCAGCATAAGAGACACTGCAAGTTGTCTTCATCAGGGAAGTATATATTTTGACTTTATAATTATTTTCTGTGACTGTCTACCACTAACTGCCTTGTCCTCTTCCTCACACTAACTGCCCATGGCATTAAGACAAAATACATATATTTCTGGCCCTATTGTCTCTATTAATGTTTTATTCACACATAACCTACAGAAAATAGTGTAATAATTAGTTTTAGTTTGTAGAGATTATAGAGTAGAAGATGCAGTGCAGTAAATCATTAGCGTTATTGACTAAATACTTTTTTGTGTTACAGTTTGTACCCTCCTGTGTGGCTGTCAATCATTATTTAAGCAGAGGTTGACAACAGGGGATTCTGAACATGCCACAACATAATGCTGACATTTTAAAATACGTATGTTTATTTGAGGAGACCGAGCTATGAACTCTTTTTTTTTTTTCAAAGGTCGATTGGTCAGATAGTTTGAGAACCAATGCTAGAAGTTGCAGTGGTCACGGAAACCGGACCATGTACACTTTGAGCAGGTGGAACCCCAAAACATAAACATCTAACCACAGTGCATCACTGCAAGTGGTGTGTGTTGGCAGGCTGTGATGGTGGAGGTTGAATTGGAGCAAACCAAAGAGGATCTGAAGTCTAAACTCAGGGGTGTCCATATCCAGGCCTCCGCGCACGAGCACGATGAAACAGATGAGAGCAGCGCTGAGGCCAGTGCTGAGCTGACGTTAGCTGGCATGGTGTGAGACCGCAGTGAGGAAGATAGAGTCACAGAGGCCCAAAAGAGCCAAAGACTCCAGAAAAACCTCAAGGTGACGTTTACGAATGAACACTCTATAGATTAGGGAGGTTTGTCAGTTTTCTGAAAACCAACTGGTAAAAGGTTATTCAAAACAAGTAATAATAAAACCGCTTCCAGATAAATATATACTGTATATGACGTGGTTCATAATTTCCAGCTTCCATCCATTCCTGTTATAATTCTGATATGTTTATTGCAGCTAAGCCAGATATCATAGTGCATTGTAGATACAACAATAACTGAATAATTGGGTGTTTGGATTGAACATGGGAATAAAGGGAAAGATGATGTGGTAGGGAATAGGGATTCAATATTTTCCGCCAGTCTCATGGGGGGTCTATTGGGGTTGTGCTTCCCCTCTCTCTCTCTCTCTCTCCCTCTCTCTCTCTCACTGACAGTTCCTGAGCAATGAACTGGCCTGTGCTATAGATGAGAGCAAGAAGACCCCGAATGACCTCATTCACGCAAAAAACGTCAAGGCTGGCCTCGACAAATACAAGACCCTCCGTCAGATTCGACAAGTCAACACCAAACAACGCATTGATGAGTTTGAGTCCATGTAAAGGAACTACAGTAGAATATATGATAAATGTGGCTATTAGACAAAGATTGTAGATATATGTATGCATCATTATTGTTTAAAAGTAGTATGTAGCATGTAAAAGTAGTATGTGATGTAGTCAACTAAAAAACATAATACAAATATATTATATAATAAATATAATAATTTTAAACGTTTATCATCTGATTTGATTAACATTTTAATGAAGGAAAACAAAATGAAAAGACTGTTTTGTACATTTAGATTGTGGAAGCAATAATAATAATATCAGTTATTTATGTTTGATGTACCTGCCTAAAGCCTCTAAACTCTCTAAAACTCAACATATTTAAGAAACAAAGAGTTAAGAACATGTTAACTTACATGTAACTGATGGCGATAGCCCACTTTCAAAATTCACACTTCTTGAGAATAGATGAAATGTGTGTGTGCTTTTTTAATTTAATAAGGTGAATATTTATTCAGCATGGTCTATCTCGTGAGACATCGTGTCTGGGTAACGCGAGATAAAGCTGATAACGTCCCAACAACTTTGCACCTGAATGTTGTGAGAGAGGCGTGGCATTGGACTCCAAATGAGAGAAGTTACATTTTGTAGGTCCCATCTTAGTGCATTAGCAGCACTACATACCCGGACACCCCTCATACAACTGACATAAATTGATCCGGTATTTAATTCTGACGCTAGAGGTAAAGACACCGTCATTTCTTAAGCATTATAGCCGCCGTAGCCTATAAAGTCTTCGGTCACCTACTTAAGACAGTCACGACTTCAAAGCGCGCCAGCCCTTCATTCTTGGAGCAAATCGGCGCGACTTCCTTTTCTGCACCGACGACTGATCCAAATGTCGTTTGAGCAGCAACAACACAATTATTAAACGCATGACCGAAGTCATATCGGGTAAGCGATTTCCCTTCCAGGATTGTGTTTTCTATCTTATCCATGCAAACAAGATTCGGCTACATAAATTTTAGCCCGAAGAGATGTATTTTAATTCGAGAGCGTCAGAGTTGAAAAAAACTCCCAACTCTTTAACAATTAATGAAGAAGATGGAACAGATATCCAAGACACCTGTACGTTCCCTAGTGCAGAACTATGTAACGCCGTGTCGGTGTCCTTGGGCTTGGATTCGATGTCTCAACAAAATGACACAAATCAAGGCTCTAGATCTTTTTCAGAGAACGCCGCGAGTCTCGGAGACAATTCCTCTGGTGCGTCAGAATTTGGAGAGGGTGCGAGCATGACTTCAGAATTGCATAGGCCTATACCAAATGAAACAACATCTAAAGGCGAAGACTCAGATACATTGTGTCTCGATATATATAGAGTAAGCTGTTTGGATCTCCTCAAATCTACCGAGATGGACTTCGCACACACTGACCCAAGCAGCATGCCAATTGCAAGATATGTCAGCAAGGAGACAAACTTGTTTATGAAAACGGGCGATGAACGGCCCGTCCCCTCTCAACACGATGAGCTGTTGCCTTTAAATCAATTTTCTACATACTCAGCAAATCCAGCGCAGTTAAGAAACGCACCGGGCATATGGCGCGTTAATGAACATATTTTACATGGCAATCGAAACGAGCCAGATCGTGGCGGATCGGGTGGACATAATTTGTTCTGTAAATACTGTAACTACGGACTACCCGCTGTTGGATCCAGGCAACAATGCTACTGTATCCCTTCCAACAACCGACAGGACGATGGAAAAGGTGGCGTGCGAGCTGGGATGACACAAGGATATGGCCAAACGGAAACTTACCCAAGTGCAATTCCGCAAAGGCATGGCAATTATTCCACTATAAAGACTGAACCCAACGTTTGGGTGGATTATACCGACTCAAGTTACAGGTAATATAAATTCACGCAACTATACCACTAATACTATTATTTTCATATGTTCTTATTTGTTTATCAGTTGAATATTCCACAGTGGGATCAGCAGGATACTCTCGATATCACTTAACACTGCTTATTAATAGTCATCTTCATTCGTCCAGCACCAAATTGTAGTAATTAAATACAGCAATCTGACCTCGATCTTAAATGTGTGATACAGTGTATTATATTAAGATGTTACAGTGTCATGAAAATAATTTGATATTATTTTTCCAGATAGTAAAAATCATAGATTATGTCCACCGTGGATTATTCAAACTTGATCTTTTGACCAATATACCTAGAGTATATGCCTGTACATCATAAAGGAAATAAGTTTACATTCAAAATCTAATGTATCACACAGATCCAGTAAAGGAGATTTCTAACCTAAACAGACATGTTTATTGTATAAACATACTGTCTGCCAGCATGTATTGTGGTTCAGATGCATCTTCTATCAGCAATAATTAATTTGTACTCCCACTTCTGCAAGTGCTCTTAGCCTTGGCCAAGTGCGGTTTCACACACATCTGGGATAAATCTTGAGTTTGTTTTGCCGTATTATTTTTCTAAATGGTGTCTTTATTTCTGTCGTGGCTAACATTGCACAATAACAAGGTAATTTATCAATGCCACCTTAAACAAGAGATAGGGCACCTGTTGTCTATCTTGTCCCTCTTTGGTCTAAGTGTAGCCGTTATCCTCTTTATATACTCGTAAAGTATCTGAAATTAACTCTGTATTTTACAAAGAGATAGGGGACCCAATATTTCAACATGTTTTATGTATTTACTGCTCCAGGTTTTTTAATAGACAGCCTGGCACATTAATATACAAGATGAACTTTGCATCCTAAATCTAAATGTGAATTTAACCTGTAATACTGCAGTGCTGCATATATATATTCAAATTAATCTGTGTAAACCTGTGAGATTTATGTATGCATATTAGCATGCAAAAAAAATCCAGTTTCTAATTGGATGTTAATAATTTGTAAGAATGGACATTTTCAGTAATTTGCTATGTCCATCCATCTTAATCTTCTTATCCGTAGTCGGTTAAGTATGCTTAAAAATTAGTACTCAATATAATCCTATTGCTCAATACTCGAATATCTTTTATTATGGCACCTTTTGTTTTTGTTATATCAGTAACACTGTATTTCTCAACTGCAATTTATATAGAAAACACATTGTGTAGGTACCGGTAGTGACTTGGGAAAAAAAAACTTATTTGACTAGTTAAGTATGGGTGGTAACTAATGTTCTAATTAATTTTGGAATGCTAAATGTGTGTCATGTTGTTTAATCTAACACTATCTGTTTGTGCTGAGCAGGTGACCTTAAACAGACCTGAAATCCCTTCATTTTATTTAATGAATAATGTTTGTCTAGGTTTGAGGGCTTGTTTCCAGGTATGGGTGTGTACCTGTCTGACCGGAGAGTGTGCCAAGTGTGTGGTGATGATGCTTCAGGCTGTCACTATGGAGCTGTCACCTGTGGAAGCTGCAAGGTGTTCTTCAAACGTGCAGCCGCAGGTTTACCCTCAATATTAACTGTCGGTTTGTTCAATCAATTACGCCCCTGTTGCCCACGTTGGCAGGGCAGCGCGACCTCTGCTGTTTGTTAGCCATTCACGCCCACGTGTTGCTATGACACGTAGCTTGGCCACTGATAAAATACCTCCCTCATCTGCGGGACCTGTGTGTGCATGTGCGTGTGCATGTGCGTGTGCATGTGCGTGTGTGTGTGTGTGTGTGTTTGTGTCCAGGTAAGCAGAACCACCTATGCGCCAGCCGCAACGACTGCACCATCGACAAGTTGAGGCGGAAGAACTGTGCCTCGTGTCGTTTAAAGAGGTGCTTCCTTTCAGGAATGAGCCTCAAAGGTCAGGAACTTAAAACTGGACTTGGGGTTAAAATTAGGGAGGGGTGGAGGGAGGAGGAAGAGGGGGGAGAGATAGAGAGAGAGAGAGACTTTTTCGGTGTTCATTTGGATAGTAAGAGGAAGAGAGGTCAATGTGGTCAGATACCTTAAATGCACTGGATCCAAATTGAGTAATCAAATGTTCCAGCTTAGATACACTGCTATAAATGTATTTCAGCAAAAGCCAAAAGTAAATATTTAAGCAAAAGCTTGAGAGGCTTCCCACAGGGTTGTGGCAATGAATAAAGTCATGTGTTGTTATTCATATTATATTGGCTCCATTAATGTTTTATTTCTACATTATTAAGCTGCTTTCAGTTATTCCCTGTTTGTTTCATTATGCAGCATAATTACAGAGGAAAGCTATCTTTTGTGATGAGATCGCCTCCTTTTATTTAAAACGTTTTTCTCTGAATTTTTGGATTTGGCTGCGGTGCATTCCAGGCCGGCGGCTGAAAGGTGCAAGCCAGACGAGAAATGGAGAAGAGGAGCAGAATCAAGCTTCATGGGGCCCAGGAGGAGAAGATGAGAGCACTGGCATCTTAGAACCTGGCAGTAATACCATTCACACTCAAAGTGGTGAGAATCAATTTTTATAGTGCTTTCTGATTTTCGTTCAAATATTTTTGGGGGGGATTTGTTTACCATTGTCATCTGTGTGGATTTAGCATCATCACAGGTGCTGGCTCTAGCTCCTGTGCCAAGCCTACGTTCCTGTCTGTCACTCCTCAGTGTGCTGCAGGCCATTGAACCCACTGTGGTCAATGCAGGACACGACCCGACCCTCCCAGACAGTCCCGCGTCACTGCTTACCAGCCTCAATGAGCTGGGGGAGAGGCAACTGGTTACAGTGGTGCGCTGGGCAAAGGCAATGCCAGGTAATGTTTGTGAGATACTGGCTTTTTAGAAAGTAATGTTATTAAGGGTGAAAGGCATAAACTACTATGTTTTGTGGGTTTATACAATATTGCGCCTGCCACATTTGCCTAGTTGCTAAAGGTCAACATAATGCCAGATAAGCCATTAGTCACTGTCATCTCAAGGTCATGTTGCACAAAATGTAGCAACGCTGTAATATGACATAGTTACAAGAGAGAAACACTAGAAAAACACAACTACTTGTAGCATGGAATGCTAAATTACTACAAAGATGCCAGGGCATGTTAGCACAGTTCATTTCGGTGTCAGTTAGGCCGTACCCACTAATTTGCAGTGGGTCTAGTTAAATGTAGAAGCATTTTGTGTACAGTCAAATGCACCTTGTCATCTAGCTAGCTGTTGCCAACATAATCTTTCTTGCCACGTAAACAGTCGTTTCAGATACCGACTAGAGGGTGCTATGTGCATGTTTAAAATAAATAAACTGCTGCAAAAACACCAGCCTTAACTGATCTATTGCACTTTCTCCTCTGATTTATGTTCCAATCACTTATCTGTTCATCTTGAATTATATTGCATTCTTGTCTAATTACTTTTTCATAAGAAGATAAATAATACAATAACTGTGGTTGGTCCTGAGCAGGTTTCCGTGACCTGCATGTGGATGACCAGATGTCTGTCATTCAGTCATCGTGGATGGGGGTGATGGTGTTTGCACTGGGCTGGAGGTCCTACACACTAACTAACAGCTCCATGCTGTATTTTGCCCCAGACCTCGTCTTCAATGAGTAAGTCAATAGAATATCTACTGTTTCACAGCATTGTTTTGCTTTCATTTATTTTGCACAACAACCTAATACCACTCTTGCAAAAACGTTTGCGATTGCAAAACCGCTTGTCTTTTCATCTTGTATGCTCATCTGCTAAATGAAACTAACAGAGTTTATCTGTGTGCTAACACGACTTTGCCACTCTTATCAGCGAGTTGCTTCCAACGCAGAGCACTGTTGAGTAAAAACAAGTAGTGTTTAGCATGCTTAAGAAAGCTAAGGGCCCCCGGAGCAGCCAAAATTTGTCTGGCGTTTCATGCAGCATTAGCAAAGTGCTCATTCTGTCTGCATTAGACCTCTGTCGCTCTGGCTGGCTGCAAATGACCTGCATGGTAATGGATACGCCTGCCCTTGTTTCTGACCCTCATTTTTTCTGCGTATCATTCCCTTTTTCCATTATCCAACTCACTCGTTTTCTCACCTCTGCCACTCCTCTCCCATTTTCACTTCCTTCCGTTTGTTGCTTCCATTAATTGTCTGCTCCTTTCATATTTGTCTATTTTCCCCATGCTGCGCCAATCCCTCTCCACTCTTATCTCATCTGGCTGCTCTTGTGTTCCCCACTTGTAGCCAGCGGATGCAGGTGTCTAGCATGTATGACCATTGTGTGAGGATGAAGCTACTGTCCCAGAGGTTCTGTCTACTGGGGGTTTCACAAGAGGAGTTCCTCTGCATGAAGGCTCTGCTCCTTTTCAGCATCAGTGAGTCCATCAGGACCATGTCATATATATAGCATTTATCGTCACGGGTGTAGCTAAGAATGTAACGTTAGTACAGAGCGTTGACAGAATAGGATGAAGTCCACGGGAGTGAATGTTGTGTTCTGGCTTTGTGACCCAGTACCAGTGGAGGGCCTGAGGAATCAGAGTTGTTTTGATGAGCTGCGGACCTCCTACATTAAGGAGCTGGACCGCTTGGCCAGCCAGCGCAGCGAGACCACCCGTACGCACCGACTGTTTCAACTCACACAGCTGCTGGATTATCTCCAGCCGGTAATACACTCGGTTCCACTGAACATACAAAACCACACTAGCTACCAGCACAGTAGTTACTGTTAGTAGACTACCGCTATAGCTGTGAAAATAGAATAAGGGTTGCTATGTTCGCTAATTTGGTTCGATGCTGGAATGGAAAATAAATTAGGACGATTTAATTTCCTGCACTCACTCTGGGAGTTTTGTGTTTCAACATTGTTAAAAGGTACTTTTATACCAGATTAAATTGCATATTCTTTAATGACATCATCATATACATTAACTTCTCCCATTTTATTCTTCTATTATTATGCAATTATTATTAAATTGTATTAGTTTAGGTGAAGTATTAATTTACACAATATACTGGACGGAATAGATTTTGGTCTGTTCTGTTTAATATACAGTACTTCTGTCTGTCTGCCTGCACCCCCCTTCCCCCCCCCCCCCCCCCCCACTCTCCCTCTCACTCCTCTCTCTTTCTCTCTATCTCTATCTCTCTCACTCTCTCTCTCGCTCTCTGCCTTCCCCCCCTCTCTCAATTCAATTCAATTGAAGTTAGCTTTAATAGCAAGACCATTATTACAACAGTATTGCCAAAGATAGAGGACAGGTAGCACTCAATAAGAACAACAATATACAAACAATAGGACAAATAGTTGACTCTCTCTCTCTTGGGGGGGGGGGGGGGGGGGGGGGGGGGGG
>JAODTR010000002.1:3754332-3792529 GCA_025399935.1 Amblyopsis rosae | reverse complement strand
CCCCTTTATGGTCTCATGTTGCCATCTACTGGTGGAATTGTGCAATTCAATGCAATTCATTTATACTTTTTTGATGGTAAAAAACATACTGCAGTATCTCCAATGGCGTAGTGGTTAATCAACTCTTTCACAACTTTGAAGGTTGTGAGTTCAAAGCTTTCTTGTGGAGGCAGCGTGGATATTGGCTGTTTTTCTCTAACATCTCTTTGCTGCTATGAAATCTTAACAAAAATTTCTGTTAGCATGTTTTCCCCAACGGTCGTCAACTTTGAGCCGTGCTTGGACCCCGATCATTACCGCTCTCGGTTATATTTTTAATAGTATTACTGTTTTGGAAAAAGTAATTAGTTACACTATTATTAACCATACTGGAAAAGGGATTAATATTACAGTAACTAGTTACTGTCCATAACTAGTTACTGCCCAACACTGCTCCTCTCACATCGAAATGCATTGTGAAGCAAAGTGTCTTACTGCGGCTTGGACTTTGTTTATGTTCCTATTGACGGAGCCAGCCAGGCCTGTGTAAAAGTATCAAATTATGTTTTTCAACAAGCACAGAGAACGGTAATAACGGAATGACTATGCCTTTAACTCTTACATTTAGTCTACATGGCTGATAGTTTATATATAGTAGGCCAATAAGGGATGTTTCTTTAAAAGTTTGTAAGTTTAAAAAAAGCTAGTCTGATTGTTGCATGGCACATTTAAAAGCCCAAATATTTTACACTAGAGACTTGAGTAGCTGGTCTTTCTCATAGATTATTTGGAGCTTTACAAAAGTCAAAAGTAAAGTAAACGGTGAAATATCACTTATTTATAAATATATTCTCTGGTAGCCTACACATGCCCCTGCAACTTACCTTAAAGAGGATTGACACCTTTTTGGTTTACAATGAGCAAAAATGTATGTGATTAATATCCACATTTGAACTTAGTTAAGATTCCATTTGATTTATTTGGCAGGGTCTGCTTTTCATCAATAATACATGCCTAGAGAAGTCATTTTTTCCCCGTCATGCATCAACAACCACAGAACGCACAAACAATGGCCACATAAAACTTTAACATACAACTTCCTTTATTTGTTAATCCACATATGAAGCCTGGGGGTTTTGTTGATTAACATAAAAGAATGCCGTCGCTTGATTATAGAAGAGAGCTATGCAGGCTAAGTAACTGAATTCCCACAATACCACCCTCACAAGGAAATGTGGTTGGCACATGAGCACAAGGGACAATAAAGCCACGCAGGAAACCAAGAGCCAACATAAAAAAATCAGGCACCAATAATGACTTTAACACCCACTTACTTCAACCCATG
Source organism: Amblyopsis rosae (assembly GCA_025399935.1). Taxonomy (NCBI): domain Eukaryota; kingdom Metazoa; phylum Chordata; class Actinopteri; order Percopsiformes; family Amblyopsidae; genus Amblyopsis; species Amblyopsis rosae. The sequence goes on along the minus strand of JAODTR010000002.1, from coordinate 3,791,205 downwards.
GTTATACTGTGACCGGAAAACAATTAGCTCTTGTAGGTGGTAAGTTGACACTCCTCAAAGGGTTGTTTCTGTGGCCTATCTAATGGACGGCGATTCCTACCCAAGCACCAGTCCATTAACAACCAATTAACTTCCTATTAATATTTTACCAGACAGGGCCTCTCATCCTAACGTGTTTTAAGGAGCTTTTCCCATGAGTGTTTGAACATGAGCAGCTTTTAGCGCAGCATAAAGAGGCCTGTGTAATGGACTGGAGGAGCGGTGGCAACTTGATAGCACTGAGAGCAGAGGGAAGAGAAAAGGAGACAGACTTGTGCAGTTGGGCCGTCGTGGGTTCAGCCCACCCTGGCTTAATTTGGCCACGAAGGCAAGGGTACAAAGAGTTATGTAGCAAATCCATGTTATGACTCAGCCTCAAGGTTAGAAACAACGAATGACCTTGTTCTATTGTTAAACATGGTTATCATTCAAGGAACTGAGACATATTTGTTTTTAGAGCAGCTATTCAAAAATTAATTTATAAAACTGCCTGCCACTATTTGCTCAGAAGGCAGGTGAATATGCAGTTTTGCCTCAGGCGCCACTTGCTAACTAACAAATGAATATGGGATAAGGCTTAGCAGAGGAATGTCTGGTGTTGTAGCTACAGTAGGCTACTGATGTTCTGAGCGCATGTGAGCTGAGCAAGGCTAGGCTGGGTGGACACTTAAAAGCTGGAAAATCCCTGCCTTGTGAGGAGAGAGAAATTGAGGGAGGCAGAGAGAGAGAGAGAAGCTATTATGACTGTAGCCTCTAGCTACTCCCAGCGGATAAGGCATTTGTCTTCACTTGAAAGTATGATTTATTTTTCCGCCAGTCAGTCGGGTTATGTTTGTCACCGCACACTGAAAGACTTTTGAAAATAGCAGCAGAGGCTAAATTGAAGGGGTGGGATGTGGGGGGAGTCTCCACCGGTCGTGCAGTCTTTGCGTCAGAGCCATATTTCCCGCTCCCTTAAAGCTTCCTTGTTTGAGATGTATATTCAGTCTTCATTAACGTTAGTACAATCATCAGATTTCCGAACCTTTGCTTTAATTTAACAGCAAGAGCAATGCATGCTGATGATTAAGGGGGGAAAGGGGAATGTGGGAAGACATGGGGGAGGGGTAGTTGTATCAGGTTCCCTCCACTGGGTGTAGATGTGGTCTTAGATTTCTCCCAGGGCTGCTGATTAACCGTGGGTGCGTGTGTGTGTGCGAGCGTGCGTGTGTGCGAGCGTGCGTGTGTGTGTGTGTGTGTGTGTGTGTGTGAGAGTGCACTGAGGAGAAGAGGAACTTCAGATTTAATTTCCCCCAGCTCCAGATATTACACCCCCACACTTTCTGTTTTTATTGGAACCGAGACCAAAAAACACCAAGTGTTTATGATGCATTAAAACATGCGGGAGACATTCAGTGTGGAATTGTAAATCTATACATTTGGCTCTGTCTCTCCAGCGGAGAACTCATTCTTTTATAGTGTGTTTTGTGTTTTATGAAGACTGATGATTGTAACGCGCCATGAATTAATGTTTATCATCTTGATAGAGAGGACAGACACGACATTGACGTTGTGTCTCCCAGGGGATAGGGGGCAGAAACAGGGGGGACAAGTTTCGGAAGAAAGAAATGAACTGGAAGGGTGCAAGGCACATGTGTGTGTGTGTGTGTGTGTGTGTGTGTGTGTCTGGGGGAAAGGGGGTCCTGTGAGTTTTAGGCTGGCCCACAGAAGGAAAGAATTATGCTTCTTTACCCTAATGACCATTTGAATAAACGCGTGGGTGAGAAGACCACATTACATTCTATTAACTGTGCTTTTGTTGTCGGTGAACTGTTAATGGTGTACAAAGGGAGCTCTCTAGCATTCTCCTGGACAATGCCTGCTCTGTGCTTCCAATTACTCTGAGAAAGGTGCCGGCAGCCTTGATATCTGGAGACACATTAGCCATCTCTAATTAGAGTAAATATCCGTCCGGTGTAGGCTAGCCCCACGAATAACCTACCGATCTCCCCGATGTTTTTCTTTTATTTTTTCTCTTCTTCCGTGAGTTAATTATGTGCGCCCACCTATGTCTTTCCTTGATCATGGCCTCCTGCACGCTTTACGTTGTGTTTACTAGTATACTTCACTTCTCCTCCACTCTCTCTCTCTCTCTTTCTTAGTGTCTGGCCCCTTTAGAGCTGTGTGTCACCATTAAAGCGGTGGCCGGGCCCCATCCACCCACTGTCTCTCCAGTTCATTATATCCATGCCCAGTTTCCCCTGCCCTCCGCCCTCCGCCCGCCACGGCCCCTCGCGGCCTCTGTCTGCTCCGGTGTCCCGGCCAAACCCGATGTGACAGCCCTGCCACAGCTCTCATCTACAGCCATCACAGGGCAGATTTCCCCTGCGCAGGAGCCCGTCTGCACGCTGATAGATGGCGCCCCTGCTTGTGTGTAAGTGCGTGCATGCGGACCTCGCGCGTGCGCGCTGGGCACACGCTTGTGTAACATTTTGCGCGTCGCTATTGTTTTTGTTTGACTGTGTATGGATCTATCTGTTTGTGTGTGTGTGTGTGTGGATTTCTGTCAGTGCATGAGTTTGTGCGTGTGCCTCTGTGTGTGTCTTTCATTTGGAGCGGCAAGGTTTTATTCTTTGTCAGTAGTTGAAGCAATGTGTTATATTATTACTGGCCTATCCATTCATTCACCATGCATCATTGTTTAATGCACTGCACATACACACAATTCCTGCTTGCACCTTCACAGCCCTTCTTAGTGCAGTTTGTGTAAGGCGTGTTTGTCCTGGGTGTTGGGTCACCCAAGGGATGGGCTGAGCTCAGCTCAAGAAACACTGCAGCGCACTTCAGCCGCAGCACCCCGTTTCTCCTTTCTCCTCCTGTTCTCCCTGCCTCCCCTCGTCTCTCCTCCCCCCTCGGCTCTCCTGCTGTCTTCTAAATGTTGTAGTTTGTGGTTGTAGCCAATAGCCTCAGGCTTTGGGTCTGTGTCATACGGCGAAGCACACACATGCATACATTTTGAAATATCTCCATCAGCCCTCAGAGGATCAGATTGTTTTACGGGAAATCATGTCACGGGTCAAATTATTGAATTATTAATGGAATCGCGGTGCAATAACAATCAGCCCTTGTCTATTGTGATTCCAATGTGAGACTCGCAGCTCCCTCTCAGCCTAACTTGATACTGCCATGTTCCAATCCAAATCCAATAATGCAGACTCTGCAGAAGAATGTTTCCCCTTTATTGTTTCATCAGCTGGAGAGCGTCTTTAGTCCATCGGCCTCACAAGAGGATATTACTGAGTCTATAAAACCATATTGACTGCTTTGCCACAGTCCCAAGGACAATGCAATTTGTTTTCATCAAAATGGTCATGATGAAGTAAATCACAATCATTGAACACTTTTATAATACACTTATGTGTGGAAATGCATGTGTGCTTCTTGTGTTTGTGTGTGCGATCTGGCAGGCACATTCTTAACAAACTAATATTTTCTTTTATTTACAGTGCCAGCTATGGATTTTAATTGTTCGGCGTAGCTGGAAATTGACCAGGCATTTCTGCCTCTATGATTCACTTTATGGGAATTGCAGGAGACAATTTAGCATTCTCGTATTTGCATAAATGTAAAGCGTTCCACTCAGAGGTATAGTGTATGGATTTTATCCTCATTTAACTGAAGGCTGGAGGCTAAACCAATAGAATATGTACAGATAGTGCATGTGAAAATATTTTTAGAGCAGTTCATAAGTCCAGTGGCGGCTCTCTTGTGTTCCCCTATAGGCCTATTTCTCACAGAGCTGGCATGTAAATGCGTATTATTGTTAAAACCATGGTGATAGATTCTTGACCCCAGCACAGGATGAAATCTGGGTCTGTTTTGAGAATGACCATAGAACAACAGAGCCAGAGAGACGTAAGGTCACTCCTTTAGCATTTATTATCGGCTGGTGCCAGAAAACACAACTCTTTTAGACATCCCAAACATAGCACGCCGGACACATGGGCTGACGACTTCACTTTGGAGAGAGAGAGAGAAGTCAAACATGCCTGTTACTGCAGCTGCTGAAAACCTGTCCGTGAGGAGCATTCGTTCCGATTCTTTGTTTTATCATTTGTACATGCCTTTTCATCGTATCCCTGTTGGGAAACCACAGGACATCAGTTGAAAGAACAAAAATAACATGTTCAAAGAACATGTTCACTGAAACATTTAGGGTAGTCTAGTTAATTCTCTATAGCCTATACCTTGTACAGCCCCAAATGGACATCATGCAGAAAGAAAGGGAAACGTAATGAAGAAATGTTGGAACGGGTTTCAGTTTCATATTCCTGAGCGAATGCGCTTCAGCGTCGTGCTCTGTCAAGCCAGTTGACGTCATTATGCGTGCTCATTATGCCTAACATAAGTTTTCCATCTGGAGAGGCAAAGTCCCTGTTTACTGCCGTCTCTCTCCGCTTCCCCTCTTCTCCTCCCATTTCAAACTGCGTTGTGTACTCTGTGGCCTCGGTGAGGTTGAAGACCAAAAAAAGGCACCCGTGTAGGATCTCTGTTTTGTTCTCATTTGCTTTTGTACTTCATGAGCCCTCTCCCTCTTTATGGGTGATAGAAGAACAAACGCTGACACATGTAATTACCGCATGACTAAAGCGTTAACACAACTTAAAAGAGACTGTGCTTTTGGCGGCAGGCTAATTACGACATTTTTCCCTCTTCTCCAGTGCCTCCAACTAACTGATACTGACACACGTGTAGGCCAACAGTACATGCCTGGACCCTGGGGCACACAACCCTTGTACATGCAATCGTACGTTCGCTCTTCCTCTTTCACTTTCTTCATCTTATCTTTTTTTCATCTTCTCTACTTTGCTCTAAAACATATGGTGTGCCTCAATGTTGTTTATGGTCGTTATAACTTTATGGTGCAATAATGCTCTATGCCCCAATCTGAGGAGGGGCAATATCATCGCCAATCTCTATAAATGCACGGCTGTCATATAGTTGATTTGCTCTGCACTTTGTTCAACACTCGGGCAGTTCTGGAAATTGCACCACGCCATGTGTTGGAACTACTGTGTAAAACTCACCAGCCACAGCCTTATAGCCTCCTCTGGCAGTAAACACCACAACAGTGCAAGCATGAATGGCATCTCGGCCTTGGTCTTCACACACATCATTCCACGCATTACTTCCCTGAGCTCTGCCCCGTTTGATGTGTCAGAGAGAACTAGCTCACTGTCCCACTGTTTTTTATTGCTCACATAGCCGAGTGTGTGTGTGCGTGCGTGCGTGTGTGTGTGTGTGTGTGTGTGTGTGTGTGTGTGTGTGTGTGCGCGTCTGTGAAAGGAGGACTGTTTGAACGTCTGCATAGGTGCATAGCCGTGTGTGACCAGTGTGTGTGTGTGTGTGTGTGTGTCAAGCGAGACCGCTTGCTCTTCAAAGGCGATGGCGGGGGGGCTGCGCGCTACTTAAGGCCTATTAAACCTGCAGCTCTGTGCGCTCTAGCACGGCAGAGAGCGTGGCTTGCTGAGGCAGACAGGACTGCAGCAGGCCTCTATACCTTTGAACTGGAGTCATGTGGGAGCATGCGATGTCATAAGCGCTGCAGAACAGAAAACAATGTTACGGCAGGGTCCCCAGAGGCACTCTCTCTCTCTCTCTCTCTTATTCCTACTAACAGAGAATCTGTTAGAGACTTTGGCCCTGACTGTATGATATTAGTTTACAACCCCGGCGGTACATAATCCAGCGTCCAACATGATGTGGAGTTATTAAAATATGACCGTAGTGGCTCCCCGGGGGACTGTGTAACACAGCCCCCCACCCCCCCTTCCCCTTCCCCACACACACACACACACACACACACACACTCACACACACAATCCTCTCCCACTCACATTCATTGCTTGCACATTGTTCTTATAGGCTCTCTCTATATCTCTCTAATGCAGATGCTCACACACACACACACACACACGCACACACACAAACACAAGGGCTGTGTGAAGCTCGTATAACGCTGCATTAAGTTTCCCCGGGCCGGCGGTCCAGGAGGCTAACCTCAGCCACAAATCAATACATTAACAGAGTTTCATACCTTCATTACATCGCTCAGACTGCAGTATGTTGGCTCGGCGGGGTGAGGAAAGCAGTGTCCCAGGATGTGGGCTGTCACGTTATATGACACACAGGCAAGGCCTTCGCAGATGCAGGCACACGCACAGGATGTTGGGGATGCAGGAGGAGGCACCTTGAGAGGAGCAGGATGCGCACTGGCCGATCGATGCTGCAAAATGTAGCGTGCGTGCGTGTGTGTGTGTGTGTGTGCGTGTGTGTGTGTGTGGCCCATGTGTAAACAGGTAGAGACAGCCATGACCTGCAAGAGTGGCTGCATTAGGCATGACTTCTAAATGTTGTTCCAGATGGAGAAAGCCAAGCTGTGTTCCTGTGGTAATGATAGATATGCCAGTATTGGATTAATTAGAGTAGGAGGGGAACACTATTCTTAGCTCATAATTCAAGCAGCCTGCCTTTTATTTCCCTCCAACTGTGGTGGATGAGAGTCTCTCAGGAGAACAGTGCTATAGTCCTCTTTATATCCCGCCTGCTCACGCGCACACACACACAAAAGCATTTGTGTAGGCTCCCTGACACGCGCGCAGATACACTGGCAGCTATAACACACAAAACGAGCGCAAAAATGTCCCCAGGGCGTGAAGCAGGACAAGGAGATTTATGTTCTCTGTCGTCCACACACGTTTCTCCTGGCTAGCTGCTCATTAGGACTCCTACGTGGTCATACGTGTTACACTAACAAGCTGCATGTAGCCCTCCCTCCAAAGCCTGATGGATCCCACTGAAGGAGGAGTCCATCCCACCCGCGCGAGAAACAGGGGAGACGCCACAACAGGCGCCGGTGGAGCGAATCGTCTCCTCCACTGAACCTGGTCGGACGTCCATTTTGGCTAGTCGCGTTTGTCAGGCCGCCGACTAACGATCTCCGCACCAAGACATGGTGAAATTAAAGTGTGTGTTTAGCCCGGGCTTGTGATTACAGAGTAGGCGTTGTTGTCTGTGCCTTGAGCAAGGGGAAGGTGTTTGGCACCCTCTGTCGTTACCTGATAGCAAACGGGTGTCACATTCATTTTCTGACAGCAAATATGAAGGCTAAATGAACAAATGCATGACATGTTTGCCATGTGCCTAGCCTATATGGCTTACTGGTATTATACTTAATCTTCTTCATAATACGTCCACACAGCCTATTTTCTCGCACACGCCTCACTGATCATGGCATACGCCTGTGTTTGTGCATTGGCCTGTGTTTCTTTGAGATGGGTACTTGTCATTTAGATTACCTGCAATAGGTAACAGAGATTTCGCAATGTCAAAATGCCATTTCTTACAGACACCTAAGCAATAAATAGTAATCTTATATCTAGTAATCTCTATTCGGCTTTGCACGCACCTTAGGATTTAATCAAAACAACAGTAGATGCTTCTTTACACCCGCAGCAATAGGCCTCTCTGTTGTTAAGACCCACACTATAATGACTTCTATAATGAAGACATATTGCACATTCCGATGCTAACCAATCATCAGGCACTAATAGCGAGGCTGCGATCGGAACCAAAGATAACCACAGCTAATGATCTCCCACTGGCCTTGTTCACCGCTGGTGTACTGTGGGGAGGTGGGTTAGACATGGGGGTGGTGGTTGGAGACATACCAGCAATATTTACAACCTAGCAGGAAGCCGTCTGTAAGATAAACTCTGGCTGGAATGGGAGATAGATGCCCCTCCACCCACCACACCAGCCATATTTCAGCCAGCCATCAAGAGGTGGCAAATAAAATGTCTACAGTCAAATTTTACAGACCAGTAAAGTGTAACTTAATAAAGGCAGCCAAGTGTCTCCTGCATCGACGGCTTGTGAAACAACATGGCGACTGAAGAATGATCGAGGATGCCATTAGCGGCATAATTAATGCGCCAGACCGAATGCCTTTGTAATCAAATGGATCCGTTGAACAGCACAACCTATTCAAACAAACAGTTGGAAGTGAAAACAGGGGTGATAGCCGCAGCACAGCCAGCCGTATGTTCCCTCCTAGTGCGCTTCTGATTAATCGAGCTGCAATTTTTGCGCGCGAGGTCATTTGCCCCGGCAGCTTTGGCAACAGCGAGGAGTCTGATGGTTCCTGGAAAGTGCCATTTTATCATCATACCATGATGTTTTTTTGTTTTTTTACATTCAGGACAGGTCAATTTATTCAATATAAACTTGTTTGAGTTGGCGTGCGGCACAGGTTTTTAAAACGATATTTGGGGGATCTGCAGAGGGTTTCATTTTTCTATCACAACATCCAAAGTAAACCTTTTCATTTCCAATGATACAGAACCAGCGCAGCGGAGACAGAGAGCGGTGCCATGGTAAATTAATCAGCCTTTGGAGGAGAAGTGGGGAAAAAAGCATTCCTCAAATTAGACAAACCCCAGCCCAGCTTGATGTGGGCAGGCTCTGGCTGTGACATGGCCAGCTTCCACGCCTCACATAGAGCCAAGGCAGATTTAGTGCTGATAAGCTAGCCAGGCCTGTTGCAGTTAGCCTGCATGCTATCAGTACAAGCCAATGAGCTTTTCAGATGTCTACCGATGCGCAGCACAGATGAGCTGGGATGTTTGGCATTGCAAAGATACACCCTCATGGGGCAGATCAGTGCACCGCTAAGCATAGTCTCTTGAGCTCTTCTGCAGATGCCCCCCTTTCTCCCCATGTCAGATCTGTGTTGTGCCTCTGATAGGCGATCCAGAAACACATAGTTAAGGGGGGTGTGCTGTGATGCCAGGCCCAATGGAAGCTGCTCTGTCTGGGGGAGGCCAGGCCAGCACCGGCCCCTGTGACAGAGACAGTGCTGGGTTTAATTATCTCCAGCTGTGACTCATCTCCCTTCACAGCTGGACTCCATGTCCCGGTGTCCTCTACACGTTATCGCACGTTCACACAGCAGCTGAGGTGACGGGCAAGCACACACTCAATCTCACACAGACACACACACACACACACACACACACACACATGGATATATAACCCATCTGTAGGTATGTAGGTCCACACAGACACACACACAGATATATAACCCATCTGTAGGTATGTAGGTCCACACAGACACACACACAGATATATAACCCATCTGTAGGTATGTAGGTCCACACAGACACACACACATACATATATGTAACATGGTGTTGAACAGGTACCGTACCGATATGGTAAAAGATTCTAAAGGGTACTGTATGTTAATGAGAAATATAAACATGTAAGCAATAAATACATATGTATAAATGAATGTATCATCATATCTAAATAAAAAAAAGCTAAAGCTATTAGTTTATAAAAGGTTAAACAGTTGGAAGAATTGCAATATGTAATATTGTAATACTGGTCTGATCATAGTAAAGAGGTCATGGGTAATTTCCGCTTTTCTTTAATATTATTGGTTATTCATATGTTCTGTCACTGCTAAGAATGTTGATTGGGGCGGGACGGTGAAAAGGGAAGATCCTGGGACGAAAGGAGTCGCAAGGTGTACGATGAAATGTCCGGGAAATTAATAAGATAAGCCGTGGCTATGTTGGTGAATAAATAAGATACTAATGGATAATGTTAGTTTGTGGTTAACCTATCCCTGCTTTGTATATTGGACATCTTTTGTACGTAGAGTGCAGATTGCAAACGGCAAAGTTTGAGTGATAGCATTACATGTATGGCTCTCGTCTCGGTGCGTATCTGAAGCGAAATGCTAGCCGGCTAGGCTAGCGCGGGTTAATGGCGTCACCAAACTTTGTGAGTTGGCCATTGTGAGATGAAAGATGATTAAAGATACCGCGGATGGACTGCAGGAGTGTTCATTCATTCCTCTGGTTTGCGGGAGTTCGAGAGTATTGATTACTGGAAGATAATCCACGGACTGTGAGTAATGACTGTTTGCCACTGGGTTTCCAGAACCAAAGCGGCCTTTATGTTAACTGGGCCACGCCGACCACAAGCATCGTTCAGGCCTGCAAAATGTTTTATTTTATTTTATGCCGGCTGGTGTGTGTGTTTGTGTGTGTGGTGTGGGCACATGCTTACCTGTAATGTTATTTTATTTTAAATTAAGAACTTGTGACTGAAGTTTTTAAATTGAATTAATATAACTATAGCAAAGGAGAGAAATACAAAAATACAAGAGTATAACTTGTTTATGAACAGTAGTGAACTACATTTTTCTCGATAGGAGAGATAAATATTCGATTAGTTATTTTAATTCAGTTTAACTGAACACAGGGCGCTGCTCTTTAGAATTATAGAGTTAGAAAAGCGCTACATATATATATAACCCATCTGTAGGTATATAGGTCCACACACACACACACACACACACAGATATATAACCCATCTGTAGGTGTAGGTCCACACACTCACAGACACAGACAGATATATAACCCATCTGTAGGTATGTAGGTCCACACACACACACACACAGATATATAACCCATCTGTAGGTGTAGGTCCACACACTCACAGACACACAGACAGATATATAACCCAGCTGTAGGTATGTAGGTCCACACACACACACACACACACAGATATATAACCCATCTGTAGGTGTAGGTCTACACACTCACAGACACACAGACAGATATATAACCCATCTGTAGGTATGTAGGTCCACACACACACACACACACAGATATATAACCCATCTGTAGGTATGTAGGTCCACACACGCAGATATATAATCTATGTGTAGATGGGCACACACACACACAACCCATGTGTAGGAATGTAGTTGCCCACAGACACAAAATAGCATGCTATATAAATATACATAGACACAAGTGGTCCTATACTAAAACATTTTATAAACAGTAAAAGTGCACACCTGCACTTTCATGTACAAGCACATGTGAGCACACACACACACACAGAATGACATTTACAATCCCCGTAAAACAGATGTGACCGTTGAGATAGCGGGACACCGGCAGGCTTCAGAACAAGACAAAAGCCTTGTGAAGGCAGCCTCTGCATGAAGCCTACAAACACTACCGCCGCTCTGGCACTTCTGACTGAACCTCCTCCCGACTCGGCTTGACTCGGCCCATCTGCGCGACCGTCCTTGGCCCCCAGCCTGGATCCTGGGGGACGGGGGGTGGGAAGGATGGGAAGGATGGGAAGGATGGGAAGGATGGGAGGCTGTTAGGGCCATTACAGCCCTCCGCTTCGATATTCCCACTTTACTTTTCTTTTTTTTTTTTCAACGGGAGTCAAATGTACTGGAATCCCCGTGTGTGTGCGTTTCTGCCTTTGTCCGCCTCTCTCCCCATCCTGTCCAGGGCTACGCCAGCACAGCTGTGAGCAGCAGCGTGTAATAACAGTCTAATGTGAGCAGCTGCTCGGGGTTTAAACTGTAATGAGATGGTGTGTGAGATTACCACACTTTGCTAGTCGCCGAGAGAAAGCTTGGCAGCCCGACAACACCATCCCTCCCCCAATGGTACAATTACACTTTAGATATGGCTAATAGAATATCCACACAACGCCATGTAAGCAAGAGGCATAATGAGCTTTGGCCTGGCCTTCCGTCTCTTCCCCTCGTCCCTTCTCTCTGCCTCTCTCTCTCTCTAGCTCTTTCCCTTCCTAGCTCTCCCTCAGACACAGCTGTGGAGGAGACGCAGAGAAGGGCTGCCGTAAACTGTGAGGGGTTTATGTAGGAAAAACCGAGACAGTGTTTCTGAAATCAAAGTGCGGAGATTCCCACAGTGGGGGACGGCTTATGCAGGGCTTGGTGGCTGGAAAACACAGTTTGCCTGCTTGCATCAATCCAACAAATAATTCAAACCCCCCTCCCGAGTCATGAATAGCTGAAAGCCCTGTGTCAACTTCATTAGTCATCACGGGGAGTGTGTGGTACAGGAAGTATGCATGGAGCCCAATGCATTGAATAGAGGCAGAGGCACGGTGACAATGGGAAGGAGGCTGGCTGTGGAGCTGCATTAGGCCTTCTGCAGAGCTTTTGTTATGCACTGCTTGGCTGGTTTACTTTATAATGCAAACTTTGATTGATGGAAAATGGAGTGCATTTATTTTCTCTCGGCTCTGTTCCATTGTACTCTTGTGATTATTGTCTTGCTTGTCTTGCTTGCTTGTCTTGCTTCGCTCTACTCCTGCTGTCTTTACCCCTTATCTTCATTTCCCAAATTCTCTTCTGTCCCCTTCCCTTCTTTTCTTCTATTCTCCTTAGTCATTTGCCATATCCCATTACAGTCATTATAGGGTGGATGTAGGAACATAGAAGTTGAGCAGGTTTTGTCCTTGTTATGATTCCTCTTCTTCCTCTGAGGCACTCTGTAATGAAGGTTCAGTGTGTCTTGGTGTAAAATGGCGGTGCCTGTCACATCAGCCGAAGGATAATAGGCCCAAAGGTGCCTGCGCTGCATTGGAGCGGTGGAGGAGGAATTCCTCCGGCTGCATATGGCTCTTCATTACCTCGTGTAGAGGGCTAAACTCTAGATTCACAGTGCTGTGCTGGATTTCCTGAATGTGACCCCAGGGAGCAAAGCGGTGGAATTTCAATGAGCTGGCTGGTCAGAATTATTCCACACCTGAACACAGGTCCTTCCAGACAATTAGTGGAGAATTATAGAAGGACGGACACAAGGTAATTTACAAAGCCCGTATCGCTCCCCCCCCCCCCCCCAACACCCCAATAATTCACATTTTCACAGTAGCTGTGCAGTTTCTACAACTCCGTTCCTAATTGGTATACCTAAGTGTCTATAGTTGGAACTAAATGTGTCATTTCCCCTTTCAGCTCAGTTATGGAGTCACGTCAGTCCGGTCGGTCGGTCTGTTAGCTAGACATTGGACTTCACTGCCTGGAATAAGATTTAGCACTCAGCCTGTCATTACAACACACTGGATCACAGTTTTATCAACGCAATGCAGACAGCGGCGGTCCAATTACATATGCAAAGGATGGTCAAGTCATTGAAGTGATATCTGGATTCTGGACTGTCACAGAGAGGCCTTATCATCGCATACCACCGCCTTGCTCATTAGCACAGCTCATCCCATTATTACTCATTACCTGCAGATACAGAGTACTGCTGCATGTAACAGTAGCCAGTTAATTATGCCACAGCCCTTCATTAAAGCATCCATTGTGTTCCTCATTAAAGGGACACTGACATTGGTTTTACAAGTCTCTGTTCTCTATAGACATTCTGACTTTACTTAACGTTAAATGATAGGAAATCAATAAGGCGTTGAGTATTGGCAGAATTCCCAATCAGTGGTCATCAATATGTCACTACCTAAATAATTCACAAGTGTAAACATATGTTGAATTACTTTGTTCAATCAATTAAATCCTGTCGTATTTGTCAATTAGATAGGATGACATTATTCATACTATTACAAGTACTATGAATGCCATCTGCAGTTCCTCAAATGGCCACTTGAGGCTGACTGCAAAAGGGAGTAAATCCCAGTAGATGCTTATGTTAAAATGTTCAATATTAATTAAAGGAAAAATAAGCCTGGTTAAAAAAAATAAATAAAAAAAGTTTGTGTGTCTATAGCTAGGCTTCCCGTTCATGATAACTGTATGGGGGTGAAATTGTATATCATCACTTAAAAATATATTGAGCCATATACATGTAAACCCATTAGCCTATAATGGATAGGAGGGAGTTACTGTAAAGATGGCGATGCCAGAGCCAACCGAAACCAGCACAGCTCAAGCTTCAACCCTGCTCTGATAGAAAACCGACGGGTGATGTCACGGAAGGTTTGTCCATTTAGTTCTACAGTCTACAACACTACCCTTTTGTACGACTTGTTAAAAAAAGACATTCTAACCCATATACAATACACAGTATGTTTAGCCTGGTGAAATCTACTGATTTTGCACGCTATGCCTCTACAATTTCATTTGAGTACATCTGTCTGGGTCAGTAGAAAAACGTTTGTCAGGCAGTATAGGTGTCAATCAAATCATTAGCAGGTGATTGGACCACCTTGAACTAGCTAGAACAACAAACATTTTAAGTTGATTTTCAAACACAGGTGCTAGCAGATGATTGGACCACCTTTAACCAACAAGACACGTGGGAGTGGTTTTCCAAATTCCAAATCTAATTATCGGTCGCCACCAACTGAACTACTCACCTGGAAGATAATTAGCCTGGTGTTTCTCTACCCAGTTTTCAGATTCAGATGAAACAAATGGATGGTTTAACAGCAAGTATATACTGGCGTATATATAGAAGTTTAATGCGAACAAAAGCAACACTCACCACGAACAGCCCACAACAACCCAAAGAGAAAACCCAACCTATATACCCCCACAGAACACACAAGTGCAAACATTATGCAATTAACGTAAAACACGTCAGACTGGGGAGCGCTGGGGGACAAGGGCGACCGGCAACCCGAGGCGGGTGCACTCCGGAGATGAAGATGGCCGGGAGGGTACGACACCTGTCGGAGGTGTGGCCGCGGACGTTACATATATGCATAATTAGATTCCTTGCATTTCAGGAAACAATAAAGAGTTGCGCACAGTGTAAGCTGCAAATTTAAGAAAGAACCCTCTAAAACAACATTTCAATCCTCTCTCATCAGGCTAAGACCTAACCTGACATCATAGCCTAATGTAGATCTGAGAGTGTGTGGTCCTATATCTACTCGGCCCAGCACCTGGTGGATGTGCATGCGACTAACAGTTTTTTTATGATTGTACTTTATAAATCAAAGTCTGATTCTGATCCTACATGAGATGCCATGGCAGGCCCAACGCTTAATCCGGAATGCTCAGTGCCACATGAGATCGTCTCGGTGTCCAAGCTCTCTCCTTTGGAAACGTGTGTTCCAGCTGTTGCCACTCAATGGAGCTGTGAGGTAATAATCAGCATGGAAGCAGCTGCTTCCTCCTACAGTAGAGGCCCCAGCCTCTCTAATCCTGGTCATTAAGGAAGGGAAGAGTGTAGGGAACCAGAGCAGACAAGCCTGGGATCAGCCATGGCCCTCCACACCCTTGAAGATGCTATGAGGATTTTGGTTACCCAATCGTCTCACTAATGTCAGACTATCAGGTATGAATTGGAGTTGCCCTGCTTGAAGTTATTCAGGGAATATGCTCGGAGAACACACTAAAATGGCTTATTCAGTTTGGCATCAATCACACATAAATGGTAGATGGACCAATTTGGGTTGTTCTTTTTTGTTGTTTCTGTTTAGTGTTTGTTATGGTTAGACTTTGTAAAACAGGGTTCTGACATTTCTTCTTATAGCCACAGTGTCACCATGCATAAACTCAATCTAACAGAGAAAACACCAGATTATGAAATATTTATGTTCTGACCTTTCTCAGTAATGATTTCATGATTAAATTTCTATCGGCTTTACCTTAAAGTGTTGAGAGAATACAAAACAGGTCCAACCACAGTTGCAAGGCGGAAAAGGTTGATAATATATAAAGAAGATGACATTTGCATTTAGCTTGAAAATATCAACAACACTCACAACAGGCAGACTTCTCATAAGCCGAGTTTGCCCATTCCAGTGGTGTTTCTGAATAAAGATTATTTCGTGACACGGGCAAAGTCTCCGCTTTCTTTCAATTTCACCCTTGCGTTGAGTTAAAAGAGTTCTGTGAAGTTTGATATTCGGCCGACATCCGGTGCAAAGGATGTACCGCAGTTCAGTCACAGACCATGAATGCACCACTGCTACAACAGGTGAAAAATATAGGCAAGAAATGTAAAGTTAATAGTGTGACATTCACTAATAACAGGCTTAGTGAACCTTTTCATGGTTACCACAGATATGACTCTTAACAAGACTGTGTCTTTGGAACACTTTTATGCAGATGAGTATTATGCAAATTCTGCTGTTTGCATGAGATAATCTGTCTCTTTTTTTCTATCTGCATATTAATGCCTGGAGAATAGATGGAAGTTGAGACATGAAAAGGTTTAATAAAATCAGCAGGTAAAAAGGCAGCATAATAATTAATCCTGTAAAGAGGAGGTTTCTTCTGACAATGGTAGCACCTCAAATTTATAATTGGACCCTTTATTGATATTCCACAAACCTCTCTAGCACCTCTATTGAAGCAGTGATTAATATTTTGTTAAAACACTGTGTTGAAATCTGCTTGACTTCTCTCTATACCTCTGACCAATCACAGGTCACAATTACCCCAGCCAGAATCATCCCACCAGTTATAAATACACAAACCAAGCAAAATTGCTAACCAAACTCATTTTTCAAGAAGAAACACAAATTTATTTGCAACTCAGGGGACAAGCCGTGGCTTTGTGTGTGATTGCCTGTCATTGCGTTTGCTATAGCTAACCTCTCTTGACACCTGGAGTCAGAGACCCCCCTCTAAATGTGTAATATTCAATCTTCCTGACAGCTTTGCTAATGACCAGGAGGTACCAAAACAGAGGTAATAGGTGAGCCCCAAAATTGCTTCTAAATTATCCCTAATAATGATTCCCTTCCAAGTAATAAACTCTGCAGTGTCTGTGTGTCTGTGTCTTGCTTGAGGGTGATTGTGTGGTGCATGCTTGTGGACGTCTGTGTGTGTGTGTGTCTGTGTGTGTGCACGTGAGTGGCAGTGTGTTTACGTTGCTAGAATATAGAATGGCAGGGCTAATTATCAGCACTATTAAAGCTAAGTGTAGCCAGCTGCATCTGTGCAGCGGTCCTAATGCTGGACAACAGACAGGCTGGACTCTTTCATCTGTCGCCTGATGTTGGTCTCACCTTCAACCCTCTCCACTGACACTTCTCAGGCCTCTGCCTCTGTTCCTGCTCTGGCTCAGCACGTTGGGGGTTGAACACCCAGCCTCAACCACATATACCACTCCATTATTTACTTTAATGAGATTTATATAGTGGAGGGTGTAGCCACATGAAACCAGCCTATGTGTGGAATTTATTTTACCTCACATTTTAATGTGTCGGATATGAATCTTGAGTTGAGCGAACCATGTCTCACGATATGGACAGAACTGCATTGTATAGTGGCTACCAGAGGAATGTTAATGTGAATTTGACAATGTTTCCATGAA
The DNA here is from genome assembly GCA_025399935.1 of Amblyopsis rosae. Classification (NCBI taxonomy): domain Eukaryota; kingdom Metazoa; phylum Chordata; class Actinopteri; order Percopsiformes; family Amblyopsidae; genus Amblyopsis; species Amblyopsis rosae. The sequence continues at coordinate 3,774,049 of JAODTR010000002.1, read as the reverse complement.
AATGAAATCCATACTGTCATGAAAATATGTTCTGCTGTATCTATGGTGGTTATTGTGTGCTTTATCACTCACCGGGGCTGTGCTTTTCCTTGAAATTTCCTCGTGGCACTCTGTATGGCGTGGCTAAATTAAAAATACAAGGTACCCACAGCATGGAGCTTTTTGGAAACATTAAACAGGAGCCACACTGTGGATTAGTACAGTGAATTTCAACAGTCCACAGCTGGCTGAAGTCTGCATTGGACACTATATCACTGTACAGTATATTATTCCATATGTCTTCTCTAATTTAGATAGCATTGTAATTTGTACATTTATAATGAGTGCTATTTAAATACATCACTGTCATAGTTGCAGCATTGTATTGGCTTCTCAAGCAGTGTAAGTGCTCATTGTAAATGTTCAGTGCTAGTAAATTATAAATGATATAAAACATTGAGATATGACATGGAGCAACAGCAGATACCTTCATAATCAAGCTAAATATATGGTGGTCTGTACTTAGCTAAATGAGTGCAGAGCTGTGCACTGGATGGCTGTTTGACCTCTGAGCACCACATCCATTTTCCAAACATATGTTGGCTATTTCAGCAGCTCTGGATTGTGGAACTGAGACGGGAGGAGAGAAATCTGCTGCATGTGATCTAAATAGCTGCGAGAACGGAGAGCAGACTTGCGGTTAAAGTTCAGCAGGAAAGCGAGCAAACAGAACGACATATTTGCGTGATTTATTACAGATTGTAAAAGCATACTGATGGGGCTACAGCCAGACGCTTTTAGGACATGGTCTTCCATACATTTATTACACTCACAAGCAATAACACACACACAAAAAGGGTAAACACACACACATAAACAAGCACCTATTCCCTATGCAGATGGGTGCCTAATTATCCTGAGCCACCCCTATTATCAGCCTGTAACCTACAGCTGTTCTGGTGCGTGTATGTGTGCGTGTGTGTGTGTTATTAAATGATAACATGGCTTGGCGTCCGGCGGGCCACCTGAGAGGTAGTTCTCCGCAGGGGGACACGGCAATCTACTGGGCTCAGCGAGGAGAGAAACGTACTCAAGCACAGCGGCAGTCATTTCCTCTCTCTGCTCTGCTCCGCTCCCAATTCCTCTCCTGTTTGCCTTCAAGTCAGCACCAGTTAGTAGTTTGTGTGCGTGCGTGCGTGTGTGCGTGCGTGCGTGCGTGTTTGTGTGTGCCTCTGTGACTGTACGCCAAGCTAATTTCCACAGTAATGCACTGTAGTGCGCTCAGAGCGTTCTAGGATATTGATGTGCTGCATATTAGCCAGTAAAATGAATCAGTGCTGTGTGCTGTAAATATTCTATTGTCACTTTAATGCCTCTGTCAATGGCTTTGTCCTGGGTAATTCAGTCCACTGGTGTGTCTGTCCCCCATAGCTACTGCCACAGGAGCATGTCACACACCCGCTCATGCTCTCTGACACGCGCACGCACGTGCACGCGAACGCACGCGCACGCACACACTTCATGCCCACACAGATATGGAGACATTGAAAAAGAGAAAATGAGAGTGCAGAAATAACACGCACACACATATGCACAAACACGCGCGCGCACATGCGCACACACACACACACACACACACACACACACAATGCACACATGAGGAGCCTGAACTAGAGGAAATGAGCTATAGCAAGTGAGTGAGAGAGAGAGAGAGAGAGAGAGAGAGAGAGAGAGAGAGAGGAGAAAGTGTTAGGAAAGAAAAGGACACACATACACACCCCCCACACAAACTCACAATGCACCTCGGGCTATTCTTGCCGTCACAGATGAACAGGCCCAGTTTTGGCTTTAGCTCAGCTCTGACCAACCCCTGGTCCTGGAGCCAAACTGTTAAAAGACATTAAGTCAGCAGAGAGCTGTGCCACTGCTTCCTCTCACACTCACGCTGCTAACCACAGGACACTGTGTGTGTGTGTGCAGGGGTGTGTGCACGTGCAGGCGCGTGCAATGCCTCATTTACTTGTGTGTGTGTGTGTGTGTGTGTGTGGAGTGTACATGTGCAAAAGTGTACATGTGTGTGTGTGGAGTGTACATGTGTGTGGAGTGTACATGTGCAAAAGTGCAATTGAGTGTTTTTATATTTGGGTATCTTAGTGTGTGTGTGTGAGAGAGAGAGAGAGAGAGAGAGAGAGAGAGGATGCATGCACTCATATGCACTCACATGCACGGTGTACTAACGAGTGTTCGCATGTGGCGTGCATGTGCAGCCTTCGACGCCCCTGGGTATGTGGTGCCAGCGCGCGTCTCCTTGGTGAGGTCACCCAGGGAGAGGAGGGAGGGAGGAGGTGGGCAGAACACTCAGAACAGCCGGCCAGTCTCTCGGGGGCGCTCCGCATGCCTGTCGCAGCTCACTGAGCAGACTGTGAAAAGCTTATGTAAATGACGCTGCGCTCAGATGCAGAATCAGCCCTGTATTAAATTGTTTTGTTCCACTTGTCAGAGCTGATTAGTCCACAGGCTGTCCGAGAGAGCTGCACAGGTATTGTGTGTATTGTGCTCACATAAGAGCACGCGCATCACGAACCCAAGGCCACTCCGGTGAACAGCAGCTGCGTAGGTAGCAGGGTACAATTGCTTTGTGGAGTGTGAGCGCCGGTCAGTATCCCCCCTACGACAGATTAGTCCGCATCTTTTGAAGGTGCTGGACGGCCCTTGGTAGATGCTTGGTCGACACACACACACACACACATGCACACACTCTTCCCCCAATGTGCGACCACATACGCCCCACCTGTCTCTTCAAAAGGAGGCTCCCTCCTTCTCCGTTACAGAGGCCAGATCACAGGCCTCATTATCCCGACCTCAGCCCATCTCTGGTGGACCGCCCCCTGGGGGGGCCAGGATGCATGCGGTGCCTGGTGCCTTATGGTATACACACATATAGAGTGTATCCTGTCTGATGTAGCCAAGCTTCCCCTCCCACGCTCCCTGCTAGGCCAAACACCCACCAACAACACCCAGAACCCCCCCCAAGGACACTGCACAGGTGTGGAAGATTGCAGTGAGAGAAGTGACAGACAGGGTGTGGGTGAGGAGAGAGTAGGGACAGGGTTGGATGGGTGGATATAGGGAGATGGTGTGGGCAGAGAGAGAGAGAGAGGGCGGGGGGAGAGAGAGAGAGAGAGAGAGAGAGGGGCAGGCAGTCAGGCAGACAGACAGACAGACAGACAGACAGGGGGGTTTGCAGCCAGGCGGCTAAGGGCTCCTGGCATAAAGCAGGTCTTTGAAAAGGGCAGACAAAGAGAAAAGGTCTCGGCCAAATACCTGAAAGAATGTTGAGAGGAAAAAGGAGCGCGGCCAGAGGGAGATAAGGCATTTAGCCGCACACTGAGACAGCTCCTATGTCATTGGATCAAGTTACCCTCGCCTGGTGTGTGTGTGTGTGTGCTTGCTATTGTGTGAACCTGTGTGCATGCATGCATGCATGCATTTGTGTGTGTGTGTGTGTGTGTGTGTGTGTGCGTGCGCACGCACGCGTCCGTTGTGTGTGTCCGGGTCGATACCAACCCGGCCGACATTCCGAGGAGTGGGCTGTCTGTGTTCATGGTCCAGTGAGGTTGCTGACAGAGCAGCGCACCGCTGTGAGGGGCCAGGCCTGTCTGTGGCGCCTGCAGGACTAGCCCAGAACACTGTGACAAGACCAGGTTGAGACCACTACCACACACACGGACCACGGCATCAGGCCAGCCGGGGAGGGGGCCGAGGACACCGTTAATATTTTTTTACTAGGCTCCAGAGAATTCTCGTTCCCAGGCCCATAGCTTTTTTTTCTTCCTTCTTCTTCTTCTTCTTCTTCTTCAAGTCCTTCTCCTGGGGATTTGAATGTATCTTAAGAGGAGAGCTTGCTTTGAAAGTGAGTTTCAAGTCCGGGCTTTATCTGTGTGTGGGAAATCACCCTCTAACCGTTTTGTAAGCGTAGCCACCTTTGAATAGGCGAACAGCGCCTTAGGATAAAGGGGATCTTCTGAGCTACGGTAGCCACAAACTTAAATGAGGCACAGCCTGGGCTTTTTGCAGCGTCACTGTGGAAACGGCGACAAATCCATCTGGGTCTCAGAGCAGGATGATATGAGTATCTAAACAAACCTAAGCCGTTATTAGAGTTGATTAAGGTCTAATAGCAATTAGAGCTGCTCCAGCACACACCCTCACTCCTATCTAATGATGTCATTGACCTTGTTACCTCACAGAGGTCAAAGTGTCTGTGTTAAACCAAGCGTAATGGTTCCATGTTTAGACTACAAGGGCCTGTCCGGCTAAATGGTGATGGATCGCTTCTTTTGCCGCTGCTGGTGTGTGTTGCATCAGATGATATGGGCCTCAACATGATACGCAGCTGATTAAATCAATACTCCAAGGAAATGTGCAGCAGGCTCCATTTCAATTCAATAACACAGCGGCCCCGGGCCTGTGTGTGTGTGTGTGTGTGTGTGTGTGTGTGTGTGTGTGTGTGCACGCACGCCTGCATGCGTGCATACCCTTGAGGAGCTGTTTGTACAGTACACAAAATAAGCAGCAAGGACATAGTGTTTGAAATATTCTTTTGAAATTAGTTCATCAGCAACAAACACAAGCCTCTGAAGGGCCTCTCTCACGTCCAATGATGGTGTCCGTCTCCTGCCCCGGGTCCTACAGCATATCATCAGAGATCAACAGCGAAACACAAAGAGCCCAGAAGGCATATGCAATAAACAGGGAACGTTTTTTATTTCTTTTTTCAGTTCTATTCAGCGGGGATGTTCTCAGAAGGGACAAGGCCGGTCACTCTAAGACACAAGAAGCATAGGGGGATGGGTTGATACAGAGTTAGAGTTATAATAGAGTTGACATAGGACACACAATACACACAATATCCATTGGATTTGTGCCATATTTCCGCCCCATTCTCCTTGATTTCAGCAATACGCTGCGCTGCGTGAACATATAATTGTGCACGCGCAAAAGCACATGGCTTTTATGTATGAATTTATTGCCTTCGTCAATTCCTCTGTTTTTCCTTTTTTCCCCTTTCTTTTCTCTACCTTTTTCTTCCCCATCCTCCCTCTCTCCCGCTATTCTGTCACCCTTAGCAATGACCCGTGTCAGCCCCAGAGTCTAATGACCGCTATAGTTTAACACTCATTAAAGGTGGTCAATTAACCGCATGGAGCCCAGAGTCACTTTCATTGGAAGACTTGTAAAGGTCTTTTTTTTTTCCTGGGGTTCAAATGTGTGGAGCAGACACCGAGACGGTCGGCATAGTTGTTAAGGGGGGTGATGGGTGGGAGGCTGTTTGAAACCTATACAAAGATTTTAAAAAATAAAATCAAACCTCTGAAGAGATATTTGTTTTGTTTGTTATTTGCTTTGTTGAACTGCATTTCTGGTGGTATTTTGTGGAAACGAACTAGATTGGTGAAAAATAGCGAAATTGCAAGAACAGAGCATAGAAAATGAGATCTCATGAGAGAGGAGATGAAAAACAGAGCCATCTGTGTCGAGGGCTGGCTCTCTAAAGACGGTCTGGTCTCATTTCAATCCTTTGTATCACTCCTTTACTGTAAATCAAGGGAGAGCGCTTTTCCGATGGTTTTCACATTCGTGTGTGTGTGCGTGTGCGCCAGGGTTTGTAATGTCTCTAATCCTCCTGTGTGCACATGCATGTGCACGTTTACAAATATAGATGAGGGATATTTTTATCTGCGCACAGACCCTTGTGTGTTTGTGTGTGTGTGTGTGTGTTTGTGTGTGCGTGTGTGCATGCGCGCGCGTGGTTTTAGGCAGAGAATGTCTATTGGTCCCTTGGCCTCAGGAGTCATCAGGCTGTGAAGGTCAAGTCTGATTCGGAGACAGACAAGGCAGATTGGCATGAAAATGGAATTCGGCTGTCTCTGTGCCAAGCGTCCAGACTGACTGACTGACCGGCCTCTCATCACATCCCTGCCTATCAGCTCATCCGAAAGCCCTCCACCCGGCGCTTCTGCCCCCTGCATACCAATAGCAGAACAACACGAGGAAAGATACGGGGCCGGTTTAATAATCATGATGTCAAACAATGTGTGCATGTACGGGAAACATGAATCCAGCTGTTAGTGGATTTACCATCTGTGTAAAACAGCGTTGTCTCCGCTCAATGCACATTTGCATATGGCAGACTTAGCCCTTAAGGCAGTTTAAGCAGTCATTTTGTAATGAAAAAAGAATCTCAGTTAATGGATTCATAAACAATAAGTCTTAAGTGGTACTGTTCAAATGCTTATTATATTTTTTATGGAAGAAGGCAAGTTCTCAAGTTCTATGAGCTATGATGCTAAGTGTCATTATTGTGTGTGTGTGTGTGTGTGTGTGTGTGTGTGTGCGTGCGTGTGTGTGTGTGTGTAATGAGCATGCGCTCTTGATATGAATGAGTGCAGTGAGGCATGAGATGAGTGTGTGCCCGCTGGTATGGAACAAGTCCTTGCATTTCATGTGTGTATAAGTCTGTGTGCATGAGTGTGTGTGTGTGTGTGTGCGCCTGTGAGTGAGCTGTGTGGGTGAGCGGGAAAAATAGAGAGAGAGAGAGAGGGAAAAGGAAAAAGGGAGAGATAGTGTTCATTGGGCTGAAATGAGTCCCTGCCCTTCATGAATATTCAGATACCCCCTGCGTTCCACTGCTGTCTGACTGATGTCAGCTTGCGTGTGGGAAAAATTAGTTGCCGCGGTAACAGTGCCCCCCCCAACAGTCTTTAGCTGGTGCAGAGAAGAAAAAGATCTACGCCACTAGGTTCCCCCTTTCTTAAAGAGCCAGAGTCATCTCCACTGAGCCCCGAATAGAACAGAAGTGAGTGAATTTCTTTTTGATCTCAAGTGGCACCCTTAAAACTAGGCCAGCTCTTAGGTCACGTGTTTAGGTCAGTGACCCTTCACAGACAGATGCTCTACTGCATCCAGTCAACCCCTGTGCATCACAAGGCATCGCAAGGCACACACAGCAAGCACAAAGACATGTCTGCGCTCACTCCCGGAGCTTCCTGATTGCTCTCCCCAACTTGGTTCCCTCTGGTTGGGTGAGCTGTGGATCTGTGTGTTAAACTCTGGCTTTGATGTTAAAAGGACTGTTTTGTGTCTTTTATAGGGAATGACATTGAGAGATCCTTTACTCCCGCGTTAAAAAATAAATTATATTCTTAACATGTCGTGGCCGATGTGACGCGTGCGTGCGTGTGTGCGTAATAAAGTGCTGAGGAGTAGTTTAGTCTTCTAGCTCTGTGTGTGTGATAAGATGGGATTTAATGAACCCACAGCTATTGAAGTCATGTGTTTATTGATGCATGCACGCACACACACACACACACACACACACACACACACACACACACACACACAAGGTCTTCCATTCCCGCCCCTACAATGTTTTGTATAGTATTTAGGTCAGTTAGCTTGCAGATGGGTGGTCAGTGACGCTCGTGTTAGCTTGGGTTTCCAGGAACTGATACAATAGGCTAGTCAGCGCTAAGCGGCTGCCCCAGAAAATAGGCCGGAAGTAGAGCCCTTCATGATGATAATAATGGACAGTGTTCACTCAGGAATAGCAAACAATGCTAAGCGGCTGCCCCAGAAAATAGGCCGGAAGTAGAACCCTTCATGATAATAATGGACAGTGTTCACTCAGGAATAGCAAATAATGCAAAGCGGCTGCTCAGACTGTAACTAACTCCCCAGGAGATTATGGCTAGTATGGAAGCATACTGTACTGCTGAAAAGTGCATTGAACTTTTTACTACTTTCAACATCAATATAAATTTTTACCCATTGATTAACCTAAACTGAGTCATATCATTTGGTGAAGAGATAAGTACAAAGTATGTAATGTGAGTGCGATAAACTAAAGTAGACAGTTTGCTTCTGTAGACAGATTTTGTTGAAATAGATGGATATTTATGGTTATCTGCATAGCATATTATTTTCACAACTTTAATTATTATTTAAGCCTTAGAGGATATGCTGCATGTAATTCCTTTATGGTCTGGAATTGAAGAAAAATAAGTGTGGGACTTAAGACCTTTAATTAACATAAAGTATATTTTATTGTATGCCATATATAAAATTGCAGCATTTTACAGTAAGTGCCGTACATTGGTGATTCTTTCATTGTGCCAAATGAAAAAACAAATATTCTTAAAAGAGTAGAAACGTGTGTGTGCGTGTGCTTGTGCATGCGTGTTTATGTGTGTGTTTGTTCTTGTGCGTTTAATCAGATGGTTACTCTGTAGTGTTAAACATCAAGAGCAATGTGAGTGAAAGCGGCAGAACGAGACCGAAAGCTTTAAGGCACAATACTGTAATTGGAAAATTGTGCAAATGCATGTGGAGTCATGTTATATAAACGGACAGCAGAGATACAGCCTGAGATTCCAGGCATGGCCTAATTGAGAGAAGGAGACGGCATAGCTGAGGAGTGATGGCGCTAAGGGGGTGAAGTGTGGGTTTTAAATTGGGCGAAGGAAATGTGGATGGAAATGGAACGTTTTCAAAGGCGAGGGAGGGCGGGCAGGGGGCGGGGGGCTGTTTCTTTTAAAAGGGGGTGGGGGAGGGGGGAGGCGGGGTTGGGGGGCAGAGGGAGAAGGGAGAATAATTCCCACTTTCTCCGCTGGTCTCCACACCTGCGACCCAGCAGCGAGCAGCCCCGGCTATTTCCCCGATGAGTGGGAAACGGGTGCGTGTTTTAAAGTGCACCTGCATGCACGCCCGTGAGACTCTCTCTCTCTCTCTCTCTCTCTCTCTCTCTGTCTCTGTCTCACACACCTGATTGATGAGTTTCAGCCAAACCTGGATTGCTGCCATGGCTCAGGCCTGATCCGGCATGTTCTGGTCATAATAATGCTGTCAATATGCAGCTGATGAGTGACTAGACGTGTAGGCCTATAGTGTGTGTGTGTGTGTGTGTGTGTGTGTGTGTGTGTGTGTGTGTGTGTGTGATGCAACAAAAGTGAAGCATACAGTATATGGCATAGCCCAAGAGAACCAGAACATTCTCAGCAGGAATTTTCCATTTCCTGACCAAAGTAATGAGGAATGTTGTTTAGATATGGTTTCCTCATTGATTGGCATTTGAATAACATTAATTACAGCAGTCCTTTCATGAATAATAGCTTCAGCCTGAGCTTTCTGTTTGACTAATGAAGGCTTCTACAGTTGATCTTATGTTGTTTGAGGTTTCTTCCCTAGTCAGGATTTGACCAAATCCTGTTTGATATTTGATGAGCAGCATTTGATGAAATGCATTAGGCCCCATTCATTATTTATGAAAGGGGAGGGATGCATTAACTCATCAAATATGCATATGTACATTACATAGGAAAGAACACGTCCCATGGCATGTCATATTGATTCGAGTGTGAATTACGAGCCTGCCTCACAATCTGAAAAACATTAGGAGATGGCGTACTTCATCGCTTAAGAGCTATTGACGACCTCTCCCTTTTTGGATGCAGAGTTTCAACTTGCCTGCTTCGACAGATCGCGGTGCTCGTGTCTGCACATTCAGCAGATTTTGCGTGGGAGCGCTGAGTGTGAAATAACACGAAGGGAAACTCAGCTACGACGCCAACTTATGCTGTAAAGGACTGTACCAGCGTTCCCCCCTCCCTGGCATCATCTCACACGGCTCACTGTATCAGTTTACAGCGTGCACTGACCGTCACTGGCCTCATTGGGAAGTATGAATTGAAATAGACTTCCCTTGTCGGTCTTGTATATCTCAGTGGAGGTAATCTAAAGCCTTCTTCAATATATTGCATTTATTTCTAAATCACAATTAATTATACTTTTTTTTTTTTAAGTTGAGCCTTTGACAATACATTTTGCAAGATTCTTTTTTCAACTGGAATTCATGGACGCCGAATAAAGCACGGTAGGTTCGAAAATGATCTCAAGCCTCACCGAACCTCTGGCAGTAAGGCGCCATTCCCATGTGAAAAATCCCTTTAATAAACACACTGTGAGCCACCACGCTGTACAACAACAACATCGGCATTTACGATTGTAAACTTTAGGAACTATATTGTCAGTGAGTAGGGGCCACAGTGTAAGCACTGGCGTGTCTGAAATATGTTTATTTACCTTAATTCTACACAGCAAGAGATAATGAAAAGAGACAGACCGACCTTCAGTATGAGAAAGAACCTCAATAACATCACTGTTGCTTTAAGAGGCTCTTAAGGGGAAGCAGGGGAAATTCCCATTATAGTTGCCAAAGTTGCAGCTGAACTCAAATGACTCTTACTTTATGCACTATTCAGTATTGTAAAAAGATGAATATTTCATTTGTTTCTGATTGTTGAGATACATTTTGCGTTTTGTTATTCTGATGTCAACTGCTGCTTTTGAGGCAAAACCACTAATGACTGTTTGCTTACAGGGTGATGTTTCAAGTTGTAGAACAATAAGAAGATCCCTATGGCAAAGGCACACAACCGCACTGTGCGTACAGTGTTTATACACACACACACACAGTAGCTCAGTGGGGAGGAGGTTTTAATAAACCTACAATAACATGAGTGTGTGGGGGCGTCTCGGGGCCGAGCCAGGAAATAGATGAATGTACCTGCCCCGGAGGAGCGCGCGAAGGAGCGAGCGGGAGAGAGACAAAGAGGGAGCGAGCCAGTGAAGCCAGGGGCATATTGTTTCTCCTTGCCCTGACTTTTCCCTTCTCCTGTCATCACTCTTTTGTTTGATTCGCTCTTCCCTCTCCATTCCCCCTACTCGGCTCACAGTCAGCTATGCCAAAGACGTACCCATAAACACAGACGTGTTTGTCAGGAGAAATGCCCAATCACTTTAATAACATTTCATGCCATCTCTGCTTTCACCCACCGCTTGGGAGTGCGCTCCTCAATCGGATAAATGCAGACTGTAATTTCAGACAAAAACACAGTGGAAATGCAGAGTGCAACCAATCAGATTTAATCAAGTATGAAGAAATGTAATTTCGGAGGACACTGGGGCAGAGAGGGTTGATATGGATATTAGTTACTATGCAAAAAAGCGTGTCCATCCTCCGCGAATATGAATTTATGGAGCCTGCTTGTGATTTCAATCTGACTAATGTATCAGAACAGACCCATCTGTGTAGCAGTGACCCCTGAGGTGGCGGTATGGATGACACTGGGTGGGTGGGGGGGTGCTCTGCCTGTGAGGGCACTTGGTTTATACCACCACTGCGAACCATCGCAGTCAATGACATGAAGAATCGCTGGTAGAAGAAGCTTTAGAGGACAGGGGGTTTAGAGGACAGAGGAATTTAGTGGGTTACCTCGAAAATCTATTCAGATAAATTGGAAGAAAATAAATTCTCACGAGAACAAACTTCCATGGGAAAAATTTTATTTATCAATATGCTGTAGTTTCCAAACTGGTGGAACGTTATTTCAATTGTAGCTGGTGCCAATAGGTATTACGCTGAGAAGCGGCAGGAACATGAATGGCAAAATAAAAAACAAAAACAAAGTGTAAAATCTAAATAAAATTAAACTGACAGTTATGATTTTAAACAGAGGGAAACAAATTCAACAGGTTCTGCTTACACATGCACATTGCAAAATAATACTGTGGCTTTGAACAATGGCGATGATCGACCTACACAGTGAACCTGACATCCTTGTGCTAAATTAGGAAAGGAGGCATGACAGAAGGGTGGTTGGGGTTGGGAGTGGGGGAGGGAGAGAACGTGAAGGAGAGAGCAACTCTAAAACAAAGGACCGCCTGGGAGATAATGAGTGGTGTAAACCGGATGATTTATTGGTGAGCGCTATATGGTCACACTCGTGTGCGCTCTCCCGGTCTCTTTCCCTTTCTAGTTCCATCTCTACCCCCCCTCTCTCTCTCGCTCTTTCACTTGCTCTCTCTCTGTGTGTCTGGCAAGATACACTTCTTAAAACTGAGAAGAGATTCATCTTTTCGCACCAACTGCCTTTGTTACATCTTATAATAGAGTGGATGGTGTGACTATGAGAGGCAGTACAATAACATAGTCTCCATATGCATTTAAGGGCCTCCATTAATGAAGGGCCGTGTGGTCCGTGCTTGATCATACAGCTTCAATCCTGAACAGGGACTCTGAGCGAACACTGATGTAAAATGCAACTCTGGAACCAGATTATCTTTTAAAACACGTGTGGTAACAAAGAAGTTAGCTAACAATACTGGATGCTGCAGAAAGACAGCGCATGTGTCCATTGCAATACTCAGTTTGACTCTAAAATAAAATAAAATAAAATAAAAACATATTGCAAACAGAGACAAAATGCAAGGATTTATACAAAACACACTTTATAAAGACAACTATTTACAAACAACCTCCATTACAAAAATCTAATCTTAAATTTTTCATAAGAGCAGTGTTCAGGTGAAATTACATTTTAAATTGAGCTCTATCCATATATTTACATTTCTCTGTTATCTCTTTTTTTTGCCAAATTTGAATAACATACACTACAATGAGTGAAAATGATATATGGTTTGTGGTGATTGATAATGACTCCCTTGGCTGGTCTAGGTGAATGGACACGAGCTGATCCGCAACAAAAATATTTAATATGAAATGTTTTTCACAGAGGCCCACCGAGCGCTGCGTTGTGCGCGCAGAGTTAAAAAGCTGGACCGCGAGAAGCAAGAGCATCTGCTTTAGCCGTTAACTCAGAGGTTAACGGCACGCAGCGGCTGTGGAAGTCTTCCTCGGGTCCCAAGGGGGAGGGGGGGGGGGGGTAGATCTGTCTTTCAGCTCAGCGGTGTCTCTCTGTGAATATGAATAGCAAATGAAAGGTGCCCATGTAGGTGAATTAACATTAAGCGACCGTCTGACTGGAGATAAACCTGGACCCAGTGTGTGTGTGTGTGTGTACAGTACGTGCATGTTAGCATGTGCCTGGGTTCGCGTGCGGATGAAAAGGCTGTCCTTATCTGCCCCACACTCATCACACATCATTAACTGGAACTGCTTAGTATTTTGGCAGGTAACAGTCCATAGTGCAGCTACTCTCCGTCCTGAAACAAGTCATTTCAGTTGCATGCATACACAGAACATTGCACATATAAGCACTAATGTGCAAAAATATGCCTGGCCACACACACACACACACACACACACACACAAGTCCACTCATTCAAAGCACCCACCAAAAGTCCCCCCACATGTGCTCGTGTGTGCACGCATCCAGTTGCAGTAATAGTCTTGGTGCTGCTGCCCTGAGTTGTGTGATAGCAGAGCTGCAGTGTCCTTGGTGGGTTAACACCTTGACTGTGGAATATTCTGCACAGCATTTCCTATTCACGACACAACTGGATGGGGAAAATGAATGCAACCCTACTTCTACACCGCCCCCACCTCCTCTCAGGTTAGGGCGAGAGTGACAGAACACTATCTCCTCCGTGGCTGGTGAGAGTGGGCAAAGAGATAGCACCTAGATTAGTCACACGCTGGGTTCAGTCCACTGCCTGCACATGCTACTGACTCATCCGCAGATGGCAGCCAACTGGCATCTGACAGCACTGGAGCTCCACGTTCAGTCTAGGCCTGAGCGTCCAACTTATATAGGCCAACCTACCTATCTAGGCCATCCAATGGGAGCGGAGCAGCCAGCCCACCTACTGTAGCCCGGGCGGCTGGGGCGACAGAAGTTTCCCTGTGAACGGCTTCATGATTTACACTGTGGCCTAAACCACCACCAGACGGTCCAACAAACCCATCCCGACATGCCTGCTGTCTAGAAAGTATCTCCCCTAAGCGCATCAGAAACAATAAAGCCTTCAGTCAGTGCCAACTGGAGTACTGGAAGAGTTTTGTTTGAAGGCAGATCAGCCATGTCTGTCTGTCTGTCTGTCAGTGCATAACTGTCTGTTTAGTTTCTTTTATTTTTAAGCCTGTGATAAATGTAAAGTAGTGTTCTTCCCTCGAGCTATTAAAGCCTGCCCAGATACAGGACTGGTCTGAACATGTCCGAACAACTCCATCACACACACCCTGGCTAGGTGTGTGTGATGGATATACGCTGGTTGGGAGCCATAAATACCAGGGTAATGATTTAGTGGAAAAATGGAAGTAGACACACTGGCGCAATCAACAGCACACACACATACGCACACACACGTGCACGCGCGCAAACACACACACACACACCTCAACATAAATAGTCCAGGTGAGATGAGCGCAATGACGGTGAGTGACAATAATGGACAATTTATTCCTATACATTGTGCACTTTTAGGAAAAGTCTAACAAAATACCACTGCTTTGTGAACTGAATCAGGGTTGAGGAAGAGTTCCATCAAAAATAGTAAGGCAACCATCAGAGGTGTGACGGGAGAGGAACAGGCGTTACGCACACCGTGTCCGATACATCGTGTCCGATACATCGTGTCCGATACCTGAGCTATCTGGAGAGTTTCCTGGCCCAGCACGAAGCCCTGACACACACCTACGCTAACACACACACACATACACACACACAGAGACACGCATGCATACTCATGTACGCATCGCACACACACACACAGACCAGGCTGAGTGGAGTTTTGGCCTGTGTCTGCCTGATTCTGGCTCGTGTGCTGGGATAGTGTGTTTAATTGGGTGTGACATAGACTGCACTTGAGGGAACTAAACAAAGCTATATCCTGCCCATTGAAAAGGACAGCAAACCAGGAAACTACAGTTCCCTCTGTTAGCTAAGCCCTCCACGCCGTCTCCTTACGCAGAAGTGTCTGGGGGAGGTGTTCGCAGAGAGAGAGAGGGAGAGAGTGGGAGCTGAGCCAGAGGAGGTGTATGAGGAGGGGGTGAGGACACCTAATCAAACGGAATAAGCCCCTCTCTCTCTCTGTCGGTCGGTCGGCAGTCCCGCTGGTGACTGCCCGGTATGCGCTCTCTCCAGATTTGTGCAGCAGGTGGTAGAAAAAAAACAACAACAAGGGCTTGAAGAAACACCAAGTCCCACCAAAAATGCAAAAGGGGGCGGGGAGTGGCAGGGGAAGGGTGGGGGGGGGTTTGTGGGAAGAGAAGGTTCTACCCCAAGACTGTCAAAACAAGCGCTCCTCTGCTCTCCTCTCCCCTCCCCTCCTCGGTTAGCTCTCGGGCCACGCAGTTCCTTCCCTCGATCAGACTTTGTAGTAGATGTTGGCGGGGCTCTGCGGCGGCATCTCCTGGACGATGTAGACCGGGTGGCCGTAATCGCCGCTCACCTTCTCGTAGTGAGGGCAGTAGTTGTTCTCTGTCCGCAGCGGAATGATGATGTCACTGGGCTCCGTGCCCGCGGTGCCGCCGGGCATCTTGGGGTTGGACAGCGTGCTGAGCGACAGCGCGGAGGGGCGGGGCTGCGTGTGGGCGTGCTTCCGCGAGCGCTTGCGCATCTTGATGAGGAGGATGACCAGGAGGAGGATGAGCAGGAGGAAGATGATGCAGCCCGCGCCGATGGCGGAGAACACGGCCACCTTAGAGCCGAGGATCCCCTCGGAACTGGAACCGGTACCGGGCTGGTCCTGATTGATGGTATCTAGACAAAGGAGAACCAGAGAGAGGCAGACAGACAGACAGACAGGGCGTTAATGTATCCAGAGGAATAATATCATATATGGTAAACCACTCTCGCTGCTTAATGCCCAAATCAACTGTGATCCCAACCAGTTTGTTGTATGCTCTGCTTGACTGGCAGCTCCATTGATGACATCTAATCTAATTATCTTAATCAAAATGCCCCATAATGAAATCTGTAGTCGTCACTCAGTGCAACCGAGATCCAAACTCTGATAGGACCCAGCCAAGGCACAAAGCAAAGTCGTATAACATGTCCAAGCCACATTCATACAAGGCAAAGGCCAAGAACGGTATGGAAAGACGGGAGGAGGGCATTTATGAACATCTGATTTTGTTTTATCCTTTTGTCTGGGGGTTCAGGAAGAGAGGTGGGTTAGAAGAAGGGGGGGCATTTACTGGATGAGAGAGAGAGAGAGAGAGAGAGAGAGAGAGAGAGAGGCTCCGCCAATGACTGAAATCTGAGCAGAACCAAATCTGTTTTCCATGTATGCATGCAACTGCTGCCAAAGAGCAGTAGACTCCCCCCTCTCCATCTTACTGTCCATGACCCCCTCCGTATAAACGCACACACACACACACACACACACACACACACACACGCGTGCACGCACAATCACACACGTACCTCCTGAGACTGCCATCCCCACTAATGACTGTGTCTCTCCACTTGGTTGACCACTCTGCACTTAACCATTTGTTGGGAAGGGATACTGTGGCCTTATCGTGAGTAATGACATCACTGACAGCTCGACCATTTCAGCCTTATCGGCGAAATCACCAGAGCACCAGAGAGTGGATGTCAGAAACCCCATTCCTGAAATATCAGCTCCCCGAATGCAGTAGAGCCCTGTCCTGGTCCTATTATTTCATTTGACATGGTCACTGGTCGAACACAGCCGGACACATATGAGCCCGAACACAGGAGAAAGTGACATTAGAAAATCTTTTTATAGGGCAACTCATGTCAAATAAGTAATAATTAAGTGGGGAAGGCTTATCACCTTGGGACAGGCAGTACAGCTTGTACTTGGCAAGAGTTTGAGTGTAAGTCAAAAAGTAAGTATGGGGAGTTGCAAAAAATAGATGAAAATGTCAGGGCCCCCCCCAGCTGAAATTGGCTCGCACGTTGCTATGAAAAGTGCTGCTTATAGCAGGCTCCTTGGGAACACAGTGCCCGACCAGCCTAAAATGACTTCCTCAATTACCTTTGCTTTTAATCTTCATTTATCTGCAATTCTAATGAAGATTAAAAAAGGTTATTAATCGGAGACCTGTCTTTGAGTCTCCTTGTGCACACTCAAACCTGACTGTGTACTGTATGAATAAGTAAAACGGTTACAACTCAATTTCTTCTGTGCGGGTTGTCATTTGGTTCTACAGTAAGCTTTCTCCCATTGAAAGACGTGGTATTGTGTTGTCTTTTTAAAACGGGGCCCTCCACTGAGTTTGGCTTTCTGACTCCTATAAAATCGAGGATTACCCGCGGCATGAGCATGCCATAAGAGTAAGCAGGCAGACAAACACTGAATAATAGCCTGATCTATGGTTTTACTTTCTCTTTTCAGTCCAAATCTGAAAAAACATTGCACAGATCCCGGAGGCGGCGAAATCTCATTATTTCCCAAGAACAGAAAATATTTTAAATGCTTTACAAAAAATATTTGTATTTTAGATTTTTGTCCATGGAAGTCCAAGCCCATTGAGCTTGGGATGGGTTACAGGTGTTTAGCAGAATGTGTGTGTGTGTGTGTGTGTGTGTGTGTGTGTGGGAGGGTTGTCTACACACCAGGGATTACGGGTCCAATCCTGTTAGGGTCTGGCGGACTGGGACTAATCTCTGGTATTTCATTCACCTCTGGATGATCAGGTGCAGGTTCTTGTGCATTTGGGTCTGAGGAACCAAAAGAAGAAGGCATAAACACATTGTTACCCCTGCATTGGTAAAAGCTGCTGTGTGCTGGGAGTGTCTGCTGTGAAGTTGAAGGCACAGAGAGCAAAAGCGAGCTAGCTACCTCATGTGAAACACAACAGTATCCCCTGTCCCGTCGTAAAAAAACAAAAAAACTAGATCACATCTACAGTATATCAACAACTCCTTGGAAAAAAAAAAACACTGGGGCATTTCCAACACTGACACATTCAAGAGAACACACCTACAAATATACTCACAATACACTTAGGCCTGGCAGGATGTGGCAAAGCAGTTATATATTAACTTTTTATTGTTCTACATTATTCATCACGTTAAAAGGTCGTAATATGCCTTATTTATTGCTCTGGCTGGCCTCACGTGAACGAAGCCTGCGTCTGAGGAGGAAAGGACTGTGGAGACGGAGGAAGAGAGGCGAGGAGAGGGAATTATCACGGGTGAAACTGCTGCGAGGGGAATGCCGTTCGCAAAGGAAACAGACAGTTTATCAGTCTGTCTGCTGTGACCTCAGCACACGTGCTTTGAAGGCTTTGTGTGGCAAACAGCGGCTTTACAAGGGCGGGGCCGACAGACGGGGCCACGTATATACCATGACTAAACGGCAGGAGGATGCTATCAGATCCTTCTATCTGGCATTATCAGCATCTGCTCTAGGGCCGAGAGAAAGATACCGTACTGTGTATGTGGGGTCATTTACATTTGTGTCTCTTGTGTAGTAGAGTGCCGTGTGTTTGTGTGTGCGAGCGTGCGTGCGCATGCTCTATGGTGAGTGTGTGAACTGTTGTAAAAGGCCCTGACAGTTTGTCAGTCTATTTCCAGTGTTGGTGAAATTCCAGCAGGAGAACAATTGTAGAGAAGGAAGCCTTGGAGATATGAAAGAGACAAAGAGAGGGAGAGAGGGAGAGAGAGATACTTAGCCGTGAATGAGCAAGAGAGAAAGTTAATTACTAGAGAGTATGTGTCTATGTGTGTGAGAGAGAGAGAAATATAATAAATAAATGGAGATTCATGGTACCACCCTCCATTTACCCCCCATTATCCAAACAATTAGGTGTTGGGTTTCCTCTCCGCTGTCTTTGCCGTGTCCAGAACTCTGCAGCGGTGTGACTGCAGCACCGGTGAGCACCGCCATAAGCTGTTGTGCACCATCAATAATAGATGAGGAGAGACAGGAGCAAGAAGTGGGAACATTCACGCGTGGCAGAGAATATGAGAGGACACGGTGATCTGATTCACTCGCCCCCCCAAACCACTGAGCATGTGCAGAGCGTGTTGTGACCCACTTCTTTCCGACACGCAGCGCTGACATTTCCCTTAGCTATGCAGACGGCAGCCGCTACCTCAAAACTGCTACCCTTCCAGAAGGATGGAGAGGAAGAGTGGTGGGGTAGGAAAAAGGACACGGGTAGCGAGGGAGAGTGGGGTGAGGGGGAAATACAGGGGGAAGGAGTGCGCTAGAGCGAGGGAGAGATGAAGAGAGAAGAGGGGAGATGCGATGCGTGTGAGGCAGTGAGTCAACATATTTCTAATGAGCGCAGTGACATGATGTGGAACAGCACACACAGCACACCCAACAGCAGCATATAGAAAATATGTGCTGCCCGTGCACCCACACACACATTTACACATGCAGTTCCCTTTCCTTCTCTCAATTCTATTTCCCCCTTCACTTTTAATGTAGAAACACAAACCAGAGGACAGAATATTGAAAGCACAATTAAATGGTAACATGTCGAGACCAATATTTGCGTAAGAGCATAAGTATGATGTGACACGATTGCGCTAAGGAATGTGGTTTGGGTTTCCCCAGGATAAATTGAAAGAGGACATGTACATTGTGGTGTGCATGTGGTTGGGGATGAGTCACAAAACTATAATAAAGCAAAAAAACTAAACAAAGAATCATTATGATGGGGAATCAGTATAGTGTGAAATAATAATCACATCTGGAGTATTGGGGGTATAATTATGCCACAATAGCCATGGCGTATGCTGAAGAAGGGGCAGGTGGGTGGATTTAACCACACTGGTGCACACCCCTTGCACAAAGTAGACAGCCAAACGAAAGGCTTGTTGCATTGTCTACATTAGTTAGAAACAAAACCCTTAGTATGCGGGTTATATCAAGATAAACAGACACTTTTGACTAGTGCCCAACCTTTGTCTGAATAGTTTTGGAGTTTTATGTGAAGAAAAAGAAAAAACTC
>JAODTR010000002.1:3746832-3751832 GCA_025399935.1 Amblyopsis rosae | reverse complement strand
AGGACTATGACCTTAGCGCCAAGCAACTATGTACAAAGACACGTGTATGCATTTGTATATGCCTCAGCGTGCGTACGCCAGTGTGTGTGTGTGTGTGTGTGTGTGCGGGTGTGTGCGGCTACATATTATGGAAGCTCTAATTTCGGAATTCCCCAAATGAGCTCCATCTCCGCTTAGTCGGCTGCTTGGCCTTGCTCCCTTCCTCTGAAATGCCTTTGTCTCTCTTCCTACTATTATACAGTTTGGCTCAGATGGTAGCCTCATTACGATGAGACTGCATGGCTTGGATAGGGAGCTTATCTGATGATGACAGACAGACAGACAGACTTGGCGTGGGGGGGGGGGGGGGGGATTATATCAATGTTTACCCCATGGCGGTGACACATTATGATGTTTGAACACACAAGCTATTCCGTTTAAAATTATATCATGTCAAATGCGTGTGGTTCTTAAATGGCGGGCGGGTGGGGGGGGGGGGTGAAGGGTGGAAACTTCTTTGAAACGCTAAAAGCCTTTGAAATTCATCCGGTGTATTCATGGCTGCTCATTCTGAGGTATAATTAACGTTGACATTTTGCTGCCCTATGGGATATTATTTCAGTGTCAAACACTCAAC
This sequence comes from Amblyopsis rosae, assembly GCA_025399935.1. NCBI lineage: Eukaryota > Metazoa > Chordata > Actinopteri > Percopsiformes > Amblyopsidae > Amblyopsis > Amblyopsis rosae. Next base: position 3,751,216 of record JAODTR010000002.1, on the reverse strand, counting down.
GGAGAGATAACTAAATAATATATTGCGATTACAGTATGTGTTATATGTGTATGCGGCGTGCTATTGAATCACAATGCTTATTGTGTTACAAGTTGCAAAAAAGAAGCACACTATTATGGTAGCGCTGCTATGAATACTTTGATAATCTCTATGACAACATTATGTCAGATCTCTTCGGCATTGTCCCTAGACATAACATTGTAAATCAACTTAGACAATGACTGATCAGCTGTAGTAACAGCACAGGACACGCGACCAGCCATAATAGGACTGTAGGCCTACAAAGAGGATGTGAATGAATACCTTAAACTATCTTAAGTCGTATGTATTATGCAGATTTTATATATGCAGGGATCATGTGCCTTTAAAGGTGAACATTTCAAGACACTGATGCGAACAGACTGCTTCTCAGAGGCTAACTGCTTCTTAGCCTGAATGGCTGCGAGAAAGCCTGTACCACTAACCCCATTAGAACATTAGTTTTCCAGCAAATGTCTCCCCTTCTTTCAATTTTTAGAACATTTCAGGCAAGGTTATATAAATATGAGCTCTTTGAAGATCAAACTGAAATGTGCCTGAATAATCTGGCTATGAGAGAGCGTCATGCTTTGAATTTTATATCCACTCGGGGACAGCAAATCTTCTCACTGTTAACTTACTTCTGTCATCTAAATTAACTATTCCTTCAGGCTGACTGAACAGGCCCAGCCATTACTGATGTGGCATAATGATAAGTTACTCCTCGAGGCTTCAGTTTAGGTGAGCAATTGAAGTGGAAGTGGGATTTACAAGGGTGATCACTTTATATGCTGTTTGTATTCAAACCATTAAACATGTCAAATATTTCAGGGCTTCGCTGTACCGTTGGCAATTCACAATCCGATTAACTGTGTCCAATTTTAACCACATTTCCTTATGCGTGTTATTCCACGTAGAACCGCATTTTAACTACTATTCAAGATGTGCATTGAACACAGTGACTGTTGAGCACATTAAAAGATGTACAGTACATTAAAATACGTACTGTAATATCCAAACGCGAGGATGTGCATCATTAAGCACAGCAATATGTGGTTATGTGTTTGTATTGCTCAGCTCTCTGTTTTGCTTAGAATCGCATGACTGGTAACAGGGTGTAGTTTATATCTACCGTGTCAGAGTTCACTCTGATACGCCATCGGCAGCCATGTTTCTAATTCCAAACAACGTGGATACTGCCGGTGTTAAACTGAAAGCCCCTCTCTCTCTCTCTCTCTCTCTCTCTCTCTCTCTCTCTCTCATCCCTCATCCCTCATCCCTCCGTACAGACGTTAATCCAAATATGGATTTCCAGATATTAAAAGGCCGGTGGTCATGCTGTGTTTGGGAAGCGGCTAAAGTGGGGAAATGGGTCTTCCTGTGAGTCTCAGTGGAAATAGAAAAAAAAACTCTGAGGGGATAAAGCCACAGCAGGACTATGAACAAAGAAATTCCCAGTCACGTCTAATGATCTAGTGAAAGAACTAGTTCGACATAACTGGCGTTCCGGAAAACTGTAAAAATCGGTCATTGCATGAAGGAATGTTGTGTGTTGGTTGTTTTTTTGTCGTTTTGTTTGTTCCCCTTGATTTTAAATAAAAAACAGTCCGTTCTGAAGCTGGTTTCTGTATGATTTAATGCCCCCACTGTGGGTGTGGATCATTGGCTGCAGAATGAGAGGCTAGAGAACAAAAGATCTACAGCTGCTGAAGTCATAAGAGGAGCCAGGTGCCAAATGTTGATGTTGGGAAATATGTACAGCAAAAATGTATCAGGAGAGAGAGAGAGAGGGAGAGAGAGAGAGAGAGAGAGAGAGAGAGAGAGAGAGAGAGAGAGAGAGAAAGCATGCCTTACAGCAGACCACTTGGCCTGGAACAAAGGCTCCTGTTCCAATACGCCATACACACACACACAGCTACCACTAATGCTTTACAGACACATACAGTATATAAAGTATGTATAATGTGGGAATGCACAAAAGCACAGCTATACCCATTAACACTTAAACACAGCTACACACATACTGTACTCTATGTACATACTGTAGGGAGAATGCACCCACACACACAGACAATCTCACAAGGACAATTATATCTTGGGGGGAGTTACAGTGGATGGAGAGTTCCTGGGGTGGGGGTAGATATGAGGAGCCAGGGGGCCGTGTGGGAGATGTGTTAGAGACGCAGCACTGTCTGGCTGAGGCGAGACTAGGTGGGAAGTGCGTCGGGGCTGCAACGAAGCCGCGGTCTATATTTATTCTCAGGTCTGCTAAATGAGGTCACTCAGGTGGTCCTGCAGAATGCATTCCCCATCTCCGCCGTGAATCATCTGCTGCTTATTATTCCAGTCTTGCCTGCGGTGGTCTAGCTCTTATGCGCCGCAAAGACCGCAAATGTGTGCACGTGTGTTGGCCGCTCCTACGGGCGAGCGCGTGCGTGTGTTAGCCCGTGGCGCCGTGGGGAGGAGGAAAGGGTAGATTTAGCCCATGTGACAGACAGAGAGCAGGTTGTTTAATGAGAAAATGGATGAGAGGTGACATTCATTGGCTACCATACTCCTCCACCCACTCCTCCTCCCCCACAACGGCTGCCCATCACATCTAGACCTTCGCTCAGACAAGAAAAAAAAAAAGTGCCGGTGCCGAGCAACCGCTGGCAACAATGTCTAACAGGAACAGCTAACAGAATAAATAAAATAAATAAATAAATAAATAAATAGGTAAATAAATAAAAGCTGCCAGGCAGCAGCACAGTGATCACCCACACTAATCACCGAGGGGGAAAGAAACACCTCGCGGTGCCGTTTCATCCATTTGTGGCAAAGCAGAGAGCTAAACTCAGTGGTGGCAGGTTCGTGTTTGTGCATCAAATGGTGCGACGCTACACAAATAGGTATTTCTCAGACCTGCAATATTCCTATCTGGGCTTCTGTTTACATTAGCGGAATAGCGTAGCAGTCGGGTGAAGGAAAAGACTCCATTTGCACAGAATATTTCACCCGTGAATGAACACACAGAGGGTTAGATTTAGTTTATGGGCCTGATTCCAGAGATAAACCAACCTCCCTTCAAACCTGGCATACATGCAAGAACATGGTCATGTGCGGGCACACACACACACACACACACACACACACACATACATACTGTATGCATGCACAAAAAGACAGCCAGTGAATTTGGCAGACTGGAATAATACTGGGGATCTAGATGTTTGCACTTTGAACCTTTTCTAATCCTGAGTATTAGGGCATGGCTAAAGCCTGATTATAGTTGAATGAAATGGATCTAAATAGATGTCCCAGCCCATCAAGCTTCCATTTCTTTGTCCTAGAAATAGAAATGGAAATCTGTAATCAACCTCCAACCCCTGTCTTGCCGTCTCTCCCACATAGTTTTGGCACTCAACACCGCCGAGGAAAATTCATTCAGACTTTTCCTATCATCTCAGATGAATTAGATGGGCCGGGCTAACTGGCGCATTTTACTTAACAATTTTATCGCTAATACAACATGACATACAATACAAAATATTATATCCATGGCAAGGTCGGTGTATTGTGTGTTACACGAGAATTACGATATTGAATTTTGGTTACGGCGGAAGGGCTTTTAGGTTTGTCCATGACTTTAATGCTTGTCTTGAGCAATAATGTGTATGCAGAATAAAGACCTTCACATCAGACAATCTGACAAAATGGAAGAAACCTTGAGATGGAGCTTAAAAGAGAGAGAGAGAGAGAGAGAGAGAGAGAGAGAGAGAGAGGGGGGTATAGAGGGAGAGGGAGAGAGAGAGAGATGAAGAAAGAGAGGGAGAGAGAGATGCCGGAGGAAGGGGGGGTCATTCATCTGCGGTCGCCATTGGTCAAGTGGGTAATTAATAAATCCACCAGTCTTTTCTCACAAAGCAGTGTGCTGCCGGCAGCAGATGCAGTCAATGCGCTAGGTGGTTAACAGTGCTTTTCATGGAACTGTTGCTCAGCTCTCCGTCTCTCCAGGCTGCGTACAGTACAGTAGGTGGGTGGGTGGGTGTGGCGGAGGGCATTCCTCTGGATTACACACAGGGGTAAACACTCGCGAACGTGAAACCACATTTACAGTGGGTGTTAGGTTAGCAGGAACACAAACACACATTAAAGCGCTCGTGCGCGCAGAAATGTGCAGTTTACGTGCACGCACACAAAGTACATAGGCTGCTTGTGTAGCCAGAAGATCAGGGAGAAGTTAAGAGCACCCAAATTACAGGGTACCTCTAAGTCCGCCCGCCAGTGATGGGATATCAGAGGGGAGGTGGGGGCGCTCTTTAGGCAAGAGAGAGAGAGAGAGAGAGAGAGAGAGAGAGAGAGAGAGAGAGAGAGAGAGAGGGTG
>JAODTR010000002.1:3715929-3732139 GCA_025399935.1 Amblyopsis rosae | reverse complement strand
ATATAGGTTGGGAGCGTTAAAGCGTTAATCTTTGCAATTCATTTGAAATGTTTAATGCATTAAAAATTATTAACGCAACACTATCTATCTCCTTTTAAATGGCTACCTGTTGTTTTGAGTGTGCCAAGCTTTGAGTGTGCTGACTGGGCCAATACATACGAGCAAAGAGACTGGAATACTAGCATGATGAAGAAGGACAACAGTGGAGTTTTAGAAGTAAAGTTCACATAAAGCAAAAACACCCAGGTTATTATTGACGTGACTCGAGGTTACAGGATATAATATAAGCGTTTTGTCTATGTTTAGTCTTCCACCGGTAATGTGGTTTAAATTAGTGTCCGTTGCTTGTGTTACTTTCTAGACTTCTGATCCAAACCGAGGTAAGGACCTCTGGTTATTACGATATCTGTACGGTATCATTCCTCCAGAGGACACGATGTGAGAAAACGTTGGATTGGTTATTGACAGATAATGTTTACGAAGCTGCCAGTGACATAAAATCAAACAAACATCAAACTATCCCACATTTCCTTCTGTCTCTCTCCCATTAGCCATTTGTATTATTTTATATACACACCACCCACATGTAAATAATACCATTTCAGACCCTTCCGCCCACAGCTCCCTACGTGACGACATCACAGCTACCCTTGCTCTCTAACACCTGTAGCATACTGGATGCAACACCTGGCTGTTTGCATTTTCTATCGCTTCCCTATATCTTTACAATGAAGTTGTGAAGCATTCTCTTTGATGTTCCAAATTGTTGGTGATTTAAAAGGTGTCTGTGTAACATGTTAAACATTAATATAGCAGCAAACAACTAGTATTTTCAGGTTGTGGTGCAAGTGGTAGCTCTGTAATGGGCCTGGGTTTGAATCTGGCCTTAGGTAATTTCCCAATCCTTCCCTGATATCTCTCTCCCACTCGCTTCCTGTCTGTCTATGTTGTCCTGTCTCTAAAAGAACAAAAAGCGCACACACAAAAAATTCGCAATTTTGAGCAAGAACTAGTTTTAGAACTAGATTCCCAGCCCTAATATATAAATATATGTAAACGTTATAGTAATATATATATATATATATATATAGTTAGAAGTAATATAGAAGTTTGGCAAATATTTGGAGAATGTTGAATGCATGCGTCTCTGTGAAAATAAGACTTAGCTTAGGGCTAAACAAAGTTTAAGTATAAAATGATTGACGTTTTCTAGTGAGTTTTTTAAGGTTCACCCACATAGCCATAGCATAACCTCGAGAACTCAAATAGACTTCTCAGTCCAACATTTTTGTATGTTGATAATTTTCTGTCCAGGTGAACATTGTAGCTGAATTTGAAACCGGTTACATCAACATATAGGGTAAGCCTCCAAAATTAGCGGTCTGGTGGTTTGTGTGAACAAGGTGGTATGGGATGGAGTCAAAATCCCTGCCTGAATTATTGTTTCAGTCCACCCCTGTTTGTGAGGTCGAAGCTAGCACTTATTTTAAATTTCCAATAGAAAAGCTGATCAATTAAAAATTTCAAACAGCAAAAATTATTCCAAAACAAGGAAAGCCCTATTTATTTCTAAATACACCCTTTATTAAACAAAAAAGATGTCAGCAGACATACTTTATAGTTAATTTTAGTGGCCATATTAGCTGTAATAATAATAATAATAATAATAATAATAATAACAATAATAATAATAATCTTTAAAAATCAATAAAGTAAAACAAGGAGTATAATTTCCTCCTTTAAAATATAGTTTGTGGCAAAGCCCTTAACATCCCTAAAAACGGTTTTGTCCATTAAGTCTTAATCTGTAGCCTGTATGCTAACTGTGTGAATGAAGGATGTTTAAAAGTGCTCAGTGAGTGCTAGGCACTTACAAGTGATGTAGTAGTTTATGTTCCTCTTGAATTCTAGGCCCATGTAGTTGGGGCTAAACTCCTGGAATTTAATTGTGAACTTGATGTCCTTCTCCGGCTTGTTACAGTTTACCAGCACATTGGGGTCCAGTACTGTACTGCAACTGTCTGCCTGCTCCTTCTTCACCAGATACAGCTTGTAGAACTCATAGTCCCTGCCTTGGTCTGCCTTGGGACAGATGATGTCCAGCTTGTCCCCGATGTCTGGGTAGATGACCAGGCCTTTTCCAGGCTGGAATCTGTGGGATGAGAGAGAAATAATTACAGGTTAAAGATCACTTATTGACTGAAACTGAATAATGAATAACTGGTGAAGCATGTTTTGTTCGGCCAGGCAAAAATATCACAGTGATTCCATTAACACACAAGCAAATGTGAATCCATCTATAGACATCCTGCCCTGTCAAACTGTCCACGAACAAAGACGATAAACCCCTTCCTGTTAATCATAAAGTGAAATGTAAATAGCATTTAGGTTTTTTTATGTTCAGCTGTATCCGATAAAGACCACAAAAAAATTTACTTTGAAGTTTCTTTTCATGTTAGGATCAAAACTAACAAACTATGCACTGCCATACTAAACTTTTACTAGGAAGGACGTAAAATGGCCACTACAAAAATAGCTGCTGCAAAATGGCCACAGAGTCATCTAGAGAACGTGAAAGATTCGTTCCGTTTCAAGTTCTACATAAGACACGGTTTATCTACATATTTCTTCCATGAGAATTCCATGTTTTGGGATTAAAGAAAACGTCAGGTCAGCGGAGAGGTTCAGGCTTTCTGGTTCATCTCCCTGCTGCTATGGTCATCTTCGGAGGGGATTAAGATAATCCATCTGGCCTTACTGTACCTCTCTACCTAGCTCCCAGGTGCAAACTCAATCAGATCAGTTCATGTTATTTTTTACTCGCTAACAGAGGGAAACATGAGTGTGTGTGTGTGTGTGTAGGTGTGAATGGAGATAGAGATGGAAGGGGTGGAAGGTTCCTTGTATGTGCAAACATCAAATATTTGAGTAATGTGCAAAAGTGCGTGCATGCATACGTGTGTGCATGTGCGTGTGCATGTGCATGTGCATGTGTGTTGGTCAGTGGTCAGCAGAATGAGCTGAGGTTGCGATCTGCCAGGGTGGGGGTGCATTAGGGGCCAGACGGGCTGAATCATTGTTCTGGACTTGTTTGAGGGCTTAAAGTGTCAACATGGTTCAGCTCGACTGTCCCAGTTAACCAAGCATTAACCCAGACAGCCGGACTGACCACGGGTGTGTTTATACGCATGTGTGCATGAGTGTGTGTGTGCGCGCGAGCGCGTGCGTATTTTGTGGTCACAGACTGCGAGCACAGCAGCAGGACTATCTGCTAGATCTGCCCGTGCCAGCGGATTTAAACGGGATTTACCAAAGCGCAATGCATTTGTTGTCTTTTCTGATCCCCCGCTTTAACAAGACATCAGGGGCCAGGCCTCCCTCTCTCTCTCTCTCTCTCTCTCTCTCTCTCTCTCTCGTTATCTCACCTTATTTACAGCCCCTTATTTCATCATCACACACATCATTTCACCGCTAAATAACTGTCTCCTCAGAAGGGAGGACTCCAAGAAAGAATAACTGGTTTTGTGTGTGTGCGCATGCATGCGTGCATGTGTGCGTGTTATATTGGGTGGATGACAGAATGACAGAAAGAGTGCATGATAGCTAGGCCTCCTCCTCTGATGTAACATTAGGGAACAGTCAGCCATTGAGCGACCATTTAAAAACTTCAATTTCCATGAAATAGCTACTACCCCCCATGAAAATGAACATGATTGGATTAAAGCCTCTTTGGCATTCATGGCCGCTCTACTTGCACAGAAGCATTACCAAACAAATGACTATATTCACAAAAGAGATAAATGCAAAATGAATTTGACAAAAATGTCAGAATCCCCCATGCCATCCCAATCCCACTTTCATACACACCCAACACTGAATATGATGTCATAAAAGAATATGCATACGGGCCTCTCGCAAAGCAGAGCGCCAGCGCTTGGAAGTGGGTGAGACATTATTTCCCCACTATTGTCTAACCCACGGGAGGCGCGGGGGGGGGGTTCATGGTGAATGGGGGTAGGGGGAAGGTCTGGACGGGGTTGTATTAATTCAAGGGCCGATATGGGATAGCTCATGGTCATTGTTTGTCCAAACCTCTCCCAACAATTTGATAGTTTTCAGTGGCAACCTTTTGTGCATGCGTGTGCTCATGTGACTTGTGTGTGTGTGTGTGCACGCGCGCACATTCACCTGTTTGTGTGTGTGTGTGTGTGTGTGTGTGTGTGTGTGTGTGTGTGTATGACACCACACAATCAAGCCCTAATTGGATCTACAAGATGCATCAGTGAGGCATAAACAGGTTTCCATGGCAACATTAGGCTTTGTCGCTGACCGTCGCTACCCCCCCACACACACACACACACACACACACACAGCCCAACACCATCACCACCACCTCCACACACCTCCTTTCTGTCCATTTCTCCTAGCCCACCTCAGCCCCCTTCTCAATCTCATCCCCATTCTAGCTTTATACTACTCTCTTATTCACCTCCCTCAACTCTTACCTCCTCGTTCCTTTCTCTACTCCACCCCCCCCAACCCCCACATGCACACACAAAAAGACACCTACAGGAAAACCACGTAAGAAACCAACTAAATGGAGCAGGCAAACAACACAATTATCGCTTGATTTGCTTTAGTCAACAAGTAGATTCTTCCATCGTCACTCCAGTTCCTTCCTTGGCAATTTCAAAACCACTGCCTGTTTAAACCATTTAAAGAGCCGGGGACTTTGATAGTTAGAATTTGTCCCTCTCATTTTCCCGCCACATTTCTCATTCTGTCGTCCACGTTATTTTTTCTTTCTTATCAGAACGAGGGGCAACAATTTAGATGTATAATTAAGATTTGCAAAATGTTAATATCTTAATATCCCTGAAGGATTTAATCTCAAGCCCGTCCCTGTGATTGATTCAATTTTCCGAGCAGGCCTCCGAGTTGGCTGTTAGATAGCTATCCTAAGTGAATTCTCCGCTTCTGTTTCCCAGCCTTTGTTAGCTGCCTGCTATAATGAGGCGCTGGCTGCTGTGGAGGTCTGGAAGAGCCATCGCAGATGGGAAAGAAGCAACATAAAAGAAATAGGGCAGCAATTAGTGTTTAGCCCAGTTTAAAAGCCTTCCACTTGGCAAGCCACAGCCCTGCTCCAGTCCAGGATGTGAAAGTAAACTGGTGGGCTGGGACTTTGTCTCTCGTTTCCCTCTTTGTCGGCTTAATCAGCGCCACCCCAGTGCTTCATGCAGCCACGCAACAGAGAGGAGCTGAGGAGACGGACGAGAGATGATTATTGCACTTTTGAGGAGGTGGGAAGGGAAAGAAGGAGGGGGGGGGAGGCTTGAATTGAATCTTTCATTGTCGCTCAGCGGCCTTCAGACCTGTTGATTAAGGCAGCGAGAGGGAGAGCAGGGGAGCAGGTTTCACATCAGCCATGATTTATTGGAAATGGCCCGCGAGCACGAGAGACCCACCCCTGTTGTTTTAAACGAGGTGGCCCGCACCAAACGGAATAAGGCAAATCATTTATTTCCAGAAGAAGAAGAAAAACACACACACAAACAACAGTGGGTTTGTTTCAACTGGATTGCTCCATAGTGTACTGAATCCTATAAAGAGCTTGTAAATACACACTTTACAGAGGAGAGGAGAGGAGAGGAGAGGAGAGGAAATGGAAAAAAGGAAAGAAGAGTAGAGGAAAAGAAAGACGGCAAAAGACCCCCCCCCCCCCCTTTTTGCATTCCACTAGTGAACATGAGCACATGATCTCACATATGCCACGCAGACCCCCCTCCTCTCCTTCCACGCACACGCACGCACACACACACACGCACACACGTGCACACGGATGTGGGAGCACACAAAAGCACTGTGGGGTGCATCCTGGAACCTTCCCAGCCTAACTTCCCAGCCGCTCCTATTCAGCCGCCCTGCCCTCAGCCACTCTGGTATCAAACACCGCCTACACTCAGACCCACTCAGGCCCCTCACGGAGCCTCCAGCATGCCCCCCCCCCCAACCACCCACCCCCCACATCCTCCGCCCCCGTTCGGTCAACTCAGGCCCCTGCCCTGGGGCCAGGCCCATGCAAGTAGCTTTAGAATGGAATGAGAGAGAGAGGGAGAGAGGGAGAGAGAGAGAGAGAGAGAGAGAGAGAGAGGGGATAGTCTCAAATTGATTTGCTCCTGCTAAGCAGTAGCATTAACGTACCATACATTTAAATTACAATCAGTTATCTGGACTGCACAGACCAATCCACGTCCATCAGGCCAGTGGTTGGATGCAGGTACTCTCTCTCTCTCTCTCTCATCCCATCTCGATGCCACCATCTGTCTATTCTCAGCGCAGACTCACAGACACTCACACCCGCGGTCACACGCACCCCCAACTCCACAACAGGTACTCTATGCAACCAGCACGGTAATTACCCTGCCAGCAAGAGTGTTCCCTTACCAATTATCATTTCTCGTTCACATTATCCACAGAATCATTGTGGTTGCCCCCCACCCACATTACAACAGACAGTTGCCATATACAGCCACCGTAGTTACAGTCTCATTCCATATTCCATAAGCTCACAGTCCATATAGCTTTTTATTTCACTGTGCGGGAATACTTTGGAGAATGTTATAGCCATTTATCCATATGACAGGGTAATACTTGAGCGCTCACGGAACAGAAAGACGGGGCTGCTCGCAGAACATTGTTGCTGAGCCCTGGCACAATGTGTAATTTATATCGCGCCGGAGATTTAAAGCCGCTTTACTCGCCTTGGGCAATCTACTATTTATCTAATCATAGGGTACAAACGCATCCTGTTCTCAGTCAAGTCAATCAATATTAAATACGCCTCTAGCGGGGATGGCGTTAGCCGAAAACCACTCTCAGCTCCTCTAAGATAGCGTGGCAGCGTGCATTTTTGTCCACCCTCACAATGGAAACATTCAAACAGCAGCTTCTGAGATGACCGGGCTCCTGATGTGTGGTTAAGATTGGCTGGGCTTTGTTGACACAATGTGATCTTTTCATATTTGGGAGAAAGGCATATATTATCAAGCTGTCAGTGTCTTTATCTGGCTCCGGAGGAACTCGCCACATATTGATCTCGGCCAAATTTTGGCTGTGCCGCTGACCGTTCTGGAGTCAGCCAGAGAGCTCGACCCTATGAGTGCGTTACCGGGCTGAAGGCAAGGTAAACTGACCTGGTGCCTGTAGCCTGAGGCACACCCACAATGCTTGTATATATAGCTGGCTTCTGTCAGGCTGTCACTAGGGCATATGTTCTTAGGAAGGCCTAACTATAAACACACACACATAAACACACGCCCCACAGTGTACACACAGTGATTTCCTCACATGTCAAACATGGTAAACAATGCCGGTGTGCTGCCCAAGGCCCAATGAAGATGAGTGCATGGATATACGCAAGCGCACACACACAAACGCAAAGAAACACACACACACAGAAGATTGTGAAAACACCAAAACAAGGCCCATCTGGCCCTGCCTATCTTTAACAAAGCAGGAAGGATTTGGCATTTACTACAGAAAATCAGGTCAAACCAGTAGACACCAATACTGGGGGACCAAAGGCCAGTATTGCTGGTTAGACTATTTTGTGTCCACAAACTAAATTCTGGATGCTTTCACATTCCAGTGGACTAGAATAAGTGACTTGCTGAAAAGCGTGAAGCTTGGTAATCCCCCTCTGGGCCATACCCATTAAGAGAGTAAATGAACATGTCACAGGCAGCAAGGCAGACCAAATATCCTGTATTCCACCCCTGCTGAGCAATGCCTTTTGTACGTGTGAATATAGACACCCCTATCTCTTTCATAACATAGACACACACACACACACACACACACACACGCACACACACACACGCACGCACGGACACGCATGCACACACAAGCACGCACACGCACGCACGCACGGACACACACGCACACACAGAGAAGCCTCGGCATTAGCTCAGTCAACAGCCTGGTATGCAAGGCAAATCTGATTCAGTGTGATTCATAGCAACAGTTGCATAGCGAAACGAACACTCACTCCCACGCGCTAAAATGCAAACACACAAGCTCGACAAAAGCCGCAGCTAACACACACACGCACGCGCACACACCTCGATACTGGGCCTTAACAGACAGAAAGCACAGTGTGCTAGCCCTCTATCACTGTCACATGAGGAAGGCTAGCCTCACAGCAGCGAGCCTAATGAGCTAACAAGATGACGCCCAGATGGCCATGCGGAGCAGGGAACACAAGAGGACGTTGTTACCAAGACAGACAGACTGCACAGGACCTTGAAGTGAGCAGTGTCAGAAGTCATTAGGTCGGGAGAAGGCACATAATCTGGTTCTTCTATTGGCCGCCGAGGTTTCCCGTCCGCGTGGAGCCCATCCCTCTCTGAGAGCAGAGGCGCTGACGGAGCGACTTGGGTGCGTGTGGTTGTGATTGAGCGCCGTCCACTGTGTCCCTGACAGGAAGAGAAGGCCCAGGCCTCTGCTCTCCAAGACTCCACTTATTCATATCCCAGAGCACAGAGAGTGAGCTCTTGCAGCTGGAGAGGAGAGGAGGAGAGGAGAAGGGAGTTTGGGCAAGATTCAGCCCGAGTTTAGCCCTATGCTGGTGTTGCTCTGTGACCCAAACGCACAAAGCTGTTTTTGCTCTCTTCTTCCCAAAGCTACTTCCCTGGCCATGACACAACACACAAACACACACACACACACACACACTAGGCCAGCTGCCTCCCATCAGAGAGGAGCAGACACAGATGGGCTCTACATGCTCCGTAAAGATCTCTCCACAGGCCCAGTCTACGTTCAGTGCCAAACACGCCTGGCCAGAACCCACTGTACGTGTCGATGTGTACGTGTTTCTGTGTGTTCATGCATATGCATCAATACATACTTGCAGGCGAGGCAATATGTGTGTGTGTGTGTGTGTGTGCGCACATACTTGTGGGTATATGATTATGTGTGTGTGATGATGTGTGTGGTGTTGCACTGCACTGTGTGCATGATCGAATACGTGATGATGTGTGTGTGTGTGTATGTGCACTACATTTGATGTGGTGTGTGTGTGTTTGCATGTTGGTGTGCACGTATGACTGTGCGTACATGTGTGTAAATATGACTGTTTGTGTGTGTGTTGTGCATGTGTGGTCTATATGATGTGTGTGTAAGAGCCCCAGTCAGAGAGATGGGGGGGGGTTAGTGGACAGAGAGGACTCCCCCCAGGCTGCACCGCTGGGAGTCAGGACTTGGACCGGGCTCTAGAAGGTTCTAATCAGCACTGAGCAGAGCTCTGGGAGACGGCACAAGGACCTCCCGAGATGAACAAAAGCATTGTATCTCACTGTCGCACTGGGAGGAAGAAACACAGAACGAAGGAAAAAGAATTATAACCATTATCCAACCCACGCCGCTGCCCGGGTTGTGAACTAGCGTGGCTTTGTCTGCTTTCAGTATCTCCAACTCCATCGATAACACAGACAACATAAGCTGGTTCAAGTCAAGCCCTCCTAACATAGAATACACCAGAAGTGGTTTTAGTGTTACATGTTTATGAGAGAGGTTGTGCTGCTGGTGTCATTTAATTGCATTGTTGCTTCCAGAAGCAGTGGGTTTGTCTTTCTGACTCATTTACCCATTCTGACCCATTTAATACAGCATTTATTATTCAGAGGTTAAGATTCTCTGAGGTCTAAAAGAGCCAATCAAAGTTCATTTCAGTTTCAACAATGCTTGTCTATTTCAGCATGGGAAAATTACCCCAGGGATAGTGAAGTGAAGTGAAATGCTAATGTGGGGTAAAGAGTCAGGCTAAAGTTTTTTTAGCTAATGTTTAATATCCATGCTCGAGATGGTTTTGTTCTCAAACACTCGTGGGTTACATTTCACTTGCTCAGCAGTAGGACACTTTCAGCAAACCAACAAATGATTCACTGACTAGCCAAGCTAACACGCCTCAGTGATCAGGCTGGGAAACTACTCCCAGTAGAGACATTGCCATTTTTTCTTCCCGGGGTCCCTAAAGAGCGCACCGCTCTGCAATAGCAACAGAACAGCCTCTCTGAAGCAGGTGCAGATGCTTGGCTCAAGGACACTCCTGTAGGGTGGATTGATGCTGACAGGGAACTTTGAACCAAAGGTCTTCCAGTTATGTCTTCTAAAAAAAACAACACCTTGATGCCCATCATAAAAAATATTCAACATGGATTACATAGTCTAGACAGGCATAAATCATTGACATACTGTCCGTCTCTCACTGAATCTGGAATGCTCTGTTCCAGTATTGAATTTTATAGTGACTCTTTCAGAACAAAGTTGATTCTGTGTTTCATGACCGTGTGCGCGCATGTGTGTGCGTGCACATGCGTGTGTGTGTGCTGGCAGGTGTTAATATGACACAGCTATAGTTAAAGCGGAGGTGCTGGAGACAAACCAAACCTGCCTGGAAGAACAAAGAAATCGGAGCAGTATACACAAGCTGCGATCGATCACTCTTCAGAGAAACATGGCTGGGTTTGACAGCATGGTTCTGAACCCAGAAGTGAAAAGATAGCACGCTACAAAGTTCAAAACACTTTCATTGTTCACCTGTCAGCGTGAAAGACAATTCCAGGGGAAAGGGCGGGTATGCGGGTATTTTTTGGTTAATGTATTCCTGGTATTGTGGCAGGGCGGGAAGATGGATGACTGGAGGAGTCCAGTAGGTAATATCTGTCTGCTACAACCACGCTGCAGTCGTTCACACATTTCCCCTGACTCTAATCTCATGCTACGGTAATAATTCAATCACCAACAAACAGCCACGCTGTTGAAACGCTGACGTTTAAATTGTTGCCGGTTGCAGGTTTTTCCCACATTGTTCCCAAAACAGCTTCCCTGGGAAAGTAGGAAAGTCAAACAGCTGACAAGATGTCACCTCGTGAACTCTTTTCCCTTCACACACACACACACACACACAAACAGCCAAGTTGGCATTCTAACACACATGCACGCACACAAAACAATTTTCAGTCCCTTACTAATTCTCTAATGCACCCGCGTGGAGCACAAATTGTTTGAAGGCATCATCAACTGCCTGTCAAGCTCGACGGCACACAGAGCTGTCTAAACAGGCCACAAGTAGCAAAGTAGCTTCCAACATGCTCTGTTCAGCGGTGAGAAGCGAATAACTTTGAATCATCTCATGTCACTCATGTCAGGTAGCTGCTGCTGCTTTGTACTAAACGCGCATTAGAATCTATGGGGTTTCCAGAGAGCGAACACATTCCTTTTGTGCGTTCCCCCGCCCCCTCCCACCTCCCTAAGCCTACAGCGTTGAGAGCTGTAAGGTGTGGGGTGCTGTAAAATGTACATTTAACAGTAGCTTCCCTGTACTTATACCCGCCTCTCTGTACATGCCTAGATTAGCGCCTGTCCTGACAGGTCATGGAACGTGTACGACCCTGGGGGGGGATTATCACGTGTTCGCACCAGGATGTGCGTGCACGCGCATACCTGCGCACGTGGACATTCTTTTGGGAGCCAACGGTAGCGAAACAAGAGAATATAGGGCCTCACAGGGAGACTGACAAAGAGAATTACACGGTGAGTTAAAACACTGGCTTCCTGTCTCGCACAATAGCATTGGATGGCTTTCAGACGGCTCTCACAGAAACCTGTAAAAACATGGTGTCAATAACTGGGACAGGGTAATGGTGAATTGTTGAGGAGGAACATTTTGCGTGAGATTTGTGGAGAAAATGTGCGTTTGGGCCTCTCTGCACTGCACTCTGTCACTCAGCCATAACAAGGGCACTCTGCCAATGGCTACCATTTGCTTGTCTTGACAGCAGAGATGCATGCGCATATCCAAATATTTTTGTGCCACCGATACCGGGCGTGACTTGATATTCCTCATCAACGTCAGGCCTTGAAAAAAGGAAAAGAAAAAAGAAATAATAACCCACTGATGAAAAAGCTGATAATGCCAGGTCTAATGATTCCAGAAGCCAGAAAATCAATGACAAATTTCTGTTATGAGCAAATGTACAAGACATTTTAATCCTTCAGCACTTTGCCTGTGATATTTATGTCTGTCGCCAGTGCTTTCATTATCATAAAGCGTGTTTAATATTTCTCAGCTGTGTGAGAGGCCAGCCACACTACAGATGATTGAGAGGGCTCCAGATTTAGTGCCTCTTTCTCAGTCGCTACTTCGCCTTCTCCAGCTGTGTGCACGTACTTCAGGACCTAGGCAAACCACAGACCAGACCAAAAGGGGGAGAGAGACAGAGAGAGAGAGAGAGAGAGAGAGAGAGAGATGGACTGAACAACGGAGGAAGGAGGAATAGGAGGAAGCGATGTGCAAGTATTGAGGACATGGTGCCAACCAGAGAGGCCCACTGTGCCTTAGTTCCATCTCTCCAGCTGAGGGCTTTGATTCGCCTGATTGTCTCCAATATTGAGACACACAATAAACACAACACTGGGCGACCATTTGCAATTCTAATCAGTCCCTCTCAACCGGCCTGGACAGCCCAGCTACGGCCCTCTGGTATATCACTCATCTGACTGCAAAATAATGACACACAATCATCGCCATGGCTACGTCGCTACCGCATCGAGAGTTGGGGGGGGGGGGCACAGAGAGGATATTAATACACAGGAGTGCTCAGAGAACTAAATGAATTAGCCAGGAGATTATCTAGATACCAGGTTAATGAATGTGCCACGCAGGCATTCTCCCCAAGCAAGGAGTGAGCAACCCTCCACCCCAGCCTGAAAACAGGCACAGGCAACAAACTAGGCTAGCTAACAGGTCCACGCCTATCTCTGTGGGGCGTGTTGTGACATGATTTCAATATCCCTTCCCCCATGACATGCAATCCTGCCTATGTAAACTAACTTGGATTGTTTCTCGATAACAGCAAGTTGCTAACTTTGGTTGCACAGTTAGATAATAGATATGATTAAGTGGGTGGAAACTGACATGAAGGCTGTGATAATATCATTATACTGCTATAAATACTGCTTGCCATCCGCATGCATTTACTGTAGGCCTAGAGGCCTGATTTGGGGGCTTTGGAAGTCAAATTCATGCAGTGAGGTGTCGCTAAAAGGTGTTATAAACAACAGGAGCCCTTAACAGCTACATTAAGTGTTGTTTTCATTGAGGTGATCACAAGGTGATAATGGATGCCTGCCATAAATGAGAGAAAACTCAACACAAGCAATTATCCATCTACTTTTTACTATAGCCCTAATGCGTTTGCTTTAACATCTATCCCGAAGATGAGAAATTCCAATTTATTTCTGAATATAACAGGCACATCTTATGAAACTGCCCATTTGACTTGCAAATCATTCCGATGATTCATAACAGAGACAGTGTGTGTGGTGTGTGTGTGTATTTTTGAAGGAGCTATACATATACATATACAGATACAGTACAAACACACACACACACACACAAGTTAGCTAACAGTCCTGGGCCCTGTGTTAGCTAGCTAGTGTGTGCGCCTGTGTGGCATGTTTGTACACGTTTGTGTGTGTGTGTGTGTGCTTTGGATGGGCGTGTGAATGACAGCCTGTCAGTACGAGGGACGTCTTTATCTAAGTGATGTCTGCGTGAGTGCTGACTGAGCGGGAGGGGTGGGGGGTCACTCGGCTGGCGGGGAGACGACAGTCTTACGGACAGGAAACATTACTTTATGATTTCTCTCTGGGGAGGAAGCACTTGTGACATTTTGTGCTGTGCCAGCACTCTCAACCCATTTAAAAGGTTATTTCATACAATGAAATCCATATAGTGCGTGCGTGCGTGCGTGTGTGCGGTTGTAGTTGTGTGTGTCATTCACACTCATGACAACAGCATGTGATTCTGATCCCCAAAGCTTTATATATATATATATCCTGGTTTCTTTACACAACCTCATTTCTGTCTTTGTTCAGAGGGTCTGGATGAAAACAGATTGAGTGGAGTTGCTCCATGTCTTTAGCCTTTCTATGTTCCAACAATACAGCGGTTTTAGTTCAGCGTCCTGCAGTCAGTCTGCGAGGGGTCTGATAAGAGAAGCTGATGGATAGGTTTAATCAGCCAAGTCCAGAGATCAAGACCGCAGGACAGATCAATCAAAAAGCGCTGGTTTATAAATGAAAAAGACAGCTTTTATCAGTGTCAAAAGGGCTTCTGCCGCTCTTTTCCTTTCTGCTCGCTGTGGGAACAAAGACTGCAGTTTTTTTGTCAGTAAATTAAACCTAAATCCCTAAATCTAGACATAAAAATACATTTTAGTAAATGGAAAAAGAGATTAAAAACCAATGATAGAACATTAAACATGCAATTACATAAAGTTTAGAGTGCAATACACATCATAGCACACAAATCATAACCAAAACGGGCTATGTACATAAACGCAAGACAAGGAAAAAAAGGAAAGAAAGAAAAGATAGAACAGGCAAAGAAAGAAAAAGGAAAAATCAAAGAGAAATAGAATAAAATACATTTAATTTCTAGAGAAAACTGTCTGGAAATAAGATAAGTAAGGCCCACATCTGCTATCAATACAGAGACACACTATCCTGAGGCAGCTCTTCAACAATGACCATATTCTGTTTAGCTCTGGTCACTGAAAAACCAGATACACACAAGTGGCATAACAACATCAATACAATTTATTGTATGGAGGTTAAACTATCATAATTCAATAAATATGTAGGTTAGCCAAAATCAGCAATCTCTACAATACAGCATAGGCCTATACTGCCCTTTCATGTAGGCTACGGGATTCATATCACAGTATTTGAGTGGCAAGTCTATTCTCTGCTTACAATCTCAGCCCGTGATTGTAAAAGACAGCTACACGTGTACTATCAAATCTAGACAAATTAGTTGCTCTTTCTTTCCTCCCTCCAAATGGAGATCTTATCCAGGCAGACATGCTTAAGTTGTCAGTGGGTTTCTAAAACCCCACATTGAACACCATATTGACTGATGCAATCTCAGAGACACACATCATTAGGCTCATTAACAGAGAGCGCAAAGGACGGGCTAAATGGTGTACAGAGAATCTGTGTCTCTTCTGATAACGCTCGCCTTTAACAAGCAGTGCGCCGGCTGTTGGTATTAAAATGAAATGTGTGCATGTGATATGCCTGCTAATAAATACGTTGTTCGACAAGATGCTAGTCTTATTCACGCTGTTTGCTCTGTGATAACCCGGTGGATTGTAGCCCTCGTAAAAGACGACCCATGTGTTGTTTTAGGAAGCCATTAGAAACTGGGGTTGTCTCCATTACAAGAGCTCTCCGATCATTACGACCGCCATCTGCAACACACTTGAGCTCTAATCTGCACAAGCTAACCACAGCTGACGCTAGCTATCGTACACACATCTTCTGCTACACCCGTTCCCCCAGTGTGTGCATGCATTTCTTAACGTGACATAGCAGCTGTTCTCCCGTCACGCTATGCAGGTCAGGTCGACACATTATTCCAACCCACTTGACTGGGGTGCGTCGTGGAGATCACCCAGTTAAAAACGCACACTCACGCACGGAACCCAACCCCAACAAATGCACGGACCCTTCAAGAGCTCATTGTGAATCTCCCATCTGACAGAGCAAGGCCAGCTCAAGCCAGTGACCATGCCTTCTCCAACAGGAGGAAAAACCATTTCCCTATCCCTCTTTCCTTTCTCTCTTGCATTGTGAATAGAGGAGCACCAGGAGGCTCAATTTGGTGGCTGCATGTTGAGAGGCTTTGAGGATCACGCCACTCCATTCCAGAGCAAGGCCACTACAGGAAATGAGGGCTCGCGTTCCTTTAGGTGCATCTGCCACCACTTGTCATATAAATATATTCATGCCTTCATGTATATTTCAAATACGAATTTGACTTCTTGGCATAATGCACACACCGGGCTGACTTCCCTACTTTCGAGAGGCTACAAGGTGCTACAATCAGAGATGCATAAATAAATCAGAAAATGCAGCATACACAGCCACACACGAAAGGCAGCTACTAGCCAAACAGGGATAGAGACTCACGGAAGTGCATCTGGACAAAAAAGGAAGCTATATATACACACACAGACATATACACACACACACACACACACACATATATATATATATATATATATATATATAATAAACTTTATTTGTATAGCACCTTTCATACACAATGTGCAACTCAACGTGCTTTACAGTTAAAAACATT
>JAODTR010000002.1:3678775-3715829 GCA_025399935.1 Amblyopsis rosae | reverse complement strand
AACCCAGGCGTTTGGTGGGACTCTAACCCACAAGGACTCCAACCCAGATATTCCCAAATTATTTACCCAGGCGGAGCGCTAACCCACCGGGACTCCAATCTATATATATATATATATACACACTGTATAATATAAGAAGAAAGCGCTGCTATCTCAGAGCCGGGAGCAGTGATGTGGTGAACGTTTGCCTTGTCATGTTTCACAGTGGGAGGACATGGAAGATGGATGGTGGGGAGATCTGAAAGTCATCAAAACGTCTCGCCGCTGGGGTACGTGGATGACATGACAGCACAATACTGCAGATACTACACACAATTGGCTAAACTAATCCCGAGCTGAGAAATATGTATTACATAGCCTTGAGCGAGACCCTCGCGTGGTTAGTCATTAAGTCGAGTTAAGGCAGCGCCCGCGGACGTATTCTTAGCGTACTTCATAAAGTGAGCTGAGGTGTTTGCAATAGCGTGTTTGCTTTAGCAGGCCTTGCCTCCCATTTCCAATATCGGGGAGATGAGAGGCTTCCACAGCCAAGCACATCATGGGGGAGAATAAACACGGGGTCTAATGGGAAACATGTGTGCGCGAGATGAAACGGCCTCCCTCACATCACAGGGATGAAATATAGGCCTGCGACCTGCCGCGCTGCAGTCAGGGCCGCAAGACCTCAGCGTGGAGAGGAAACGGCAGACCGCCCGAAATCGCCCTGTCTTTCTCACACACAGACACACATGCACACACACACTCACACAATATGGCCACTATGGAGTGAATCCCCCTTCATGCGCAGGCCAAACTCTTGACAGTGACATCTCCATTCAGTCAGGAATTCTTTTGCTATTACAGACAAACACACACACACACACACACAAGGCCATAGGCCATGGGAGGTGGTGCAGCACTGGGGCATTAAAATAAAACAAAATAAAACAAAACAAGTTTCTCTCACTGCTAGTCTGTTGGGTTTAGCATGGCATTATGGGAAGATTAGACTTTAGAGTGCTCAACGATCTGATGTCATTGTTGGTTTTAGCGTTGTCTGGATGGCTTGCGGAACCCTGACCTGTTGGCGGGCACATTTCTCTCTCAACAAAATGATATGGGTTGCAGGTCGAGTTGTGATTGATTGCAGGTTCCTATTGTATCTGTCTGGTACGGCTCTATTGGAAGAAGAATTAGCCGGACAAAAACGCATGGAAAATGCTCCACATCTGAGTCCATCAATCAAGTCAGCAATCAAAATAATTAAATTAAGAGACTTTAAATCCTGCTGGCTTACAATTCCCCAATCCAATAGCCCGGAGACAAACTCAATTTACTGACAATCCACTTTAAGGCACAAATCTTTTTTCCATTACTTACATTTTCGAAATATCTGGGCAAATGCAAAGGATAGAGTCGAGTTATACTTTGTTTACTTGAACTCTAAAAAACATATATAAAACATTACCAATAGGCTTTCTGGATAACAAAACTAATTTGTTTAGGACGGGGAATGGACTTATTTGCAAACCACAAAAACTTTAGAAATGTTTAAATAGATCTTCTAAATGGCCCATACATCGGAGACGGGGGAGCGGAGAGAAAAGAGGTTTGTGAATATGTGTGTAATTGTCTTTTTCCCCCCATTTCCGAGGTGTGAAAGAGAATGCAGGGCTGCGCTGGGGCATCCCGGGGAGAGGCGATTGAAGCGTCAGTCACAGCTGCCACAGACAGCCCCTGTGCGCAACGTATCCCAGGCCCGGCCCTAGCGGGCGGAGGGCTGGGGCCCAGCCCTGGGAACGGCAGGGGACCCATAGGTCTTTTCTTCTCAATCCTCTCTCTCACCAGCGCAAGGGGGACTGGCCCATGCTGGGAGTTTACTTAGAAAAAGCTGAGCCAAAACTTGGCAGAATGGGTTAACGGAGGCAGGCACGCACACACGCACGTACACTCACAACACACACTCGCGCGCACATAAGCACACTCGTTTTTCGGACTGCCTGTGGGCATGGCGGGGGAAAAAATGAACAAAATAAATCAAAACCTCCAGTTCACATGCAAACATGTGACACACACACACACATACCTAGATTCTTTGAGTAGGAAAGAAGGATTTTTGCCCTGTGCCTGGGGATACTAATAATGGTAAAGTCCTGTGGATTATGGCCTGTACCATTTCCATACTCCCCCTAAAACACTAATGTCTTCCCTCTGTACACTATAGATGGATTATCATTCTTTAAAATTAACATGGCGGAGATCCTACAGCCCTTCCCATCTGCCATGCTGACATGCTTGTTAGGGGAGATGTGGGCTAGCACTGCACTGTTCCATTACTTCATCATTGTGCCATTATATTATGCTAGCACTCCAATCAATTACAACGTCACTCTATTAGAGTACTCATAACACTGCACAAAGAGCTTCATGATGATAATTAATTATATATTCAATGCTGGTGGAGTGCAGCCATGCCTCATCCAGTCCATTCTTGTTAAGTCTTAAAAAAGATATACATTTTTAAAGCTCTAGTTTTTCCATCACAACAGACTGATTTAATAATTGGTAAATTAAATATTTAGATTTTTACACAGTGACTGAATTATGTTCAATCATTTTAGGCATCAAAACCTTAGAATGAATCAGGTTGTTGAAGAAGAAATCACAAAGCAGGAACTGTGTCAATGTTTTGCAAATCATCAATACTAAATATTCATCAATTAACATTTTTGTCAACGTCACGCAACAAAGCGTTATCCTCCACTTCATTTGATATTTAAAATGCACTGTTCCATTGCCCAAAACCATGTCACGCTAAATTCAAAAATTCCCCCAGAAGTTTTTTTTCTTTTTGTGCGTTTTTTTTTTTAGGCACCACAAATTGGAAACGGCATCCCTTGCTAGCTGTGTGCTACATGGTGACAGCTAATGATGTCTTAGCTGATGTTCTGGAGCTGCCCACTGCTAGATGTCGGCTACCCACATGCTGTTTTGGGGCTGGTATCTGATGAGGTCCATGTCCACAGCACAGAGGGGTTCTGTGAGAAAGAGTTAAGTCTATGAGGTCAGCGGAGGAGGATGCCATGAGTTCTCGACTGGGAGCTCCGGGGGTAATGGTTTTAGAGATGGCTGTCACAGAGATCCGTTCCACTGTCCAACACCACCACTGATCTCCACCGGTCCGAGCGTGCTTGCTTTTCAGTCGCTCAACTTCCCTCTCCCTGTTCGCCTTTATTCTTTTCTCCTTCTCCGTCCCTCTCATACTGACACATGGAAGTAATCTGGGAGCTCAACGCTGGCCTGAAAGGATGTGTGGTTGGAGCCCTGGGCTGGGTTTCTACGCTCTCTGCTGGCTTCCTCTCCTCTCCCGTTTAATCCCCTTATTTTCATCTGCTCTTATGTAAAAACACAAAGACGGCAAACAGGGATTCTTTTCCCATTCAAATGTTTATTTTTTTATTTATTATTTTTTAAGGTTTTGTATTACTTCCTGTAACCCTGCATCCATCCTTACATTTTTACTTGAATTGCTGAAGCAAAGGAAGAAGAGAATCTCCACGGCTTGGTTTCCAGCCTTGTATCTGTGCCTCTGGTTGGCAGTGTCTGTGTTGACGGGAACTTCCTGGTTGCTCCAATGCCAGACCTCGGTCTAGTGAAGCAGGGCGCTAACCATTCTAGCACTCCACACATTGCTAGGCCCTCAACACTTTCAGAGGGGCACACACTCCTAGTACTTCCTTAATGCCCCGTTGTGGCTGGACAAAGAACAATAGCGCACGGTCCTGCTCTGAAGCACTCTGACATGTTCGCACTGAAGCACTTTTAAAGATTAAATGGTACAGATCAAATAAACAATAATACAAATGTGCAGGAGGTTGGCAATTTGCATTACTCGTTTTAACTACATAATTAAGTGCACCTATCAGGACAATGACAGCATGAAAAAACAGGAAATAAATGTACAATTAAAATACATTATACAAAATGAACCATCAGTGACTCTTTTACTTTTAATTAATTTCCTGTTCGTGGAAACAAATTATAACAAGTACTCCATACAAGTGTTAGTCCAAGAAAACATTTAAATTTCTGGGCAAGGAACTAAAGTATATATAGATAAGAAAACAGAGGGAACATTAGTAAGTAATGCAGCGACCAACCCACTCTAGTGGATAACATCCATCTGGACTAAAACAATGAAGGAAAACACATTATACCTCCCCAGAATATCCTGCTGTGCTACAGCCCCTTCTGAACCCAGGTGCTTTTTCCACAGATTACAACACAAAGAATCTGTCCTCAGACACACCACTGAAATAACATACACACACTCACACATAAAAGCAAGCGCAGCTGTCCTTACAGCAATACACAGGCTGCCTTTACAGCACCAAGGACCAGTTGCTGCCCAGACGTGGCTCGTATTGGCTAGCAACCCCCACCACCACCATTCTATAATTCTAATTCTACTCTCTCTCTCTCTCTCTCTCTCTCTCTCTAAGCTGGGCTCAGTCTCTGAGTTCTCTCTGTGTGTAATGAGATCTCTATCAGAGAGAAACCCAATCAGAGTCTAAAGGGGGAGGCAGGTGGGAGAGTTGGCGGGGGGGGGACGAAGAGGGTTGGGGTTGGTGGTGGTGGGGGGGGGGGTATATGTGGGGCAAGCAGCAGGGTGCAAGGCAGGGAAGAAACAAAAACAGCTCCCTGACCTTCTCAGCAGCAGTGCGCTCTGTGGCAAGCCGAGAGGGGGCATTCATTTGGGCTTTTCACGTACAACCAAATGACGTTTCTGGTTTACTTGTCTAACTTCTTCCAGCTCTCGTTTAGCAGGTTGTGGCAGTAACAGTTTATTTTGTACCATACCAATAGCCCGCTGGCTAAATGATTTACATGTCAGCGAGCGTTAACATAACTTGCTGGAATATGCATGTTAAGACAGCCAAAGGTTTGTTAGCGTAAACTAACAAACCTTTAATGCTTGTTTTTACAACATCCTTTTCATACATGAACAACCTAACAAATCAAACACTTTTTTTTTTAATTACAGTTACAGGATAAAATAAATTATGAGAACTTTAAATTTTATTATCATACTGTGCTATCACCTACCCAGAATGTCAAACCTAATTATATTATTCAAGAAAAATATATGCATCTAAAATATTCCAGTAATGATTTGGTCTACTCATCAGCCAACATCCTAATTTATTCTGAGAAAGAAAAGCATCATGCTATATAATTGGCTGTTGTTTTGGAAAAATTAAAGCAGATGTCTTGTGAAAACCACAGTGGCAATCAAAACCCAGCACAACAAACAGTGAACCTATGAGAACCTTGGGCCAGCTCGACAGCCGTGTAATGCAAACCTTGCTTTAATCCTAATCAGTTGCAGGTGAGCCAATCAGGAAACATAAAAACTAAACATGTGTGTTAAGTTGTGGATTTTTATATCAACACTAATATCTATGTTGCAGTCTTCATTCTCTGCGACAGCCTCAGAGCCAAGTCGAGGCCCAGGAAACACGTCTGCAAACCCGACAGAAGTGTGCCATGTGCAGAAATAGTCCACCAGCCTGATCCAGCCTGTGGCTGTTTTTCTTGCCGTGCGTTTCAGGTGTGTGTGCGCGAGTGTGTTTTCCGTCTTCCTGTCTTGTTTTTCTCCCAGGCTGCTGCAAACAGCCAGCATTAGCTACAGGTCATGAGGTAAATATTAGCTGAAGAGGGTTGGAGGACGTGCAGCCACCATTCACAGCAACCCTGTCAGAATATCATTAAATTGGCATCACTGCAGCATTCCTCAACTCACACTGTGTGTATGTTTAGTGTGTGTTTGTGTGTGCATCGGTGTGCATTGCTACAGCCAAGAAGCTGGGATGTGATCGGCCATAACAAAGTGACATTTTCTGCTATAATCCCACTCACCTAAATGAGAACTAATCCGATTTGCCATGATCAAATGTTAGCTGCGTCCTCACTGACTCAGGACGTTGACATATTCAGGCTTCTACTGCGTCACAGCTCCACCACCAAGGCATTTTCTCCTCTGCTCGGAGCTCAAATTAAATATCAGAAAATGGGGCCGATGGTAGCTGTACTTTGTGCAACCAAACTTAACTCAGTTTCGCCTGGATCCAGACAGCGTTACAGTAATGATGTATGTGGCCTGCTCTAGCGTGCAGCGGGGAAATCAATTAAGCAAACCCCAGTTATTGATAACGTATGCGAGGGAGTGATAGCATCCTCACATGGAAATCTATAATGTGGCTAATGCTCAGAGGAGGTAATGCGGGACACACACGCACACACACACACACTACAGTAATCCAAACTTGCTGGTTTCCTTTACTTTATCTCATAACTCATGGCCTATAGGGAGGTGCTGGCATTGTTATATTTTGAGTATGTGTGTGTGTGTGTGTCTCTCTCTCTATGTGGTACAATGTGCTTGCAGTGGGCCAGATTAATTTATTAGCTGAAACAGCAGTGGTCCCCCAAGTGAGAAGAGGAACTAAGACATCGTAAATCTAGATAAGTCACCAGATAGTGTACCGTACAATTCGCTAGGCCTCTCTCTCTTTTTCTTGGGTATCCTCATGGTTCTCTCCATTACCACTATAGGACAGTATAAGACAAATAGAGAGCTGAATCTTAAAAATGTAAGCTGTGAAGAAAGGCGCTCCCTGATTTCCAAGTGTTTTATTTTTATTGTATTGCCTAGGGTTAGTCGAACAGTGCAGCTGATACAGTTCAGGGAAAAACTGGTTTGCCTTAGCTATTGCAAGATGGCAGGATAATTGTCTATTGTTTTTCTATGCACCGAGTAGCAGGATAATTACATTGGGAGAACACTTTGCAGAATGCCTTACTGTTCCATTGTGAAGTTTATGAAATATTCTGTCTGCGTTTTATTTTTATTTATTTTAACAAGGGCTGGGGACAGATACATATGGAGAAAAGATCTTCCAGTCTCCCACTATCATGATAAACTTCTCTTGAGAATTTTGTCAGGTGACATCATCAATCAATAAACGTCTCTTTCACTTTACTTGTCTGCCAAAGTAAAAAGAGAAATACCACAGTGTTTGACATCCCTCTGATAATGCTCATCGTTCCACTACCTTTGGTCATATTCAAATAAAAACCGATGGGCCATAGTGTACCATTAACTACCTGCCTATTGCTCATTAATGAACACATTAATGAACATCTCAGCAATCTTAAAACTAACTGACTGTGCAACAAGCTCTTGTGACATTTGACATTAGTGCGATAAATCATGGATTCACCTGAATGAGTAAGCTTGAAACATATCCCTTGTGTACACCCTTTCCCCTTGGTAGCCTACTCTTAAGAAGCTCAAATGAAGGTCAGCTTGAGACAAATATAAGCAAACATGCTTTTTCTTCTTGTTTTCTCCTCCTCTCTAACCAATGTATCCTGGAAGAATCAGGTCTGAGTGAGTGATAATTGTTACCAGAACACATTTTATTATCAGTAGCCTGGGCTAAGATCCCCGGTCTGGTGGAAACAATGAAAATATAAAAGAAAAAGTTTGAACTGTTTTCATTGTGAAACAGTAATTGGTTTTGGAATAATTTTTCTCTGAGTAATTTAAACTTTTTTAATAAATCTTTTTTTAAGCAACCTCAAACGATTGATGTTGGGACTAAATTCAACACTCATATAAGAAAAACGTTTTATTACAGAAGATACCCTGACATTGTAGAGATAAAGGAAGAAATTGCCTGGGGTCTGTGAACTAGGTTACACCTTGACACATTTGGCACGGATTGTAAGGCAATTTCTCTTTTCTTCTGTATAAATTCAATTCAATTCAGCACGACAAGCTAACAACATTAGAGGAGTAGAATAACTCTTAGATGTCCATGTCAGCCTCATCAAGAGAAATAGGCCTACATGACAATACATTTTAGACCTTCTTCTCTAATATTGGCAAGAAATTCTATTGTATTCCCCCCTTTTAAATAGTCTAGCTTGGCTTCACTCAAAATTATGTTTATATAGGCCAACATTGATTATAACAATTATAATAGGCTAATAACAATTATTTATAAATAAATGCGATATTGTGCACGAGTGGAAAATACAATGCAATAATGTGTTGCTCATTGTTCGATTATGAGAAAACGTCTATCTAGTTTTGCACACAATGGTAACTTTTCATGTAACGCTAGCCTTCTATTACGCACACACACCCAGCGAGTTTGGCATGCTTGTACAGATAAAATACGACACTTACTTGGAATTCTGTGAGCTCCAGATGATAGTCTCAAGCGATTTCGCTAAAGGTAACTCCGACCTGCACATTATGATACAGATCCAAAGGTAATATTTCCAACAAGCGAGCCCCGCCATTCTCACAACTGAGACCGTGAGGCGACAACGGAGAGCTTGCGGGACAGTGCGCTTGGCAGCCTGTATCTGTGTTTTGCCCAATGGAATAAGATGTCTGATCAGTCGGGAGCATGTGAGGTCGATATCAGATACATGACCTTCTGTCCAACTTCATATATTTTGCGCGAGACCCCGTGTCCTTGACTGAAATGCGAGAGAAGGGTGCGAAGACCACCGGTCTACGCGATAAGGAAGCCCCGGGGTGTCCTGGTTGACCTGTGGCTGAGAAAATGTCTTGTTTTCGACCTTTTACTCTTCAATGACACTATAACAATATGATGGAATATTTGACAAGACGGGTCTAACCAATTGTAGACTGAATATGCATAAGCACTTCACGCTGTAGCCGTGGATCCAGTGTTGCTGTGCCTTTGTCAAACCTCCCTGATTTCTATACCTTTCGCTGTATATAATCTACAGATGTCAACATCCATCAATCACAACTCCACAACACGCCTGATATTCCGAGGTCCGCTTCATCCCAGGCTTGTCTTTCAGTCACTCCCTGTTGTTCGGTGCAAGGTATTGCGGCCAGTATCTGTTGTAGAGCTCCCTCTCAGTTATCCGTCCTTCGGCGAGTGGCTGCGCTCCCGTCGGGCTTCTACAGACTAGTCTATTCCAAATCGCGCATGCTGCGTGCTCATTTATTAATGTCGCTCGGACGCTCGGTGCAAAGTGGCGAGGGGTTAGGCTACGTCCTTCCCAATGCAAAACCGCTCTAAACCCACTCCCCATTCGCTATGACTAACATTACCAACTGGTATTTTACCGTGTAAACTCAAGCCAGCCGCTTTGCTCTGCAGCCCGAGCTAAACTGCTTCTGTAACCCGACGCCAAGGCAGGCGCTGGCGGATCTGCCCACCACACGTGCACCGGCCAATCAGATCGTTCTGTCCGAACTTGGAATAGAGGGAATTTACGAGGTCCGTTATTGGGTTGACCCCCTATCGAACCACATTGAAAAGGACTTTGGTCTTATGCGTCTAGCATTTTGGTAAGGAAAACAGAAAAAAAACATAATGTGCACTGCAAAAGGAGAACAACTTTGTACCTGTTTATGAGTGGACCATGGTAAGTCATGCTCCTGTCTGTCTGTAGTCCACTGTTAGGTTTGAATGGAATGATGATTAATTGTCTCTTTGGATCCCTTTCTATTTGTCCCCATCTATAATGAACTGCATGAGATCTTCTCCAGGGTCAATAGACAATAGACGGTCGGTAGCCTATAGTCTTCGACCCATTCATTCACTGAGGGAAAAAATGCTTGACATATAATTGATCACGTCCATGTCTGTGCCCCCTTTGTAAGAGTGTGCGTGCGTGTGTGAGTGTGTGCGCGCGCACGTGTTTAGAGGCGGTAGTTTCACAATTTTTTCCAATCAATGCTGCCCCCTAAAGGTTGTGAATAAATCGATTCAGCAGGAGAGGGGGAATAACATAATTGGAAAAAAGATAACAGAAAATTAAAAACTCATCTCAGAGTTCCTGAAATACATTTTCTGCATCCTGTGGTTGACAGCTAATAGATCGCAGAGAAACACTAGTCCTGAAGCTCAACATCAAGTTCACACCCTGATTATTTTGCACAATAATAATGTAGTTGTATCAGTATGAGTGTAAATGTGTGTGTGTGTGTGTGTGTGTGCGCGCGCGCGCGCGCGCGCGTGTGTGTATATAGGTGCAAGATTGTGAAAACAGGGCCACAGAAAGAAGTCAAGGTGCTAAGGTTGCATCGACCAGGAGCATGCTTACAGATAATCAGCGTGTAGTCATGGAAACCGCAAATAGAGGCCAGAGGGACTTTCATATCATGTGTGGTGGAAGCCTGCATCTGACACCACAATATCCAATCAGACTGTCACATGGAGATACCTGATCTGCTGCGAGCCAATAGAACTGCCTATGCTTGATGACTGACATGGTAGTGGTGGTCAAAGTCAACTGACCAATAGGAATATGGCTCCATACCATGCTGGGATGATGACAGTGGGAATTCTAATGGCTAAACCATTGCTATCACACCGTGATAGCAGACTGGCACACAGCATTACAATGCAATGTAAATATTGGATCACACAATACAGAGAAACTGGAGGTTATCTTCAATGATAGAGGCTAATTCATGATAGCAAACACAGTATAACAAGAAGCCATTTAATTCACTGTATGTCTAATACAGTTTGGCTCACAGCTACATTATATATTTAATATGCTAAACATATAATATGTTCTCATGCGGAGTCACACTATATAAAGGTGCATTTATGATTTAGAAAGAAAGCATTATTGATTACACACAAACTCATTAAATTGGCATGTAACACTATAGTTTAGTATTTCCTGCCCTTCTGCATGTAATCACGTGGTCGCTGTATGTAATATGTTGTAAAATTTTAAGTCTAAAACTCGTACCTTGTTTTGTTCTACAGTTTCCTAATTTAAAAAGCATAGGCTATAATAATTGTAAAAGCCATTTATCATCACTAATGCTGCCTTTGTGTGCTATTGTAATTATGGTAAATATTAGTTCCAACTTGGAAGCTGCACATGGACGACCCCAAGTGGGAAATTCTTAGATCATTTTGATACCAGAGTTCCTGCATTGGGGTGGTGACCTTCAACCTTTCAAAATTTGCAGAGGAGAGGCGATCATCTTGATTTCACATTTAGACCTTACAACAATGTAGAACGTAAACAGCATGGAGTACGGACATTGTTCTGTTATAGCTTTGAATAACACAATAAGGCTTGCTTTTAATTATGTTCAGAACATTATTAATGTTTATTTTTATTTTTTTGTTTTAGCTACAACTCATAATCCAAACCCATACATAGGAAATAAAATATAGCATGCACACTATGGCATTATGGAGACTAAACAAAAGAAGATGACATTTGTAATTTTGACTTCACAACTGGCAATTAGAATTTGTTTAAAACATTTATTTGCATGTGGGAGAATCCAGAGCAAACCCACACAGACAACATGCAAACTCCACACTGAAAGGCTGGGGCTACCAGGGTTTGAACCCAGGATCTTCTTGCTGTGAGGCCACAGTGCTGCCCACTGGGCCACCGTATTGCCCATACTTGGAAGCATTGTGAGGGCTCAGCTCACAAGGTTCCAACACTACAGCCAATCACAAAAGCCATTTTTAGATTCAAAACACTGCTCACAGAAACAGCCATGTTCTTACATTTGGCAAATTGTACAAAGTTGGCATGGTACAAATAATGGATTAAGATGGCTTTTGTGCTATAAACTTCACAAATATTGTTTATATAACATACTGTTTAAATTGCTTTAAAAAGAGTGAAAAACAGGACATTTGAACATAGTTCTTTTTAGACAATAGTCATGTCAAAAGGTCTCAGGTGTGATTAGTGCTGCATCTGCTCCTATAGATTGCATGCTCCATCAAATAGCCTTAGAGACCGTATTAATAATGGCATGCAGGCATGTCTGAGATACTGAGATAGTATAGATAAGTTATAAGATATAACAGATAATAGAATATAGCATTATAAAAAAGCAAGAATAGCTTGTTTCAGATTTAATTTAAGTCCTTCTGAAACCTTTTCTCTATACCCTGCTGTCGAAGCTCATAGTTTCTTCACAATCTCATATTTACACTTAGCAAACACTGGAACCATGACATCGTCATTCCTAGCCTAAATAACTAATGCTGCTTGAGTCCAGTCACCTCACAGCCAACATACATCACAGTGCCCCCTCTCTTTGTCTTTAATCTACACTTAATGAAGTCTGGCACATTCTCTCCCTGGGGTGGCATTGTGACACAGTGCTGATCTACGTGCCAAGCCTGGGAGCAAGGTCCTTTATACGTATGTGCTCTGGGAGATGTGAGTAGCTGGATCTATGGACCTAGGTATGAGCAGAGTCTATCGGCATGCACCAGGTCAAGTGGTTAACCCTCGTTATCTGGAGAGAACAAGCAACATGTGGCTGGCAACTTGGATGTTCCAGCTGCAATCAATGCCGCACAGCTTAACCATTGAACAATGACACACAGACACAAGCAAAGGAACACAAAAACACACACAGGCGCTCGCAAATAATTCCAGTCTATCTCTCTCACAAGTCTGGTTCATTCCAGTTATACTTGAGGAAGCACGAGAGCATGAATGCAAACAACACCAAAACTCTAAACACTGGGCCCATTAAAAGAGTAGGAAAACATGTCTAATGTAAACTGACTCTATTTTCAGAGGCTGAAGCTTGAGAAGTGTTTAATTCCATTTTGATTTAACCGTAGCGACCATGAAGCAAAATATAACAGCTGCTGTATCCGCAGACCACATTTCCTGTTTGTGATGGACTTGATTGGTGTCCAGACATCTTCCTTTTCTCTTCAGTCATCTATTGTTTTTTATAGCTGCCTTCCTTTCCTTGTCCCACTTACAATATGACTGACAGGAAAACACTGATTACAGCCAAATCACAAACAGTAATATACAACTCCTCTCCTCTCCTCTCCTCTCCTCTCCTCTCCTCTCCTCTCCTCTCGTCAAGTCATATCAATAATTAGGGCTTTGATAACAAGTTGTCTTCAAAGTAAGCAACTAACAATAGGTGTTTATGGTAGCCGTTGCTTTGTCTACACATAAATATACAGGGAGCTTCACAACACTGATTAGCACTTGGTTTGGATTCTGCTGATCCTATCTTTGCTCTCCAGAATATCCTGGATTCCAGCATTTTCAGCCACTTAAGACATTTTAAATGGGAAAAGGTCTTTGATGTTTCATATAAGAGAACCCAATACTCAAGTCATTAAAAGGAGTTAACAGAGGTCACTGTGGGATAAAATATTCTAAACGTATATCTGCATCTCAACACACACACAAACACACACCGCATTATTAACTCACTACTATTATTTTGTTAGCATAAACTGCATTTTGTCAGCCTTATGGCCGGGAGGGTTTAGAGAAGAGCTAAAGTGATGGGGGAATATGCCAAATGTTGGCCTAGGGGGGCATTCTGTCCTTTCTAATAGAATTACAAGCCTCTGATAGATGAGTCCTTTCTCCCAGGCTACTTGTCTGTCAAACATTAGGTCACACTCAGCTTCCAGACTTGGGGAAAGGGGGAGGGTGGGGGCAACAAGTAGGGAGAGAGAGAGGGCTGGAAGCTTAGAGAAGAAAATGACTGGGGGGGGGCTGGGGGGGGGGGGGGGGGGGGGGGGGGCGGGGGGGCTCCCTCCCCTGCCAAGAAGAAGGAGGGTGACAAGAGGGGGAAAAAAACGATTTGAAGAGAGAAAGAGAGAGGAATGAGGGAGAAGGGAGAAAAGAAAGGGTGGTTGCAAGCAATAGTGAGTGGAATGAGTGTGAGAGAGACAGAGAGAGAGAGAGAGAGAGAGAGAGAGAGAGAGAGAGAGAGAGAGCAAGGGGTTAAAGAAAGCAAGGGGAGAGTGAGAGGGGACAAAAGAGTGTATTCTAATCCACTCTAATTAAGCCCTATGTGATGGACAGGTCTTGCGGACGTGGCCCCCTCTTCTCTCAATGAGTGTGTGTGCGTGAAGGGGTGGGGGGGGGCGGTTGGTAGGGTTGGTAGGGTTGGTGCACGGCTTGTGGAGGGTGTGATTGTGGGCGGAGCCAGGCTCTAGTAGAGATGTCTACTGCCAACAGCCTGAATGAGACAAAGGCTTGAATAGAAACTTCAAAGCGACCTCTGTGAGCACACCGCAGCCCCCCGACCCCACCACCCCACACTCCTCACAGCCCCTTGGCTATGCGATGGTCAACATGGTCCAGCTCAAGTGTGTGTTTGTGTGTGTGTGTGTGTTCGCTCACAGGCATGGAGGAGGGGTGTTGACAGGTGGACTGTTTATACTGCTACATGCCATCTATGTGTGCTGTGTGGTTAATCCGTCCTGTGTGTGTGTGTGTGTGTGTGTGTGTGTGTGTGTGTGTGTTCAATACCGTAGGTTGTAGATATAACTGTAGAAAAGGTTCTGACTCATGGCTCCTCTATCTCTCCCTCTATAAAAGATGTTGTCTGCTCTCTCCCGGGTGCGAGACAAGCTTGCCCAAAGCGCTGACGACTCCACGAGGAGAGGCGCGGAGGACTACAGCATCTGATTTTGAAGCCACTGGCCTTGCTAATTTCTGGCTGCTGCTCTGATGCGGCGGCACGCATCATCTAATTCTGTTTGGCTTGCAGTAGTGCTTGTAATGACTCCCCACTTATCACCCCTGTACGCTAGACACATGGCAAAACCGCTCTATCGGCAGTAACAGTCTCTCAAGAGGCCTCGCCATAAACTGCTGGAATCTGTCTGGGCCTCGGAGAAAAACAGGAAGGCCTGGGGTGATGGCCAGGGCAGTCTGCAAGATAAGATGTGTGTTTGTGTAGGTGCGTATACGCCTGCATGTCACATTACAGTATCTGTGCTGTCTGAGCCCACTTGGGCCAGTCAAGAGCCTGGTCAGTGTTTTAAGCTCTCCCGGATCAACATGCCATTGTTGCTACTTGGTGTACTTAGTGACATCATCGCCGTGGGACACACACTGCACATAGCTCCTTTCCCTATCTTATGCAGAGAACATGGAATTACAGCGTAGAGTAGTGTCAGACTAAACTTTGCCTTTTGCTCCCGTTTCACTTTAATGGGTTTGACTAGCTGATTCATGTTCAATGCACTTGGCCTTTGATCACGTACTGTATTTATATGTTAAGACCTTGCATGGCAAGCTCTAAAAGGCTAAGCCCTTACATGACGACACCAATGGGGAACATTTCCACTGAAAGGTTTATTATATATAGGCCTAATCATTCACAATCTGGGCGTTGACATCATCTATAACCGGAAAAGCAAACATAGCCACACAATTTTACACAGCTTCATAAGCAGGCAGAATGTTATCTGTCATCCTGATTATGTCATGTATTTTCAGCTCCGCGTAATTCTGTTTCACTATAAATAAAGAGGTCGTAAAACTCCCTGTAGGAAGTCTGCAATCTACACCCCTGCGTATACACAGTCACAGAGACACACCCTTAAAACAAAGACACACACACATACTCCCAACATACATAAGATTGCATATGAGTGTATAGCACAAACACGCATACACACAAGGGAAACAGAAACACACTCCCTTAAACCCGAAGATAAACTCCTGAATGTGAGGATGTCCTTGTTAGTAAGAGGTTGAGGGTGCAGGGAGACGCATCATCAAAGCCCATGCAATTACTCCCTCATGCCTGTTCACTCCGGCATAAATCTGCTCTTATCTCAGCTTGCTGCGGGATCTTGAAATATCAGCTCCAGCATCTGCTCCATCTACAAACCCAGCCACTAAAAGCACAGCAAAGTGGCTCCGCAGGCATAAATAAAGGAAGGAGGGGCAGTTGTAGAGAAGGGGGCGCATAAAGACAGACGGGCAGGCATGTAGGCAGGGGAATGGGTGCGTTTCTGCATGTACTATTTGCCGGGAATGTTTAGGGTGTTTCACACGACAGTCTGTCAATCACTTCACTCAGATATTCCTCAGTTTAGGCCTTGAAGAGTGACCCTCGATTGTGTTACAGAAACACAACTGGGGATGTGTAGAAAGAGGCACGAGCTGTATTAGGAATGCCAGGCCTTGGGCAAAGCAGGTGCCCGCTCTCTCTTGAGTATAAAAATCTAAACAATACTATAGTTTTGTGACTTCCCGGTTTAACCACAAGGGTTTCATTCCAGACACAAATTGAGGCGTGGCTCTTTCAAAGAGTTCCTCTCAGCCATTCTCAGCAGGGCCAGGCAGATCCTCCACAGGAAATGAAGAAATATAGGTAAGAAGAAGGTCAACTGTCCTAGTTGAGGGAGAGGGGTCAAGAGATTAGGACTAGGAGATCAGGTGCAGATACGAAGCTAAGCACATTTATTGGTGGGGTTAGCCCAATGGGCGATCGGCTTGTCTCAGAACTCATAAACTCCAGAGAAGTTACTTTAGGAAAACGCCAAGGGTCCCCCCCTCCCCCCTTCTCCCCCTCTAGTGGATGCCGCGTTCACATTACTCACCCGTGCCACTGCAAGCAGTCAGCACATTCAGGGTCCGTGGTAAAGGCTCCCCCCACAACACAGTTGCGTACACCTGGCTAGGGCAACAGAGATGAGGGATGAGCCGGGCCGCGCACTATTTTTAGGAGGACGCTTACTTCCCTCGCGGTCGGCGTGAGCCAACATCTCTCATCGTGACCTCTTTATTACAGCTGTGACCCTGCCCACCCTCCCCCCCCCTCGTTCACCTCCTCCTCCTCCTCCTCCTCCTGCCTGCGTATATATTCCCTGCAAATCCTCCCTAAATAGCCTCGCCTCCTCTCCTCTCCTCTCCCTGTCCTCGTCCACTCCCATGTGTCCCAGGTCGGCTCCTCCCTTGCCAAACACTGTACATGTTTGTTGTGTGTGCGAGAGGTTAAGCGCAAGACCGAGAGTGCTGAATCGGGGATGACTCAATTACTGTAAGACGTGCGGAACCGCCTCGTGATCAGATATAACTGGCAGTGAATCATTCACAGAGAGGAAATGTTGCAATGGAACACTACTAAGGAAAATACCTTAGCTCCAGGTGCCGGCTGGGGGGACAGGGAGGAAGGGGGGGGGGGGGGGGTGTTCAAGGGTTAGGGGTGAGAGGTCACGCACCGCCCCTCAGGCCTCCGAGAACCCTGACCCCAACGCGCTGATGAATAGAGTGTTAACACGGACCAGCCTATTATGAGTGCGTCTGCACTCGCTCACCGCTTCCCTTGGAGTGCCTCTGACTTTTCTCTACCGATGGCAGCAGAGCATGCACCGCTTATAGTCTACCTTGTGAGCGCCTGAGATGCCTCGCCATCTGTCGCCTACTACTGCATCGATAATGCTCATCGTATTGCAGGAGAACTAGGCACCGTCATTCTCTCACGAGCTGCACACCCGCTACTTAAGAATAGATTTAATAAATTGTTATTGGGGAGGTGGTACATCTTGGCTAGCAGTGGAAGTGCTCTCCTTCTAATCAGGCCACCCTGTGTCTGCGTTGATGTGAAGTATACTCAAACACACACACGCCAATACTGTGCTTGTGTGTGTTTGTGTGCGTGCGTGTGCTCGTGCGTGCGCCCGTGTGTGGCTCTTTGGTAATGCCATACATAGACATTTGAACAGGCACACTAACAAAAGACACACACTGAGTGTACTGGAGACACACAGACACACGTGCGCGCGATGGCAATTTGCACAGTCATATCATACAGCCAATTAAAGAGATGAGTCTTATTAGTAGAGGTGTCTCGGCCCCTCTTAATCACTGGGGTTTGCTGGCAATGGCTGGTGACATTCAGGGCGTTTCGTCTTCTTTATGAGACCTGTCTCATCGCAACCCTATAGACACTCATCCAAACTTCACGGAGACTCTCGTGATTTAATGGAGCTCTTCGGCCCGGAAATCCATCAAGTCATCTTTGGGTCACCTCTGAATGAGCTTTGCGAAATTGAAGGTGGAAGGAAAA
This sequence comes from Amblyopsis rosae, assembly GCA_025399935.1. NCBI lineage: Eukaryota > Metazoa > Chordata > Actinopteri > Percopsiformes > Amblyopsidae > Amblyopsis > Amblyopsis rosae. The sequence goes on along the minus strand of JAODTR010000002.1, from coordinate 3,697,936 downwards.
GGAATGTGTGTGCCCTGTGTGATTCAGCGTTAAGCTCATTGGCTGTAATGTCACCGCGCCGCTCTTATTGGGCAGTGTAATCACATTTCTCTCCCCTGCCGGCAAAACCATTACTACTCTCATTTCAGAGCTCAGTCCCACTGGGATAATTGAAAGTTGCTCCAGTAGGCTACACTGATGCGGGTGAGGTGAGGAGAGAGGTGTGGAGAATCAGTCCCAGATAGACACTACATGACTCTCGGCTGAAAAGCCTTCTTGTTTTTTCTCTTCGCAAGGTCAACTGCCCCGGCTTAGACCTCTGGACCACCTGCAGCTCAGCCGTTGACAGATTCTCTCCACACACGGGCCGTTACACTCCTCCACAGAGATGAGAGACTAATCCCACTGGCTCGCTACGCCGACAACAACAACAACCCTGTCACTCGTCCACTCATTCAGAACTGATTTGGTTGCTCCATCAATATGAGGTAAACTGGCAGGAACAGGACAGGGGGGTTCCCACGGCGCTCTATTCATAGCTGCCTACTGGAATCTGTGACCTGTCCTGACCTGACGAAAGCACACTCATGAAACACGCTTTACTTAATGAACAGCATTGATTGGTCCATATTCACATTCACCTTGTTCATCTCTGCTATGCACAGCAGCATCAGACCGTAATCCAGCTATAAGACTCCTTTCTGTGTTCAAACACCTGTTTTACATGGATGCACTGTAGTTTACACAGCATCTTCTGGTATGATTAAAACATGTCAAGGAAGCTGGTGTTCTGCAGTGTTGTGCCTTATTGTCTGCTTAATCTAAAGTCAGCCTTAGTAAATTATTTTCCAGGGTCAGCTGCTTTCATCTGCCCTTAGAAGACTAAAAGATTACAACTGATGTGTTCATTAATGATTTAACCATGCAAGTAAAATTATGCGGATTTAAGCTAGTGGAACTTGGGAATGTGCACTACATGTACAAAACCTCCACTGATGCCTGTAATTAATTATGTAAGCGAGTGTTTGATTTAGATCTGCTTTTTTTTAAGTCTATTTTCATAATTGCACTTAACACACAGCTTAAGTCAAAACCTTTTTAAAAGGTGGGTTCCTGTTGTTCTTGACCCTTGTTTAGGTCAGGACCTAGCACCATCAAACCGATAGCATTGGGTTATCAGGAGTAAATATGAGGCTTGGGGCCTAACAGAGGCTTTGCTCTGAATGAATCTCAGCCCTGACCTCACCAGTAAAGTTTAACCCAGCTCCATCCATGCATGGCAGCTGTGGGAAAAAGACATATTATGAGACTGAAATAAATAAATAAATAAATCATTTCATGCCATTTCTCTCTACAGTATGCACTCCGAGCAGTCAACCAAATTGATGCAGAGATAGACTAATGCAGTCCTATGCTATTATCCCTTGTATGGTGTCCATGTTTTTGTTATTCAGCCAAAGTCTGCTGGACCCACCACCGCATTATTGGGCTTTTAAAATCAATACAGCCTCAACAATTTATGTATGTGTATATATCTATCTATCTATCTATCTATCTATCTATCTATCTATCATCATATTAGATCAAACCGTTTAAAAAAACATTTAAACAAAAAGAGAAAATAAATTTCAAGATGTCTAATAAATCTAAATGAAACAATATTTAGACATTGAAAACATCTGTGAGTCTAAAAAACATAATCCCTATTGAATAGATACAGTATCCATATTAGTCTACACAAGACATCAGGCCCATTGAACACTTTTAGGCTAGGTTCACACTGCAGGCAAATCGGATTGTTACTGAAATCAGATCTAAAGAGTCAACTGTCCACACTGTTACTTGCAAGTGATCAGATCAGATTTGTGTGTCATCAACCTATCTCCACGGGTTGCTGTCGTAGTGGCCTTCTTTAGGCATCAGTTAGCCTATGCTAAATGTAGCTACACTGCGCTCCAACGCGGATGCTGGAGAAATGTCGGTGCATCATCTCGCCCTCCAAACAGTCACGTTGTCAGGCCACAGTGCAGAACTATGACGCCAGACGAACTCAAAGCGGATTTCTTTTGTGTCACCCGTACTCTCTCGCTGTACATTGATGCCCACAGTGACTACACCATGAAACATATCAATGTATACCAGCCTCCTCATTCCATTTGGTGCCCACCGATGGGAGTGATGCACTGTGTGTTGTTCCATGCGGTAGAGAGAGAGTCACGGCGGAGAGAATTCTGAGTACCACAAAAGACACAAATCTGACTTCAGACAACTCAGACTCAAGCACAACTGCATACATCACATTTGAAACTACCTACACATTTAAAACCACCTCTGAACGTGGATTTCATGTGTTTTCCTGCTGTTCAGACTGAAACCAATATGGACACAATCTGGATTTGCATGTATGTGAACATAGCAGTAATCTATTCATGCCAGCCTGCAAAACGAGGCAGCGTTTTACTGTGTGTGTTATTTCTTACACTTGCATGTTAACTTGCGTCTTTCTGTCCATCTTGGACATCTATATATCCACACATATAGCACGTATATGTTTTGCCTCACCTCAAATGATGAAAACACTGTAGTCTACGTAGACCATATGAGGTCCGTCTGTCCGTCACTCACTTGTCCATAAGAGATATCCAGACATATAACGTCAGCATCTCACACTAAATTCAGGTTATGGCAGATGGTTGTTCCGAGGGTCGAGCTGCAGGGATACAAGCATCCTCCGCACGTTCCCGTGGGTCCAGTGGACCCAAACACCACGTGTAGACCTAATATAAATGTGTAGGGGAGGTGTAGTGTGAGGTCATTGAACGTGTCTTTATTTTATAGTGTTCTTCACAGAAAATGAGGTTGAAGTGATTAGAACTCACATCACTTATCTTTTGGTCAACATTGAAAACTGGTCCCAGACCCAAACATTGCACAGGGGTTAAACCTGCACTGATCTGAGCTCATAAAAATGCCACACAAAAGTAATAATTGTGCATCTTCCATCACCTTAGATGTTATGAGATGTATAACACAGACAGAAATTATGCTAATGAACAGCATTAACACGTATTGTCAAAGTCATCACATCCTGGCTTTGACAGTAGACAAGAGAATCTACACATTAGTGATGTTTGAAACAACCGTGTGGTGACAATGGCATTATTCGACAAAGGCTTTTGCCGATACTGCCCTCTTATGGTCAGAGAACCTCCACGAAAATAAGTGAGGGAAAAAAAACTGCTTTTAGACATGCTTCTGGCTAGTTTCTTATTACATACATTAATTTGGGCTCTCCCAAATGTACGATGGAATGTTGCTGCAGTTCCATGTAAATCTGTCTGATTGGCTCAAGCAGCCAGCTCCCGCAACTGGAGCAGTTACAATTGAATTCCCTGTCTAAATGGAAGAACAATACACTAGCATAGGCTACGATGGGACTTCAATTCCCAGCCCTGCAGGACTGCTGACCCACAGGATTTAGTTTTTGCTCAGTAGATAATGAGGTGCACCTGATCTTTATCTACCTGAGGCCAGGTGTGGGGCTCATTACCAAACAGGGAATGACAAAACCACAAGGCAGCAGCCCTCTAGGAGAAGATAGGCAACACCCCTGATCCAGACGGTCTTCTATTCCTGTGGTTTCCTATCAGACCTCACTATTCATTCTGACCTAACACTACACCAGCTGATGTGGCTAACCAGTGAAGTCAGCTAGTGAAGGGTTTGGTAGTCGTAAAGATCTTCGTGCCCGAGCACACAGCAAACCACTGGTCTATTGGACGCTAGAGAAAAGCTACACAGAATGAATGTGTTGATTTTTATTCAAAAGTTACTGTCTCCAGACAAGTACAAACCAGAAACAGAGTGAGTGATAGCAGATGGAGAATAGACAACAACTCAAGAGTGTAGGGGTAAGAGAGCAGAAAAAAAAGACAAAAAAAAACTTGAAATTTTGTATATATATACACATGATCTAATAAGAATTTATACCAATGTAGTGGCAAGTAAAGTAACAAACAATAAACAGTATTTATTCCTTAAAAGAATTTTCTTTTTACTTACATAAAATTAGGCAAAACACACTGGCTGATCTACTTTATCACATTACATCTGACCACCTCATGTTTCATGTCCTAAGAAGCCAATTATCCACCTTATAACATGACTGATCCTCTATCATGGAAGATTACTGAAAGAGAAGGTGACTTTCACAGGCATGTTTAAGGCTTAGGCATGGAATGACTACAAAGTAAATACCTCAAGTAGACAAAACATCTCAATAAAACTTTATGAATATATGCGTGTATGCGTGTCAAAATCTAAGCTTTGTCTAGCTGCCAGAGCGCTGCTGAATATCTTTCACCTTCAGTAGGGTCTGAATGACTAGCTTTCGGTTTTAACGTTTGAAATTTTAAGTATTTTTGAAACAGGACTGCATCACGTTGAGAAAACCTTAAAGCTGATTCACAAGTCTTGTCATTAGTTTTATCGAAACTAATTTACACATAGGAAAAAAGGTAGAAACCCGAGACATTATCAAGACAAAGAAAAACCATAAAAATACAAATTTAAAAATCTTCCTTGATGCATGAGTACACATGCTCTTTTTTTAAAGTTTTCTTACACATTTCTCAAACTGACTGTAGGTTGAAAATTTTAAAATAAGAAAACCAAAAGCACATTTATAAAAGCAGCACCGATTCATATATAACTTTTATTTAAAATGTAGATACCCATTTCAACATTAATATGCTGGATTTCAAGAGAAAGAGGTGATTTTCTTCAAACGCGCTACTATAATTCAGAGTCCACACAGTGGCACTACCAAGGGGAAGGGATCTGCTTGCTGTCAGGGAACAGAGTGGTGTGTGTGTGGAGGCGGCGGGGAAAGAGCTGTCCGAATCTTTGGGTAAGCTTTAGGACTTACTGCTTAACAGTGCGGGGCACTTGATAGAACCTCTGGGAATCTTCACAGCACTAAAAAGGAATCCCGACTGATTCTACTTGACGTTTCACCATCTGAACCACCAGTGGTTATCAAGAACACAAATCAGGTCCAAAACGAAAAAATAAAAATGAAAATGAAAAACACACAAACAGAAAAATAGACCTCCGTCCACTTGGCTAACACAGTACAAGCAAGCTACTACAGTCTGTTTATAAATTACTACTTCACACCTGGTTACTTACTACTATTATAAAAAGGGTTAGACATAAACAAAATAAACAAAAAAAAAAGTTTTAAGTTAAACACACCAATGCATCCCCATTTCAGAAAAGGAAAAAGGAGGAGAAAAAAAAAACTAATATAGATTTCTCTTTAGACGTGTCTGATTTCTAAAAGGTTTGGAAGTGGCCTGTCATTATTTCTGAACAGGAAGAGCTTACCCAAGATTATAAAAGTAAATATTTTAAACAAAGTCTTCTCTGAGCAAGCAACACTGAGTGTGGGTGTCATTGGTCCACATGGAGTACAAGCCAGAAATGTTCATTACAGAAAACACTTCTGTTTTCGCATCTAAAATTCTCTTTAAATACAAAGCGTCTCTTCTCTTCTCCCAGCATCTAAATATTATCTTAAAACATGGACACACCAAGGACCTAGAGGAAAGAATTAAAAATAAATGTAATTAGCAAACCCTTCCTTAGACTATTGTTAATTACAATACTTGGATACCAGTATCACATAATTAACCAAAATGTTAGGGGTCCATACCGATTCATCCATGATAGAAGCGGGGTCAAAGTAATCTGGCTTCAGCTCAGACCTCTCACGGCGGTTCTTAGAAGGGGGCTGCAACAGCAAGGGAAAAATACTTAACATTTTGGATACATTGTGCAATTTATTTTCATATATAGTGGAAACAATTTTGCCTCAAAAAATCTAATATTAAATAAAATCTTCACCCAAGTTGAGCATTGTGCTTGAATTCAAATTGAAAGCACAAAATTGAATGAAGCACACAAACCTTTAGAGTGCAAATATACAGATGGTCGCGAAAGCATCAACTCTCAATTGAATAACTCTGCCCCCCAGTGGCCAGAACAAATAATGATTCATTTTTTAAATAGTTTTTACTATAAACTATACCGTATGACACCAAACCGTGTCATATTTATAAAAGATCTGACACAGTCTGGTGTAACCAGACCACATTCACTTTGTGAATATAGTCTGGCCACGCTCCATTGGTAAGTGTTGGCAGTAGTTTACTCCTACTTTGCGTAGACCTCTGGTTTATTTAGAAACTACAGACTATATACTGCCAACGTCAGGCCGACTTCACCAACATATGCGCATGCAGCTCAGCACCAAAAGTCCATAAATAAAATGAATACAATATCTCTTTTGCAATTATCCTTACGACTAAACTTTATTTGACCCACTATGGGTCCTAGATGATAATTTTTCCTGCCCATTGATACCAGTTTAAATATCTTCAGAGCAGGAATACAATCCATAAAATGCACTTTTGCAATTTTGGTCAGTTTTCGGCAGACACATTCTGGCACGACAACACCTTGTACTTTCGTCTGCTAACAAAAAAACATAAGCATGCCTAGAAGCTGCTGTGACTAGATGCACCAATAACAAGGTAGGAAACTAATAACTAACTTTGTATAGCTGTTGAAGTGAAATATTTAGACAAAAGTCATTGTACATACAGGCAGAGACCGTATGCAAACTAGGCCCACTGGAGGGAAAAGTAAATTGGCGCGAACAATATGCTAAATTAAGTTACCTAGCATTTTTCCGTTTGCTTGAGTTGGCAGCAAACTGTTTGAGGAGGTAGTTCTCAGCGAACACACATTGACACTGGATTAAGGGTGACAGTTTCAAACTAATATGTTTGGAATGTTTACACAAAAAGTTCAACATTCAAGGTCAAAACAAACATGTTCGCCAATTCTAAACTCATCTCTATCATTTGCTGCTGGTTAAAATATCTACCGGTCTACCGAAAATATGGAATATTTCGCTGCAAAACTGAAATTATTCAGTTTCTTAATGATAACAATTTTGAGTTCGCTTTAGAAGACACACTGCATTTGGCCCTGAACATAGCCTACAATCTCACAAACATATGAACTGCGTCACCTTCATCCTAAAATACTGGATTAAGTTACTGCTCTTCTGGACAAAAGAGTTGTCGCTAGTGTAGGGCATCAATATGTAATTCACATCCAACCTTCACCACGACAGTGTGTTGGATGCTTGTTTTGAATATAAAATGGTTCCTGTGTTTCAGTTAAACTTCTCCCTGCTTCCCTTGTCGACTCCTTGGATTAGGCCTATAGTTATTCCACCCTTGCTTTCCTTGTCTGCCCTTACAATCACAATAATATCGCTTATCGCGATTATTAGTGGCCAACATAAAATTTAAAAAAAGGAGTTATCGTGACAGGCCTATGCATCTCTGTTAAACCATGCATGACCATTCTCAGAAGCACACTGGGCAATAGCGTACCTCTCAAGAACACAAGAACGCCCCTATAGCGTTCTTGGAATTGAGAAACAGCCGTTGTAATATTGTTTTTACAGGAAGCAAAATCAAAGCAGAAGTGAACCTATGAACCGTGTCGACAGTAACGGCGGGGCTTAATGGACTGCGCCTCTCACCAGATCAATGTCCATGGTGTCAAAGTCCATGCCCTCATTGAGGTCATCCATGCGACCCTCCGATGACATCATCACGTCCTCCACTATGGGCTCCTCATCGTCCTCCATGAGGCCGGTGCCGCGACGGCTGCACCAACACAACACGACACCTTTTAGTTGGGCTTGATTCAGAACAGGCGCATGAGCCTGTGCGTACAGTACATACACGTGTCTTACATGGCGTGCTGCAGGTTGGTCCTGAGCTTGGCGTAGTTCAGGGCCCTTTCCTGCTGCTGGCGTGCCTCTTCTTGCTGCCTCTGGGCCAGCATCCACGTCACCTGAGAACTACACACAGACACACACTTTAATTAAAAGCCAGGTTTGCAGTGCACAGCCAAGTCACGTTTTAAAAGAAGATAAGTAGATGATGCTGGCCCAACAATAAGGATGGCCTGCTGGCCTACTGCCAGATAGAACTCATGTTGGGCCAGTAAGCTAGTCAGTCCTCATCCCAGTAGGCCCTGCATTTGGCAGGGCTCAGTGCAAGCAGTTTGCTCCTAAAATTAATAGCATGTAAATGGGAAAATCATATCAAACATGATTCTAATGTCTTCTGGCTCATATTACAATCCCCCCACCCCCATTTCATACAAAATAATATATTGCATTAACCGGTCGCTCTGACCGTGAAACATACAACTACAGAATTGGAAGAACTACAGAACTACAGAAGAATGGGGGAAGAGCCAAAATGGTTCCCGTGGCGACATACTTGTAATCCACAGGTGTCTGGTGGTGCTGCGGCGTCTGTTGGTGGTGCTGTGGGTGCTGGTGGGGCTGCGGCTGCGGGTCGTGGGGGAGGGCATAGACCCCCATGAAGCTGTCTTCGCGGCCCCTCTTGGGCTCCCGCATGGCGGTGGAGGTGAGGTGCGGGGACGGCATCATGACCGGGGTCTGCATGCTCTGCTGCCACACCTCGCTGCTGCTGCTGCTGCTCTCCTCTGCAGGGGGAGAGAGCACACGCGGCTTAAACACACATACAGGCACGCACGCACGCAACCTCAATATTGCAAAACCGCAGTGTTAAACCAACCTAAATCACTGCATGGAAAATGATTTAACTGCGACAGCCCTACGCACGCACACGAGCCTCACTCCACCTAATACGTTAAGCAAGTGCTCTTTAACTTTGTAAATTGTTAGTGCTTTATTAATGTGCATTAATGCAACATGTATTATTAAGTTGAGTCTTTCTTTGAAGGCATCTTGGTGCACTTAGAACTCACATGCATACATAGGAGGAACCGAAAGCTAAAAGCAAATAACGGCGCGCATATATATAGGCCTTTCTAGCTTCAAACATTTATGGTCAAACCCCCTAAAAAGAAGTGGCTCTTAGTTTCTGGCAACTTTATAACCTCAAATATAACTATAATAAACAACACAACTATTAACGCCGTTGAGAACAAAACATAAAACTCATGCTCCCATAATTTTGAAGTCATCTATAGCATCCTCCAAAACCCTTAGGGCGGTGCTGATCCATACTTTTAACAACACCATCTCTAAGTGACCCCAATGGAGAGGCTCCATCTTAAGACATTCTCTCACCATCTGTCGCTTAATCTCCACTCTCACCCTCAGACAGGCTGGCATCTGGGTTAATCTGGGCTTCAACTCACTGTAGCAACTGTGACAAAAACCACTACTTTGTAAGATGCTGGCATCTGTGATCTCAGAATTAATTGACTGCTGATATCCAACGATAAACACAAGGTTCTTTGTGAGGCAGTGGCACAGTCAAACACAAAGTCTCATTCTGGGTTAAAGCCCGGGTATATGTCTGCAGATATGTGACAGACAAGCGCTCGGACTGCTCAGCTACACTGAATTTCTCCTCTTGTAGAGGTGTCTAAGAGCCGCGTGGGGGTGTGCTGGCTATTTGTGTATGCAAAACAAATGAGCAGTCTTCATGACTACATTATCCATGCGCACAAAGTGTTCAGCGTGTACAATATCGGGGCCACTGAGAGATTGGCTGGAAAGAGGCATATTTAACATGCTCATTTGGGAATTAAGCAGGACATCCCTTGCTGCCTGCAGTGGGCTTCAGCCTGGTGCACACGTCTGTAAAGAGACACAACGTCCGTGCGGAATGTGCGGTTGCAGGCTGTGTCCGTGCAGAAGTATATGCTTGGGCATATACGGGTATACGCCGGGGTGGGGGGTTGGGGGGGTTGGGGGTGCTGAGCTCCCCGGTTGCTGCGTACCTTCTGGCAGCTTCCTCTTGGCTGCCGAGGTGCCGGCCGTCGCGGCCGCGGGCTTGGCCTTCTTGGAGCGCACCGAGGAACCTCTGCTGGAGTAGCCGCTCATCACGGACATGGTGTCATCGTCGCCACCCGCCTGCAGCGAGTTCCTGTAGGAGATGAGCGGGAGCCAGCAGTCCTCCCGCTGCAGAGCCATCTGGAACGTCATGAAGCGCTCCAGGTACATGTGGCTGGGCGGGGCGCAACACATGACACGTCAAGACAGGCTCATGCGAGCTCACGCAAGACAAACACCGCACATTCCAACTCTCCATGTGTGTGTGTGTGTGCGCATGCACATGCAACGCAGACACCAGTTGCACCAGTTGTCAAGAACACCTGCTGTACGGAGAGGGGGGCTTCCAGCTGTCATGCACACTTACACGGTCCTCTTGTCCTGTCTCATGAGCTTGGAGGAGAACTCGCTGAGGATGTCCAAGAAGGCCAAGTTGAGCGGAGGGTTGCCCTCTCCCTGGGGGCTGGGCTCCTTGAACGCAAACTCTATACCGTCCCTGAGAGAGAGACACACACACACAGTCAGGCCAGGAAGGTAATCCCAGGATGTCCTTGGAAATTTGTTCCACTCCCACCCCAGTGCATGGTTCTGACCCCCCCCCCCCACTGCATTTTCCATGGCATTAGAATCAGGTTTAGTGGGGATTTGAACATCCTATAAACGTTTGTTTTATTAGATATTTCCTTGTTCTCGATGCGTGGGAATGGTAATAGCCCATGTCTGTGCCACTGCCTACTGAGTCTACCTAACACTGGGTGGCAGGTGGGACAGAAGGTCATTTGCCTATAAACCAAAACACGCGGGCACAGTAACAAGAACGCATGCAAGCCTCACTTGTGCAGCATGGCGATGGCATCTCTGGTTTTGACCTGGTCCAGGCCAAACGTGAGAGAGAAACGTCGGGCCAGCTCCTTGATCCCGCAGAATGAAGAGGAGGAGCGCTCGAACCCGTGACCCAGCTCTGACAGCATCTCATTGAACAGCTACGGGGGGAGGAGACAACAGACGCTAAATCACTCACGGCTGTTACCTACTAAACCCCTCAACTCGTGTCTCGCATTAAACCTCCGCGAGCGCGCGCATACGTACCTGCTGGAGACTTAGGATGAGGGTCTTCGCACACTGAATCTTGTCGATCTGTCGGGTCTTACTCATGGTCTCCTTGATGATGTCGCCGTAGTCGTTGTAATACTGCAACACCACATTAAATGAGTCGCGTTAGCAAACAGGGGAGCTTTTGCTGGGGGTGATGGGGGGGGGGCGCAACATGACCACCGCCAAGGCCAAACCCACCCTCATGTACTGCTTGAAGATGTCCGCCCCAGTCTTCATCTCCACCACACAGAAGATAATAAGTTTGCAGTAAGCAGCCAGCAGGTTCCTCCTCTTGTGCAGAGCTTCAATCTTCGCTGCTTCATCATCCTGTTGCCCATCTGATGCACAATAAACACCCGAGTATTACTTTGACATTCGTTTATAGCGTACAAGCGGCTGGGTCATCATGTTAACATCCCGAATTCGTACGCGCGTCTGATTTGCAATTGCAAAAACTTATTTTTCGAAACCACTAGGAAAACAGGCATGACTATAATAGTATGTGTGTTGGTGAGAGGCAATAGGATGTGTGGGCCCTCAGCACCTGTGCTGTTTGCATCATCGTCCTGGTCTATGAAGACATGATTGAGAATGAAGGTGAGCAGCTCAGACTGCAGCGAGTCCTCTGGGGAGTAGACCAGGGGCTCCAGGTGCTCCCGACCTCCAGACACCATCTGGTGGCTGAAGATCATCAGAAGATCGCACAGGATTGTGAAGGCCTGAAGCGGGAAGGAGGCACAAAGGCAGACCAGTTAGTGGATTTCATCGGCGCGTTCTGGAAGGGCCACAAAAGAGCCAGTGTGCTGGTCAGATGTCACTCGTGTGTGAAGCGCGCCACCTGTTCTTTCACCGCCGTGTTGACGTTGGTGAGGTAGCGCTGACACATCATACAGAATGCCCTCATCTGCTTCCTCAGTGTGACCATGTCGTCCTGATTAAGAAACACCACCACGTCTCAATCTTAACATGGGACAACTCAAAATGTGTTCAGCGCATGATAAAGACAAAGGCTTGAGCAACACCCACCTTTCTAGAACTTCCCTCTGATAATTTAGCCAGGTGCCACAGGATTACATAGTGGGTACACTGCAGCGAGTGGATCACAATCTGCTCGCAAACAGACAAGAACAACTCTGTATTAAGGCAATGTTTTTATGTAGGAGTGTGCAACCTGAAAGATTTGCTAATCATTCGTTGTCAGGAGATTCTAAACTATGCAATTATAGTATTCATCTTTATGCAGTGTAATCTAAATTAATATGCATACAAAATATTTCTTGAGCGCATACAAAAAGTAGTTTGCAACCCGTGAGCTGCAGTAAAAGGAAATATCAGTGAGTGCCTGCTGGAAAACAGCCAGCACGTTTACTGGAGGCACACTAACCTGCTCTGGCATGTCTCCGTTCTCTATGCCGGTGTTGAGTAGCTTGAAGTTGCTGGTGAAGAGGTCCCACTGAGACAGGTCATGTGCACTGACGTAAAGGAGAGAGGTCAGTTACGGCCACAAGCAAGCAAGGCCGACGGATGAAGCACATGGACAAGTGGCTCCTAGGAAACGCAGCAACAGTAGCTCAGGTTTAACATACTTATGGAAAGCGGTGATCCTCTTTAGCGTGGACAGAACCTGGTAGGCATCATCTTCATCAGCTTCTTCACCCTGTAAGCAGAGGTAGCATTGTACAACATTTAATATCCCCCACACATTGAAACGCAGTGTGAAGCAAAACTTTGTATTACGGCTTTGTTTTTGTGAGCGGTGTTCGCCACTTTGTTTATGTTCCTATTTACAGAGCCAGGTAAGTGTAGAAGTACCAGATTATTTATTCAGCACACACAGAACGGTAACATAGGAAAATGCAAAGAGATATTTGGTGAATTTGACAAAAAGCTTTAATAAAAAGGTTAGCTGCTATTGTCAAAAAAAAAAACATTTAGTTCTAATTCAAGGTTGCGATCACACCCATTTAACATGTCTTTGCATGAGCCTGACCTCTTGCAGGAAGTCCTCCAGTAATCTGTTGAACTTGTCTACCAGCTCATCCAGTAGCTGGGAGCGGGCAATGTCCACTCGGTTGAAGATGGTGAACTCCTCGTTGCAGAGCGAGTGGTATGTCTTGGAGCAGACCTCCAGGACCTCGGTGTCTGTGTGCTTCTCAACTATTTCTTTGATTTGCCGTAACAAGGACTCCAGGTGCTGGGTTAAAAAGCCAGATTACTTCACTTAAACAGACAGCGATTCTACCAATACTAAATGTGATGACATTCAAGCCTCTCTCTGTACTCTTACGTCTTTTTCCCCAGTTTAAAGTAGACAATTTTAACTTGAGAAAATAAACCCCAACTGTTCCCCATGATTGCAATTACATTGGATTTAGGAAATTAAAGGTATACTTTTCTTAACAAGGTGCACTTGGTCTTACCTTCTCCAGGCGTCCTGTGGTGTAAATGTCCAGGTCAAAGAACTGAGGCAGCTGCAACAGGTTCGTCACCTTCTCAGCATCCACAGCATACTGCAATAACAAACACAGAAGAGCGTTTCCTAAACAGAAAGGCCCTTGGAGGCTGACAGCTGATAACACATTAGGAGTTCTAAGTGCAATCGCAGTTTCTTTTGTAATTGCTGCCAACATAAGGAAAATGAGAAATATAGAAAATGCTACACCATGACCTGAATTTCTCATCCCTTAATAAAAGTGGCAGCTCACAAAACATAATAAATCTTAACAAGATCATTACATGTTTTAGTGAACCAGGGATATTAGCTACTTGGCCAGCACAAATCCTATTGAAATTGTACAATAGCTATCTAGCCAGCAATATTTTCCTACCGTCAGTATAGCCATTACACGGGCAATTATTTTGTAGACTTGTTATGACGAATATCATCATCATCATCAACAACATCAACAGGCCAATCTATCAAAAAGAAAGTCTGAAGAGAAGCCAAAGGAAAAACACACATGAGGCTGTTTCTAAATGGCACTCATAAGACCACATGTCATCATTAAAGATTTCAGCGTGAACACATTTATCTGCCAACATGGGCGTGGAGTGGCTCGTTGCGGTCATTATAAATAAGCCTCTAAATATCACCTCACCAACTGTATTTAGTTGACCTGGGCTTATTAAAATAGGGAAGTTAGCAACTTAGAATATAATCAAATGAGCACTTAAACACTTAGGGCTAAGGGATAATAGGGATAAGAAGATCAGTATTAGGCTAATAGGAATCTAACAATATATAATTGTAACATGTCCACTCGTTTGGGGTTCCTCCTAAAATAGAAAGGGAAAGCAACGAATTACAGGCAGCACCATCATTTTTTAAACTATTTTTACCAAATGCAAAAGTCTGTATTTTCCTGTACATTTGAATGTGAACAGCGAGCAAATGATCCACTAACATAAGGGAAACCACATTTGAAAAAGTCAGGTTAAATTAGCTCCTGTGCACTTCCTTGAAACCCGCCAAAGCTCCGATTGCAACTTGGAGCAAAGTGTCGCTTGATATGGTGGGTGAAATACCCCCTTAGAGTGAGCCAGGATAAATACTGGAAAAGCACTTGTCAACTTATATGACACACCTTGGCCAGCAGAGGGGGCAATGCTACAGCAAACAGCTCTGTCATCCTTGTTCTGTCATCCAGATGAGTTTTCTTCTCCTTGGCAGTCATCACCTGGTAACAGACAAGACATTCATCTTAATGCTTGTTCTAACTGCCTACCCACCGCTGTTCTGCATCCTTAGAGAGTGCAGGTAAGCAACATGTGGAGTAGATCCAGCTAAACAAAAACAGTAATCATGGCCGCATTCAGCATATTACGTTTGAACGATCTAAATCAGGGTTCCCACTCTAAGTCATAGGTCAGATTCCTTGACTGATAATCAGAATTTCCATTACCTATAAAAGAAATTAACAGAAAAAACAGGCCACCAGAACAATGTCTGTTAAAGCATGGCAATGATAAACAAACTGGCAACTAAATAAGATGCAAACAAAATTCACTGATATTCTGTTTTGGCCCAGACCCCTGACTTTCCATGTGCGGAATAGAGGTTTTTAAACCCCATGACCTATCACCGAAATGTTAAAATCCCAGACTGAAAATCAGAATTTCCATTACTTGTAATGAATGAAAAAAAAACAAGCCACCGGAACAATTTCTGTTATGGCAACAATAAACAAACAAATAATGAACGTGATGAGTAAATTCAGGGCAATAGTTTCAAGACTTGTTGAGACATCTAAAACTGTAATAACACGTCCAGTAACATTTTAATGAAAGGCAACTAAAACATGCTGCAAACAACATTCCCCGATATTCCATGAGTTGACCCAGAAAATCCCCTGACTTTCCATGTCTGCAAAACACATTTAAACCCCGTGACCTGCGGGAACCCTGCTAAACGCATTGGAGGCCTTACCCTCTTCCCAGAGCCTCTGCCTACAGGCGGGTGACACTCCGCAGCCTGCCGCACGGTGCACAGCATGATCTCAATCAGAGCCGTCTCCTGTCTGTCGGTCAGTGCTAGGAGAAACACAGCAGGAAAGGTCAGGGTGAACACATTCCAACTCCTTGTTATGGACCGCTGTTCTGTTACCGTCGTTACCTTCTTCCCCGGGCATGGGTTCGTCCAGCAGTAAGCTGATCATACACTCCCAGTCCTTCAGGAGCTCTGCCCCGCACTCCCATAGGGAGTCCACCAGGTAGGCCGCATGCTCGTGGAGCTGGGAAAAAAGCACACAGGAGACAATCACAACTGACCCATTACAAGCCCCGCCCCTTTCGCCTGTCCAACCTAGTTACTGTAGCTAGGTTAGAGAAAACAGCATAGTAGGCTATTACAGGGAAACAGAAAGAACAGAAAGTTTGTCGGATAAAAAAATGCTTAGCTTAACTCACAATGCACAATGTCGTAGGAATAGGAAAAGGAAGGAATCGTGTACCTCACTCTCCAGGAAAAAGAAGACAGTAGTCTTGATGAGGTTGGCGTTGGGGCTTTGTCTTCCTCTCCTCTTGGGGGCGCCCTCTTCCTCCGGTTCCCGCTGGCTGAACAATCTGAAAGGCACAGAGGTGCATGTATTGCTCACAAGCTGTCAGCAGAAGCTAGGTGCTAAACATTCAACCTGGCCCCGGTCTGAGTCACAATGAGGGGACAGAAAAATTGAATTACACATTTAAACAAATGGAACATTAAGAGTAAGGGAATGAGCAGCAAGAGTACATTTCTGTAGATGCTTTCACATATTATTAATCCTACGTATTTCTGCATTCTCCTATGTTCAACAGAAAAGTGAGATTAATTAACTGCTCGTGCTAATGACTGAGTGCTAAATGTAATTTGCATGCCGCATACTTCTTGAAGAGGAACTCTCCGGCTGCAATGGCTACCGGCCTGTGTGCAGAATAGACCAGGTGATAGACGCTCTCACAGTCTTCAGGGCTCAGCACCTCATCTGTACTACTGCAGAGACAAACGTCACAATACATGGTAGTCAGTCACTCGGCGGCCAGTGGAGACACAGACAGAACAGAACACATTTTCACTTGTACCTGACGACACCAAGTGGAAATGTCCTTTATATGGTGAAAAGTATCCATGCAGTTTTATCACAATGACTAGTCAGCAAATCATAAACACCAGCTTACTTACTGCAAGACAAGAGTAAGCAGTTTTATTGCTTGTACTGCAACATCATACTCTTTGTCTAGAGTCATTGAAACTATCCGGTCCTATGGGAAAACAAAAAATATATAAATAGGTACATCCAGGGAAAAGTGTGATACCATAAACAATTAGCCAGTTTCCAGTGGTTCAATTAAAAATGTCTGTCTGCTAGGCATAAAAGCAAGTGTACTTGCTCAATGTTGTGGTGCATACCACAACATTTAAAGTGCGACTGCACCCCAGCTCTGAGCCACCACCTATTACAACTTTTGAAAGATGTGTCAAGGAGCTGAGTGAGGAGAGGGGTTGAGAGGGAGCCCCATTAACATAAACATTTGAATTTGATGACGTATGAGCGTACCAACTGTACCGATGAAAACCAGCCAGATCCTGGGGTGATTATTAACTGATATGACATGTAGTTCTGTTTACAGCCCATAAAATGCAGATGTTTATAAAAATGTGAATGCTGTCAATATACACACCAGCATTGATGTGTCTCATCACAGATCAATCCTATTACTTTGTTTACAGCTCAAAAAACAAATTTTAGGGTGCAGTAACACTTTAAATGTCAAATGTTTAAGTTGTCCAGCAGGTGGTGCTGACCTTGAAGCGACTGGTGAAGAGTTCCAGTCTTGTGTTGAGTTCTCTGTTGTAGTACAGGCCCTGCAGAGCTGTCAAACACTTGAGACGCACTTCACCTTGCTGGAAAATACAGTGTGTGGTCAAAGAAAATATTGAGCAACATTATCATGTAAGCTTTTAACTTTTTAATAAAATATATTATACAAAATAAAATGTTTTTATTTAAAACAGCTGACATTGGAGCATATGGTCGGGCGATGTCTACTAATTGGCATCGGACAACGTCTACAGTAAAACATCGTCGATGGAACAGTGCCATCGGGGGGTGTGGGGGGGAGAGAGGCCGTGAAGTGAGGGCATGAAGTAAAGGTGATCCTGATCACAGCAATTCGGCGAGCCGTTAACAGAAAGCATATTGCGCAGTGTTTCAGTAGATATTTATAACTTTGTCTGAGCGCTGCTTTGCCACTTTTGTATCACAATGCCTGCGAAACATCATGATGTCTGTCAGCCATCGGCGATGGACGATGACATCGTCTATCGGCCCAACCCTTGTAGAGTATATCCTACCTTATCATGCATGGTCCACCCCACATATTTCAGATAGCTGTCGTTGAGGAACGCGTCACTGTAGAGTTTCATCCACACCCCAATCTCTTCTATACAGATGGCTCTGATTTCTGCTATTGAATCGCTAAAAACAAAACAAATGAAAACTGATATTAACAGAGACCTCAATACCACCAAAGGTATCTTGGCTACATATTCTAAATATATGGAACCATACCGATATCGGTGAACAAATACGCCTTTGAATATTGCATTCATCATGTTTTCAATCTCATCCTGATTTTCTTGGAGCTGAAATGTAAAGCACAGCAATCGTGTTTGAATATTTATAGTTACACGATAGTGGTAAGAATACAGTTATAAGCAGTTAGAGGCCTTGTTGTGTTGCCAAGTTGAGAATGTGTGCGGCAGCCACCATCTATGTCACCGCACTGGTGTGCGGTGTGAGTGTCCTAGCAGATGGACGCCCAGTGGGACCTGCTGTTACATAACCTAATTATCTGCCAATTCTATCTGAATATCACTTGACACCAACAATGCCAGTCGAAAAAACCTACAGGTGACACTGCTAAAAATGGACAGAACCGACTGTCACAGAAGACAATGACTACTGACAGAAAAAATATACTTTGATTTGATTATACTTGACATCTTGAATGTGGTAATTTGGTCTGTAGCAAAAAGTGGCCATTGTGTGCACGAGTCTCTCATCTGAAGGTTAGAGCAACTAAATTGCTTCATACATTATGCATATACCAACGCTATAGGTAAAGCACCTCTAAAAAAGATTACGTTGGCATATCATACAAGCAGTCTTATTAAATATAGTAGTTATCCCAACAAATATCAATTAGAAAGATGTGCATCAGACACCACCAATACATTTTGTTATTTGTGCATTTGCAAAAACATTAGCACCAATTCACCTCTTTGCGCTTCTGCAGTAGGAGCTCCAGCCTGTCGTTGGCCCTCTTGGCCACAATCTTGTTCCTTTCGGTCTCATACTGGCGCTGGGTATTGTCCATGTTGATGCTCAGGTTAAGAGCTACATTCACCAGGGCTGTCATCAGCTTCATGGCTACAAAACAGCAGCTGAGACTGAAGACACCCCACTAACCAATAACACTTGCCTTACACCACGCAAAGACATGCGCTGCGTAGAAACCCATCGCTAGGGTTGGGCACCGAAACTCAGTTCCAAGTTGGAACCGAAAACAAAATGTCAAGAACCGGGTAGCTTTATAATAAATAATATTTCAGTTCTGCTTATCGGTTCCAAAATGCGATTTAATTATTAGAAATAGCTTTAGCTGACGCGTAGCTGCCTATCACGCTG